>CM053584.1:376044383-376062340 GCA_028627135.1 Pseudochirops cupreus
CCCCCCCCCCCCCCCCCCCCGCCCCTTCTCCAATGATGCAGATGGCAACCCCCCATACCAGCCTATTCAGGGAGACTCTGGTCCCAGTTCTCCCATCAGTTCATCCTTGAGGGCCTTCCTTGATTTCTACCGTTGGCCCTATTGGTCACTCTCTTCCTTGATCCTCTCTTCTCTCTGGGTTTTCAGGACTCCACTCTCTCCCGTTTCTCTCCTACCAATCGGACTGTTCCTTCTGTGTATGTCTCCTTTGCTGAATCTTCACTCAGATCATCCCTTCTAACCATTGCACTTCCACCACACCCTGTCCTGGTTTTTCTTCTCTTTTCTCTCTGTATTCTTCACTTGTTGATCTCATTAGCTCCCATGAATTCAATGACCATGTCTATGCAGATGACTCTCAGACCTATTTGTCCAGCCTTAACTTCTCTCCTGACCTCTGGTCTCAAAGCTCTAACTATCTTTTGGACGTCAAGAACTCTATGGTTCATAGACATCAGCATATCCAAAACTGAACCCTTAAATCTTTCCCTCAAACTCTCCCCTTTTCCTAACTTCCACATTACAGTTGAGGTCACCATCTTCCTCCCAGTCCCTCAAGCTTACGTCCTCAGCTCCTCAACCTCTTTTACCCCTCCTTCCTCCCTGTAGCCAATTTGTTTCCAAGGCCTATCACTTTCACCTTTGTAGCATCTTTCCCATAGGCCTCCTTTCCCCCCCTCCCCAGCACTGTCTCCACTCTGGTGCAGACCCTCATCAAGTCTCTCCCTACTCCTGTCGATCTTCTATTGAACTACCAAAATAACCTTCCTAACATTCAGGTCTGACCATATCACCTCCTCGTTAAACTCCAGTGCCTTCCTTCCTATCATAACCCCAACCCTAAACATACCATTGTCTGGATATAAAATCCTGAGCTTCCCAGTCTTATACGTTCTTCCTCTCCATGTAATCTGAGATCCAGTGACACTGAATCTCGACTCCACACATCTTCACTGGCTGTCCTCCACGATGGAAATTCTCTCCCTCCTCATGTCTGCCTCTTGGCTTCCTGCAAGTCCCAGCCAATGCCCCATCTACTACAGGAAATCTTTCCCAATCTCCCTTGAAGCGGATGCTTCCCTCTGTTGATTCTCTCCAATTTATAGAGTGTTCAGACCTAGTTCTTTGCATATTGTCCTCCCTCCCATTAGACCAAGCTCCTTGGGGTCGAAGACTGTCTTTTACTTTTCCTTGTATCCCAAGCTCTGAGCACAGTCTTTGGCACATGGAGTGTCCCTAATTAATGTTTATTGACTAATTGACTCTTCAACATCAGGAGTATTAGGCATAGAGATACTGGCTGCCATTGCCAAGTGACCAGCCATTTTCCCTTCCTGATAAAGAACAGATCTCTATTTTTCTTTGAGGTTTCCCATTGCCTCCTGGTTATTGGCCTGTTCACACCTATCATGTACCTCTCCATCACCTGCAGTCCTACAGAGATGGTTGTACCATGTAACGCCACCATGCAGCAGTACCAGGAGGATTTTGGTCTTGAAAAGATACATCTTTGTTTCCAGAGAAGTGTGGGTTCATTGGGGATTCTAGTATTTTCTGGATACTCTACCAATCCTCATCTACCATTACCTTAGTCTAGTAATATTGGGGGAGATTGAAGGTATTAGTTAAAGTCAAATCAAGTTAACAAATATTTATTAAGAGTCAATTGTATGTCAGGCTCTGTGCTAAATTCTGGGGATGCAAAAAAAAAGTGTTTTTTTTGGTAGTTCCTGCCCTCAAGATGCTTACATTCTAATAGAGATAATATACAAACAACTGTGTAGTTGAAAGGGTAGGGCCCCTGAAAAGATCTAGAAATAAATCTGAGAAACCACCACTGGAGAATAAAAATAGCCCTGGTCAAGGGACAGAGCTGTCCAGAATGCTAGTACCCATTCAGCTGCTAATTTCTCATGTGCCCTTGAGAAAAGCAATTGCTTTCTCTGACCCTTCATTCCTTCCTGTGTAAAACAAGGAGCTTGGACCTTCTCATCCTTAAGGGCATTTCTAATGCAAATATTCTATGAGCCTGATTTAGACTCAGGGTCATCAGATAGATCATCCACAGCCTTGGAGAGCCTGAGTGCCTGGGAGCCCCCTGGATTAGGGGTGAGTGGAGGCTGCCACCCATAAGCCTGCTCACCTCCTACTCACTGGGCTGCCTTCTTAAATATTCAGCAGGTGCTCAAAGGCACCTTGGCCTGGTGCATTGTGGTTCTGCTGCTGTCACCTTCACATCCCCCTGTTACTGGATTCTGCAGGGAAGAAACCTGAGGCTTGTTGGCAAGGCAACTGGCTGCAGATCAGGGAAACTTCCCAGCCTAGAGTGCTTGCCTTTGTCAACTGGGTTACAGTCCTTGGTTTTGTTTTCTGATTTTAAAAGGTGTTTGTGGGATATGTGTTTGTGTAGATAAATGTAGAGGTAAGGGGATCTGTGATGCCCAGATCAAGTCAGGCAGAGACGTGTGAATCATAGCTCTAGAGCCAAAAGCACCTCCGGACCAGCTAACCCAACACTCTTATTTTGCTTCACTTGTGTACAACTCACTGTGACCTCCTTTGGGGTTTTCTCGGCAAAGATGCTGGAGTGGTTTGCCATTTCTTCCTCCATCTCATTGACAGCTTAGGAAACTGAGGCAAACATGGAGAAATGACTTGCTCAGGGTCACACAGCTAGTAAGTGTCTGAGGCTAGACTTGAACTCAGGAAGATGTTCTGACTCCAAGCCCAGTGCTCTGTGCACTTCACCATCTAGCTGCCTGTTCATTTTACAAATGAGGAGACCAAGGCCTAGGGAGATTAAGCAATTTGCTTAAGATATAATAGGAATAGTTTACCTCTAGATCCAATGCTTTTTCCATTATACCACACTGTGAGTACAGGTCGGGGGCGGGTTGGGGCAAGGGTAAGAAACTCTCTCCCACTAGCTGAGTCCTCTTCATTCTCCCTGGATCAGCTTTGCGACAGAAATGGAGATTTCATTACGGTGGGTTTCTTAACCTTTGTGTGTGTATGTAATGGATACTTCCAGTAGTCTGAATATCTATCTATCCATCTATCTATCTATCTATCTATCCATCCATCCATCCATCCATCCATCCATCTATCTATCCATCCATCCATCCATCCATCTATCTACCTATTATCTCTCTCTACCTGTCTGTCTATATGTCTATCTCTATCTATGTATCTTTCTATAGGTATATATTCTTTTGCTTTCTAATTTATATTTTATATATATATTTTCTCTCTTTATATAGATCTCTGTCTCTCTCTCTCTCTCTCTCTATATATATATACATATATACATACCTATATATATGCATATACACACACATACATAGAGAGACAGATAGTATATTTGCCTTTTTTGTATCCCTAGTGCTTAGCACGGGGCCTGACATATACATATATACACATACACACATATGTGTACATATATATGTATATAATGTGTGTGTGTGTGTGTGTGTACACACAGAGATACATCTATATGCAGAGAGAAAGAGAGAGAGAGAGAGGGAAAAAGAAGGAGGGAAGGAGGGGAAGAAAGAGAGAGGGAGAGAAAGGGAGAGAGAGAGAGAGAGAGAGAGAGAGAGAGAGAGAGAGAGAGAGAGAGGTTGATTTAATTCATAGTTGAAGTGCTTAATTTCACTAGAGGGTAGTAAAAATAGATATACTTTTTTCACATCAAGTTCATAGATCCAATGAAATCTATCCATGGACCCCGCGGGGTCCATAAACCCCATATGAAGAATCCCTGCAGTAGAATGTAGTCTCCCTGAGGACAGGGGCTGTTTCACTTTGGGGTTTGTGGCCCTAACTTAGCACTGGGCCTGGCACACAGTAACACCAGATAAATTCACATTGATTGACTGATCAGCTCAGGCTTTGCCAGTGTCTGGAGGGCGTCTGCTGCTCTTTCTTACTTGGGGTTGGGGGGAAGGTCACTGGAGCAGGGTTGCCTCTGGCTCCTACTTTCTCTGTAACAGGGGCAACATCAGACTGAGGGTGAGCGTGTTTGTGGGTGGACATGCTAGGCCATCAATTCCCATTTAAGAGCAAGAAGGCCTGGCCTTCTAAAATATTGAATTTTGGGTGTGACAAATGGGAATTTATGGCTCCGGGGGAACTACTCTACTAGAGCCGTTAAGGTCTGTCGGCATTGTCATTATAAACCAAATGAGAGACTATGAAAACTGAAAAATAACAATAAGCCTGGGGATTAGCCACAAGGTCTACTTGGAGCAGACAGCTGTGACAGGGCCCCAGTCACCCTGTAAAAACCCTCCGGGCTGGAAAAGCTAGAGGGAGGTGTTTTCTCAGACTTCTCAGGGTAATTGTCCATTTGCCTAATTGGAAGCAAATTGAGTTTATGTGGAGACTATTTGGAGAGTTTCATCTTCTTGTCTCTGGTCCAGGAGAGATTCCTGATCATTGGCCAGGAAGCTGAAGGAATGTAGGCCTGACTGGGTGGAGCCATCTGGATTCCCAATTTGGGAATTCAGAAGGGACCTTAGGGAATATGCAATCTAACCCCTTTGTTTTTCAGAGGTAGAAACTGAGTCCAACAGAAAGGAAGTGAATTGACCAAGGACACATTGCTGAGAATAAAAAAACCAACGTTTGAATCTGGGTCCTCAGACACTTAAACCATTGCTCTATTATATCATGTCTGTTGGTCAATATGGGTCAGACTAGTTGACCTCTGCGTCCCTTCCCACTCTGGGAACACTGTGACATGGTGGACTAAATGTTGGTCACTTTCAGTGTCCAATGTGGGGAAGGGACAATCCAGCTGACCTGCATCCTGGTCAGACCACATCTGGAATATGGTTATAACTACTTCTGGGAGCCATGTTTTAGTAGAAAGCCTGGCCAGAGAAATACTGGATGACACGGAAGATTCAAAATCCATGCCCTACAAGGATGGTTTGTAGGAATTAAGCATGTTAAGCCTGGAGAAGGAAAGACTTCTTCAAACATTTAATGAAGAAAGAGAGTGGAGACCTATCCTTTTTGATCTCAGATGCAAAATAAGGACGAAAGGTTGGGATTTGTTAGGAGGAAGATTTTTGTTTGATCTAAGGTGGGAGTGGGAGAAGCTCTCCAACAATTAGAATTCTCCAATACTGGGAGGGGTTAATTTGGAAGGTTCTGGATCCTGGATCGAGAGCCAAAAGACCTCAGAGAACACCTTCTCATTTTAAAGAGGAAGAAACTGAGATTTCTTAGAGATTAAGTGACTTGCCCAAGGTTACACATAGCATCATAGGCATAGAACTGGAAGAGACCTCAGGAGTCAGCCAGTTCAAGTCCCACATTCTACAGATAAGAAAATGAGTCACAGTTTTGCAAGAGAGACTTACTTGAGGTCAAGGTAGTGGGATCCAGTCATTAACGGTCTTCCTGTGGTTCATTGGCCAGGCTACTAAATTCTTACTTTGGGTAGAAATTAGACTAAGGTGGCCTCTGTGAACTCTGCAGATACAATGATTCTACTTTTCTTGGCATACAAGTAAAAGATTAGCACTACCAAAAAATATAAGGAAGGAAAAATACATATTCTTGAATGTTTCAAGAATGTTCTTTTTTTAAAAATTATTTTTTCAGTGAATAAACATTTATCTTGTCTTACCTCCTTTGCCCCATTGAAAACAGAACAAGAGAAAAGAGTAACAAAACCCTTGTAACAAATACATACAATGAAGCAAAACAAATGCCCACATTGTGCGTGTCCAAAAATATGTTTCTCATCCTGCATCTTGAATCCATCAACCCCAATGGTGTTGGGAAGCACGGCTTATCACCAGTCTGTAATCTGTTCTCACAGCACACCATGGAGACCCTCCACCCATATCCCAGGAGAAGACCTCAATATCTTTCCCCTACTCCCTGTGCCTCGAGATGCCCCTGAGATCAGCTTTGCGATTAAAGGGCGAGTCCCTCCGGAAGACTGAACTGAATACCACTTTTGTTGATTTTGTTTGTTTTGCCCAATAAGCACCTCACCTTCCACACCTGGGAGGGGGAGCCCTGCCACCCCATGGCTGAGCCTGCATGTTACAGACTTGGGACTTTTGAGCAAGCGTTGGGTTCATTTTGGATGGAATGCGTTTTGGTTTGGACAGATTCTTACGGGGAAGGAGACTTAACAGCCATGTAAGGAGGGGAGAATGGGCCCCTTGGTAAGTGCCAGCAGGGATCAGAGGGGTCAGGGTTGTTTTCCCTGCAGAGCTTGCTTGGGGTAGGCAACATTTTTCACATGAGTTCCTATTTTGGGCGGCCATGGGACGTGACTAGGGCCTGAGGTATGCCTTGATTGCATTTCTAAGCACATTCTAGCAGCTGATTCTGGTTGGAAGTGCCAAGTTCTCTTGCAAAACCCTTCTTGGATGTCTTGACATGGCATGAACATGACCTTGGATCCTTGAAGGCTTCAATGGTGGGGAACAAACCTTGTTGAGTTCTCCCAAATGGGAAAGACTCTGTTGGCCCAGAGATGGTCTGTTTGTCTGTCTGTCATCCAGTGGCAAGCCCAGATAAGTTTGGAGGGATAGGCTTCAAGAAGATAAAGCTTTGGGCCAGCATATCTCTGGAAAATCATCTGCCAAGTGATAGATACAGCATGAGGGGAGGGAGAAAGGCATGGTGAATTTAATCCTGCATCTTGTATATGAGGGAAGTAGAGATTGAGGTAGGGTGGAACAGTAGAAAGAGCACTCAATTAACAGGCGGTGAGTCTGGCTTCAAATCCCAGCTCAGCTACTTACTACCTGTGTCAATTTGGGCAAGTAATTTCAGCTTTCTAGGCCTTAGTTTCCTCATCTCTAAAATAAGGATAATGAAATCAATGGCTTTTCAAGTCCTTCCCAGTTCATGGAATGTCAGAAGGGAGAGGAAATAGATGCTTGTTAATGGGGAAAATAGCATTTAATTTTAAAAGCAAGGAAGGAATGGAGGAAGGGAGGAAAAAGTAAAGAAAAGAGGGAAGGGAAAGAAGGGAGGGAAGAAAAAAAGCAAGGAAGGGAGAGAGAACCAAAGAAAGGGGGAAAGGCAGGAGGAGAGAGAAAGAAGAAAGGAAGGAAGGAAGAAAAGAAGGGAGAGGAAGAAGTAAAGAAGGAAGAAAAAGAAGGAAGGAAAGAAAGAGGATGAAAAAAGAAAGAAAAAGAAAGGAAGGAAGGAAGAAAAGAAGGGAGAGGAAGAAGTAAAGAAGGAAGAAAAAGAAGGAAGGAAAGACAGAGGATGAAAAAAGAAAGAAAAAGAAAGGAAGGAAGGAAAAAATGGAAGAAATTGAGAAAATGTGGCCTGCCCTGGGATTAGAAGACTTGAACCCGAATCCTGGCTTTTTTCGCCCTCCAGGAATAGGAATAAGGGCAAGTCCCTTCACCTCTTCTGAGACTCATAGTTTTCTCCTTTAGGGAGAATGATACTGATCCTGATATTGACATAATGATACTCTCAACTTCTGCTTAGTGAAGCTGTTGTCAGAGGACGCTTTTTCAGGATCTACAAATGTGAATTATTATTACGATCTACATTGGGGGAAGAAATAACCACCCCACCCCCCAAATCAGAGGTCCTAGAAATATGGATGCCTCCCTCCATTCCTTCCTTGCTTTTAAAATTAAATGCTATTTTCCCCATTAACAAGCATCTATTTCCCTTCTGACATGCCATGAACTGGGAAGGACTTGAAAAGCCATTGATTCCATTATCCTTACTTTAGAGATGAGGAAACTATGTAGGATTACATATTTGGAGCTGGAAAGGTCCTGGGGGTCATTGAGTAGCACCCCAATGATTTGCCTCAGGTCACAAAGTGACAGAGGCAGGATCTGAATGGACCCCAATCCTCTGACTCCACGACCAGAATGGTTTCCTCCTCTAAAGGCTGAGTTATTCATGGGCTTGGTAGTATCCTGTGCTCTCAAGTGTGTGGGGATTTGGCAACCTCATATAAGGATGAGCCACAATCCAGTGGAGTGAGGCTTTCCTGAGTAAAATTCTCTTGTTCCAAAATGAGTCATAGTTGGAGAAAACAATGGAGTCTGTCTCCATTTCCCCCCACCCTGAAAATGAAAGCTGGCTATGAGTGGGTGTCTATAAGAGAGAAAGGACAGGGCCCTTAGAGAGAGCTGGCTGACTGCTGAGACATCTTCAGGATGCCATATAAATTCCTGCTTTGTAGGCAGTCACAAAATTTAATATGCACCATTAGAGTAATGGATTATCTTGGTTGGAGAAGCCATGGGAAGAGGCTATGGTGATGCTGAGACAAAACCCACAATTTTTCTTTTTGTGTCTTTAAAAAAAACATTCTTGGTTGGTCTATGGATGACTGTTTATTCAGTCTAGGCATCCTCAGAGCCATCCTATAGATAATGAAAGCAAGGATTGCCTTCTTTGCCCACACATGGGCCCTTCACTTAGATATCTCTCTGGCAGGTCAGTTCTAGCCCCTGTATTTTTTAAACAGGATCTAGAATGTTTCTATATCCTGATGGGATTTTACTTTCAGGGTCCTTTTGGTGGCCAGAAATGGCTGGTGGGGTCAGTTGCCCAAAATGGCTTCTGGAAGATGACTGTAATTTTAAACATTGCTTCACTGATGAGTGGGGGTCTCCCTTGGTAGAATATCATGGATCAGAGAATCAGAGATTTTGAGCTGGAAGCACACTCTGGACTTCAGTTTCCTTATTTGCAAAATGAGAGGGTTGGGCTGGGTTCCCTTGACACCAGCACCTTCCCTTCTGTTTGTTGTCTCCAATTTTTTCTGTCTATCTGTCTGCATGTATGTATATGTATGTGCATGTAGCTTGCTTATACATACATGGTTGCATGCTTTCTCTCCCATTAGACTGTGAGTTCTTTGAAATTGGGGATTGTCTTTTCCCTTTCTTTGTACCCCTGTGTGGCACTTAGTGGGTATTTAATAAATACACATTGACTCATTGAGTGACTAATTTGATGATCCTATATACTCTTTGGCCCTCTCTTTCTTTATCTGTAAAATAAAGGTGTTGGACTAGAGGTCCCTTCCTGCCCTGAATCTATGACCCTCTGATTCTATGACTTCTTTGGACCTCGGTGTCTTCATCTGTAAAATGAAAAGATTGGGTTAGGTTACTTCTAAGGTTACTTACAACTCTAAAGTTATCATCTTATGATCAACAAAGTACAAGAGGAATTTGACTCCCTCATTATACATCGGACTTCCCTTGTGGCTTGTTGGTTTGAGGATATGAGTTTCTCACTGGAAAGGAGAGCTCTGCTGCTCTGTGCATAGTCTGAGGTCCAGTTAGCTTCGTTTGGTAGAATGCAGGGATGATTAGGCCACTGGGAGGGTTCTGAGCTCTGTAAGAGTCAGAAGAATATTTCTAGGGAGAATGTGGAGTGTCCATTCCTAGAGACCATTAAGAAGGGAATGGATGATCTTTTGCTTTGCCTAGTTGAGATGTTCCCCTGGCTGAGAGTAGGGGGCTGGATGGATGACCTCTTGAAGTCTATTCTAGCTCTAAAAAGAAGAATTTCTTCACTTAATTTGACTCTCTAGATAATAGTAACCTCAAGTTTGGGACTTCAAGGACGTTGTGTCATCACCATGGTTCAAGGTTTTTTTTTTAAATAATATTTTTTCTAATTGTATGTAAAAACAATTTTTAAGTTTTTAAAAAATTGAGTTCAAAATTTTCTTCCTTTCTCCTTCCCCTTCTCTCTCTTCGAGAAGGTAAACGATTTGGTATAGATTATACATGGGAAATTGTGCAAAACGTATTTCCCTATTAGTCATATGTTGGGAAGGAAAACACAGACAAAAAAAAAACAAACAAAACAACAAACCCCGGGAAAAAAATGGAAACTAGTGCGCTTTGATTGGCATTCAGACTCTATCAGTTCTTTCTCTGGAGTTAGATAGTATTTTTCATCATGAGTCGTTTGGGATTGTCTTGGATCATTGTATTGATGAGAATATCTACGTTATTCACAGTTGAATATTGCTGTTACTGCGTACAATGTTCTATGGGTTCTGCACACTTAATTCTGTATCAGTTCATGTAAGTTTTCCCAGGTTTTTCTGAAATCATCCTACTCATTATTTCCTATAGCACAGTAGTATTCCATCATAGTCATATACCACAACTTGTTCAGTCATTCCCGAATTGATGGGCATCCCCTCAATTTCCAACTCTTAGCCAACACAAAAAGTGCTGCTATTAATATATTTGTACAAAGAGGTCCATTCCCTCTTTTTTGTGGATCAAGTTTTCTAAGCTACAAGATGGGCAATGAGGTGATCTCAAAGATTACTTCTAGTTTGAAATCCTATAGGACCACAGTTCTAGAACTATAAGAGAATTTGGAGACCCCTTCATAGGCCGACTCCTTTACTTTGCAAGTGAAGAAACCAAGGCCCAGGGAGGTTAAGCCCAAGGTCACATTGGTAGAAATTGTCAAAGGATGGTTTGAACCCAACTGACTCTAGAGTCAGTGCTTTTTTCCTCTGTGCCACACATAGAATGGGAGTGTCAAGAGGGACTTCACAGATCGTCCAAAGCAGCCCCCTCATTTCACAGATGAGGAAACTGAGAGAAGCCATTGGATCAAGGCCACATAACCCTTTACTGGTGAGAGAATGGAGAACAGAACCCATGTATTCTGAATTCAGCTTCTGTGACATTTCCATTACCCCAAGCTCCTTCTCTCCTGTGTTTGAATTCCTTAGGAACCTGATGGGTGATAGGCTAGTAAGCTAAACTGAGATTGAGCTAAAATGTCAGTGAGTGATAATGGCTTAGTGCAGCGGTTCTCAACCTGTGGGTTGCAACCTGTTTAGGGGTCGAACAACCCTTTCATGGGGGTCACAGGAGTCGCCTAAGACCATCAGAAAACACATATTTCTGATGGTCTTAGGAACCGAGACATTGCTCCTCTATCTGTCTCCAGGTGGGTCTGCCCACATGCAGATACACCCACATATGAGTATTAAAGGGTCGCGGCATTAGGAAGGTTGAGGACCACTGGCTTAGTGGGATGCAATTGCATGATCAAGACCAATGGTTCAACTTATCCATCAAAAAGTACTTTTTAAGACTCACTTTGTGCTGGGGCCACTGAGGGGGTGTGAGTTTCATCTGAAATTGTGGTGAGCATTGTGTTGTTTAGGGTTCTTAAGTCTTTTAAAGCCATCTGTCTTTAGGAAGTTGTTATTGTATAAATTGTCCTTCTGGTTCTCATCCCTTTACTTCCCTTATTCTATTTCATAGATTAGCCCTGACTGGTGAGCTATGCTGTGAAAATCATCCCATGTTGCATGTTCAAGATCCAGAATACTCTTAGCGTGTCTCCATCCCTAGCACCGCTGAAGGAAGAAGTGAATGGCCATTTGCCCTTGTTGGGTTGAACTCTCTCACTGTCCTCATGGGGAGAGGGAGGGAAAATGAAAACCACAAGACTAGATTTGCCCAATTCTCACTGGCAAGGCCGAAATCAGGTCTTGGGAAGAAGACTGCTTATCTATCCAGAACCACAGCCTCCAGTGTTCAGGGAGAAAAAGAACCCCAGCCATCCTCTGCTCGGTGCCCCTGATAGCACATCCTCGGCCTGCACCGAAATCTGTCGCTGGTTGTCCACAAAAGGCAGCCGGCCCCTTTGTGCTGGTGCAGACACAGCCAGGCTTCTTTCCTACTGTTTGACATTTCCCATGCTTGTTGCTAAATCTTTGACAGAAGGCATTAGCTGGGCTGAAGAATAATAGTGTTGTAAGAAAGCTGATAATGGCCTAGTAGAAAAAAAAAGGTATGTATAATACATACCTTGACATTGAATCGCTGAATGGTTTAATAAGGCCTGCATACAAACGGAGGCCTTTTGTGTTGACATAAAACGTAAGCTCTACTTTTCTTCTCCTCCAGAGGAAGAAAGAACAAGAGAGGAAAAGAGTTGAAAAAAACATTCAAATATTTTCCTTTGGGATTTTGATAAGCCATTATGTATATGCCAATAGGGTCCCTTACATTTCCTTCTGTGTTCTCTATCAAGTGGGCTGGATCTCTTTCCTGACATTTTGCAGAAACCTGTTCCAGATGTGGAAATCTTACTCTGATGCAACTTCCTGAATCTTGCAGAACTTGGCTAGCTTGTCTCACCTGGAACCATCCCCAGAGTCCAAAGGAAGAGGGCCCCCATGACCCAGCACTGAATGTGAAGGCCAGAATTGGTCCATAGGGCTTTGAATGGCAGCTTTCTCATGGGTGGAACACTTTGGCTTCGTGTTTTATTTCCAAGGGACCAGGGCAGGTAAGAAATGAATGACAAAAGGAAAGGAACCAGGGTGGGCAGTGGGAATTTGCTAGCCAAAGGGTTGGTAATGGGTGACAGATGAATTGGAACACTTATGGTCTTGGTGGGAGCAATGTTGTTAGACAAAGGCCAAGGACAGTGGGCCTTGGTTGCCACCTGCTTCTCTGATTGGAGGGAAAAGGAAAGGGATATTGCAAGGACAGCGTTGCCTTATCTGCTCAGATCTGTACTTCAGGAACATCAATTTGGCAGCTGTGCAGAAGATGGATTAGGGAGGAAAAAAATTGGATACAGAGAGACTAAAAAACCCCAGAATGAGATGTGACCTTCAAGAAATTTGCAGTCTAGTAGAGGGGTATTCTACTAAAGTAAATGCTCACAGATAACATAATGAAAACAGAATGTGAGAGTGCATAGAACTATGTGAATTTAATGGAGGGGGTGAATCATCCCTGACTGGGATGCGTGTATAGGGTTATAGAATGATATGCTTCTGGAAACAGAGATTGGAGCCAAGCTAAAGACTTTGGATTTTTTTCAAGGTAATGTGCAACTGAAGAAGGTATTTGAGTAGGACAATGACCTGATCCGATCTCTCTGTTAGGAAGACTGCTTGGGCAGAAGGGTGAAGAGTAGATTAGAGGGAGGACCAAGAGTCCAGAGGCAGGGGGAACATTTAAGAAGTTATTACAGTAGTGGAGGGGAGAGGCCATGTGGGTCTGAATCAACAGGAGGCGTTAGGAATGCAAAAAACAAAACAGATATGAGAAATCAAAGGATTTTGGCATCTCAGAAATGATTTAGTTTAATCTCTTCTACTTTAGAGACGAGGAAACTGAGGCCTGTATGGGAGAAAAAATTTGCTGTTTCCTTCTCCAGTTCATTTTATAGATGACGAAATTGAGGCAAGCAGGGGTAAGTGACTTGCCCAGGGTCATATAGCTAGCAATGTTCTGAGTTCAGATTTGAATTCAAGAAGTGAGTCTTCCTGATTCTAGGCAGGTTGCTCTATGCACTATGGTGCCACCTAGTGGTAGCAGTGATCTTTTCCATTCCAGTTAACGCCACTTGGTGATTCTGTCTCCTCTCTTCTTCCTTCCAGTCCTGATTTCCAACTCTAGCTCAAAGAAGACAGTAAGTCCGTATGGGCATTTCTGGCAAGTACAGCAAAATTGTTTGTCCTAATTCTCTGATCACTCTTCCCTCCAACTTCTCTGTCCCAAACTCCCCTCTGGCCACCTCCTCCCCTACTTATGTGTGGCCTTCTGCTATTATAACATAGGGTCCATGAGGGCAATGATTGTTTTTGCTTACATTCATATCTCCAGTGCTCGGCGCGGTACATACACTTAATAAATACTTTAAAAGCTCCGGTGGCTCAGTGAGCAGAGCTCTGGACCTGGAGTCAAGAAGCACGGAATTCTAAATTGGCTTCAGTTGTGTGTCCCTGGGCAAGTCACTTAACTGCTGCTTGCCTTGTTTCCTCAACTGTCAAATGAGGAGGATGATGTATACACCTGCCATCCCAGGTTGTTGTGATGATCAAATGAAATAATATTTGTAAAAAGCACATAACACAGTGCCTGGTACTTCCTTCTTTTTCATCCATCCTGCCTCAAAGTCACAGACACTCCTGGTTATTTTCAAAGCTTTTCAAACAATTGACAAATTCAGTGACTAGGTCCTGAGTGCTCACTGAAGCCTAGTTACTTTGGGGATGAATAGAGGCTTGGTCCCTGCCCTCAGGTAGTTTGTAGTCTGGTAACAGCAAGGAGAAATGAATGCAAATAACTACATATAATGGACAAGTGAAGTGAGAAAAGAAGAAAATATTATCTTCAGGGGACGAGGAGGAGGAGGAGGAAAGGGATGAAGAAGAGGAGAAAGAAAAGGAGGAGGAAGAGGAAGAGGAGGAGAAAGAGGAAGAAGAAGAGGAATATGAAGGAAGAGGAGGAGGAGGAAAGGAAGGAAGAAGAGGAGAAAGAAGAGGAGGAGGAAGAGGAGGAGGAGGAGAAAGAAGGGGAGGAAGAAGAGGAAGAAGAGAAAGAGGAGGAGGAAGAGAATGAAGAAGAGGAAGAGGAGGAATCAGGGATCAGGACTGGTGGGAGAGGGAGATCTTAGAAGGCATCATGGAGCGGGTAACATTTGAGGATGAGCATGAACCAGACAAGGGGACCAGAGGAGCAGATGAAATGAGGTCTTAGGGAAGGCATTTCCAGCTAAATTGCTAGGTTCCAGCCCCAGGTTCCTCTCTTCTTCTCCATATCATAGCTGGCTCCAGGCTGACCCAGGTTCCTATGCTTGTGCTCTAAGTACTCACAAAGTCTTCCTCTAATGAACTAGCTCACAGTCTCTCCTTTCCTTCCCATTCTCTAGTTATTGATAAATTTTCTCCCTCCCAAATATCTGGACCATTCACGATGTATTTAGTAAATGCTAATTTACTGCCTGACCAATGGTTACACACCGTTATGAAACAGCAAGAAGTTGACTTCGTAAGGGTGGGAGAAGAGCATGAGGATGCTCATGAACTCACATCCCCTCTGTGGGAAGGAAACTGGAAGGGTTTTCTCAGTCACACCCATAGGCATGGGTCAAGACATCCTCCATCAGTCTTCATCTTCAGGAATGAAAATGGTCAATTCTTGCACAAGCATTAGACCCTGTCTGCAGCTCGACCACTGACTGTGTCGTCAGAAATGGAAGAATTGACCAGGGCCTTTTCTCATTGGGTAGGTTTTCAGATATGTCAGCTTTGGAAAACAGTCCCCCTTCCCCTAGTTTTTTTTTCTTTTCCTGGGGTTTTAAAACCCATGAGTATTTGGAGGGAAACACAATCCATATGTTTCTTATTTACTTACATTAAACTTGCCAGAATGGTCTTTTGTAACATCTCTTTCACGTCTGGGAAACCTTTACAGCCTTGTTTTTCTCAGCTTGGATCCTCAAAAACAATGCAAAGTGGAAAATTGTAAAGACTTGTTGGGATCGATGGGGCTAGAAACTTTCCCTTTACCTCTGCTCCTTCCCAATAATTCAGCAAAGAGGTGGCATCTGGGAGGGGCTGAATGAATGGGGCAGTTGGTCAGGATTACCCCAAACTCATCAAGTTCTCTGCCTCAGATTCAAGATACAGACTCGAAAATTCTCATCTTTTGCTGCAAACTACTCAGCGCAGGATTTGGGTTTTCTAGTTAGGCTAATCTTGGATAAGTGTCCCTGGACTGTTGCCTACTGGGAAATCTCAGAATCAGAGTAGGTTATAAATTTGGTAAAGTGATTTTATTTATTTATTCTTTTCTTGGAGGAGAGAATGACATAAATCCAGGGAAGGAAGAAATATACATAAAACTTTCAATCTGTACTACTAACTTTCCAATAATAAGTATTATTACTTTTTATTATCAATAAATGTCAAAACAGTAAAGAGTAGTAGGGAGAAGGGGAGTGGTAGGAGAGGTAACTAGGAGGGAGTGCAAGGGGGAGGGGTGCCTAAATAAGAAATAGGAGATGCAAGTGATAAAAACTTTATACCACAAGTCAGTCTAGTACAGTGGTTCTCAACCTTCCTAATGCCATGACCCTTTAATACTCATATGTGGGTGGATCTGCCTGGAGACAGATAGAGGAGTGATGTCTTGGTTCCTAAGACCATTGGAAATATGTGTTTTCCGATGGTCTTAGAAGACCCCTGTGAAAAGATCATTTGACCCCCAAAGGGGTCGCAACCCACAGGTTGAGAACCTCTGGTCTAGTAGGAGATCACTTTATAAAACCATCTGGGTTGCTGATATTCATGAGGTCTCAGGCTGGTAACTTCTGGTTTCCAGGAGGGGTTGGGATGAGTAGCTTCCCAGCTCTCCAACAGCTCCCCTCCAGTGTTAGGGTGGGAGATTGTATATTTCTGCTGGTGGACCAATGCAACCTTGGGACATGGGACTCTGGACCTTCTTCGGGGCCGTTGCCTTGGGTCCTGGGTTTTCCTAGGTCCTTATCACAACCCTACAAGGTAGGTAAGGTAGGGTTTCTGCCCCTATGTTACACCCAAGGAAAGTGAATCTCAGAAACATGAGATGACCTGCCTCAGGTCTTCCTGTATGTGGTGCAAAGTGGATTTAAATCTGGGTTTCACTTTTAGTGCAGCAGTCTTTTCCTGAGACCATACTGTTTCCTATTATTCAAAATGATGATTTCATTCTTTCTTTTGTTTTTATCCTGTTATTTGAAAAGCAGATACATAGAAGTGTAATTTTATCTTGTTCATCACAGGACTAAGTAAATTACAGACTTTGAGCAAGTTTCTTCCTTGCTCTGGGTCTCAGTTTCCTCCCCTGGAAAATGTGAGGCTCAGGGTAGACAATCTCTAAGGTCCTTTTCGACTGTGACAATCTATGATTTTTTTTTTTTTTACCTGAGACAGGTATTCGCCTCAGCTGCTTAGACCTTCCTTGAGAACGAAGCAGAACAAACTAGTTATTATTGAAGCTAGAGCTCTCAGCAAATCCAACCTCCTGACTAGGGAGGAAAAAAACAATTACTATAGATAAACTGATCAAAATATTGTCTGAAAACAATATCAGGTGACCCGGGCTGACACTTTTGGGGGAGAGATTCTATTCCGTGTACAAGCCTATTCTTCTCTGACAATGTAATCGGAGGTGTTTTTACTAATACAGTTGTTTTGACACACAGTGCTAGTGTGTTTTTGAATTTCTGACACCAGCATTTCCCAAGGCTAAACTCAGAACCCTAGAAATACAAAAGCTCCAGTTTACTGCAATCTCTGGGGCTAGAGGGGGTGTCCTGGCTGAAAGTATTCCAATTCCTGGGCCTCAGGTATGGAATGAATGAGTGAATGAAATGAGTGAATGAATGAAATGATCAAGTAAATGGAATGAATGAATGAGTGTAAGCATTTATTAAGTACTCTGTGAGTACAAATAGAGAAGTAAGGTGGTCCCTGCTCTCAAGGAGTTCACAGTCTAATAGGGAAGAGAGCATTGCATCTGAAAGTCAGAAGAAAATTAGGAATTTTGTAGGGTGGGGTTGGGAGTGGGGTGTATTCTACATCGGGTAGACCACTTGTGCAAGGCACTGGGGTGGGAGATAGAATGTTGTACACAGGAAAAACCAATCAACCTGTTTGACTAGAATGGAGAATGTACATGTGACTGACTGACTGGGTGGATGGATGGATGATTGGATGGATGGATAGATGAATGGGTGAATGAATGAATAAATGAATAGATGGGTAGATAAATAGATGAGTGAATGAATGTGTTGATTACATGGGTTCCTATTGAATAAACTATGAGGCTGGATGAAATGTTGTAATGGGACATTGACATCGGAAAATGCATGGCTGTCTTCTCTATCCTTACATCATAGTGGAAGGGCGCAAGGAAAACAAACTTCCTGGTCTAGGTTTCTCATTAGTAGGATTAGTTTTTTAAACCCCAAATTTGGCTGTCTTTTATTGTGTACTTTATAGAATGGGGGCAATTGAATCTTCCATTTATCCCAAATTCTCTTGTACAACTGTTACCCCTGAGGCTCCATTAATTGTGACTGTTATTTTGGGTGCAGCCTGTGCATTATCTTCATGTGAGAGTTTA
>CM053584.1:376062840-376073430 GCA_028627135.1 Pseudochirops cupreus
GTTCCCTCCTACCCATTTCCGTTGGTCCTCACCTCGGCTGTGAGAGGGCTGCAGAAGCTTCCAGCTGGGTGAGTCTGCTGAGTGGGGCTTCCCAGTCTGCCGCACTCTGCTCTTAGGTCCATGCTGGTACCACTCCTGTGTGCCCCATTCTCCCTGCCCGGACCTGATTAGGTACTTCTCTGGGCTGGGAATCTGTCACTCTCTCTCTCCCAATGGGTTCTGTCACTCTTAAATCCGCTCAAATTTACTTTTTAGTTCCCAAGGACGAAATTCTTGGGGAGCTTGGAGAAGTCATTGCTTACTTTCTGCCATCTAGAAAAATACATTCTTAATGTAATTGAATGGAAGTATGGAAATGGAGGTATCTCCCACCTCAGGGTCTTTGTACCAGTGGGCCCCTAGGTCTTCCTTCCTCACTTCTTCCTTTCAGAACTCACAGTTTCCTTCAAGGCATAAACCAGATTTCACTTTCTATGCAAAGGCCTTAGCTGATATCCCTTCCTCCTTACTCCCTACTGAAATTATTTTGTACCCTTTGTTTACACTTACACATTATATTTGCTTCTCTGAGTACACATGAATTCTCCCAGTAGATCATAAGCTTCACAAGGGCAGGAATTGTCTCATTTTTATCTTCTTGTCTCCAGTGCCTTGTACAGTACAGGGGCTAGATAAGTGTTTGTTGAATAGAACCAAGTGGAATGAAGGAAGCATAACCACCAAAGGTTAGTAGTGCAAAAATCTTAGACTGGCCCTGAGCTGTTGGAAATGCTCTCTGCTTTCCTGACTGGAATGATAACTGGAAACAGGGAAAGGGGCTCTTGAGAGAAAGTCGAGTCAATCAGCATTTATTAGGCTCTTGTTGTCTTCCAGGCACTATGAATAGTCCCAGCCCTCCCCGAGCTCACAGTCTAATGGGGGAGACAACACGTGAGGTTAGATTGGAGCTAACCTCAGAGAGAGGACAAGTAGAAATGGAGCCAGTTAGGCATGGCTTTCAGAGCCAGATAACTTGGTTTAGATCCCGGAGGAAATAGTGGGGGCACTGCAGGAAGTTTAGTTCTGTTCTGGGTTGATCATAGAATCACAGATTTAGAGCTGGAAGAGGCCTTTAAGCTTCCCTCCACTTTTTACATATCAGTAAAATCAAAGCAGAGAGAGGTCCCCTTACTCAGGGTTACATGACTACTAAGTATCGGAGGCAGGATTTGAACCTAGATTCTGACTTCAAGTTCAGTGCTCTAACATACAACTAGTCAAGTTTGTGTGGAATAGATAGAGATCTGGATTCAGGAAGACTTGAGTTTGATTCCTGCCTCAGACACTCCCTAGTTGTATTACCCAGCACAAGTCATTTAACCTTTGTTTGTCTCAGTTTCCTCAACCATAAATTGGGGATATGTAACACCAGGCACAAGCAGATTCCCAAAAGAATGCTACTGTGAACAGCTTTTAAGGTTCAGATTACACAGTATAGTGAACACTCCATTTATCCCATTACATATCAAGGCAAGCATTCACAATATATCACAATATAGTGTTCACAACATTACAAGGTTCAGTATAATATTCACAACATCTTAACATTAGAATGGCCACACAGTTTTCACTACAGTGGCCACAATATTTAGAACAAAGCATTCAATCAATTCATAATACAGTAATCAATACTCAATCATTCAATCCACAATACAATAATCAAACTTCCACTCATGGGGCAACCATTAACTTAATCATTCAATCAATTCACAATACAATAATCATCTTCCACTCATGGGGCAATCATACATCAACTCAATCAGTCACTAAATATGATCATTTAGAAAAACCACACAAACCCTCCACCCCTCGGTGTCCAGCAAACCTCAATTTCATCCAACAGGAGGCCTTTTCTTCATCTTGACTCTGGGTGGTCTCTCTGATTCCCTGGATCCACTTCCATGGTCCCAGCTCTCTCCTGAATCCACCAAAGTCACCTGGATTCAGAAGCAGACAGCTCCCAGGTCCTCATCCAGTCCTCAGAGGCAGACAGCACCCAGGTTCTCATCCAGTCCTCAGGGTAGTCCCTGGTACACACTGAAGTTCACAGGGTCCAGCATATCTCAAACCCTTCACCACTTCTCTTGCCTGGAACTCAAGGATCAGCCAGGCCACAGACAAAGTCTTATACTGGTCCTGCTTCTTCAGTCCTCCAGAAGTTCAGCTGGCCCTAGGACCCAGAAGGAATATCAGCCTTGCAGGAGCCCTTCCAGGTAAGCCCTTTCAGCCTTGCAGGAGGCCTTCACCAGATTCTGGTCTCAGGAAAACTCCATCTTAGTTCTCAGTCAGCTTCCAGATGCTGGGAGAGAAACTCTCTCTCTCTCCCTCTCTGTCTCCATGATTCTTCCTTCACCAGGAGCAACATTCCAATTCTGTCTCTCTGTCTCTGGAATTCTTGCTTATATACACACACTGGCCTCCTGTCTCAGCCAATCCTCTTAAAGTAATAGCACCTACCTTGCACGGTTGTTAGGATCAAAAGAGACAATATTTATATAAATATATATATTTATAATATTTATAAAGTACACAGTTGCTGCTTAATAAGTCCTTATTCCCTATCCATTATGCAATACTGCTCTTAACAGAAGGCATCTCTCAGATCCCTCAAGGTAGAAGTCTAACAATTCATCTTACAGATGAGAAAACTGAAGCTAAGGTGGGTAAATGACTTGCCCAGGATCACACACCTAATAATTGTGTGAGGCAGGATCTGAACCCAAGTCTTCTTGGGTCTATCCAGTATTCTCTCCATTATAGCACATGGACTCAATTAGCACCATAGGATCATATATTTAGAGCCATCAAGGCCCTTTAGAGTCCAGCCTCTTCATTTTACATATGGGGAAACTGAGGCCCAGAAACTTCCACCATCACACGCATCATAAGTGTGAGAGCCAGGTTTCTAACTCTAGAGCCAACATTTTTCAATTGCTCCACTCTGTCTGCAAAGATCTGGGTTTCATGCTGCCCCTGTCCCACCAAGCCAAACCACTGGCCAGCCTTGTCCCATTGTTGCTTCTGCCTTTGGTGTGACATGTATCACACTTAGCAATTTTGGGGATGAGATGTTGCCTGGCTTTATTTCCACACATTATCCCATACAGCACAACATGGTCCATATAATTATATGATGTAGATGGAAGACACACTGGAGGGAGGGTGGGGACTCTTAATGCATGATGGGGGAAAATTGGCAGCTGAAAGGCTTCTGCCTTTCAGCTGAAACAGTCAATGGATACAAACAGGATGCAATTAAGTCCATAATCTGTTATGACCATCTGAAGGATGGTTTGGAAAGGAGAGCCATTCCTAAAGTGGCTGGGCTGATTAGGAAGGTGTGGAGCTCATGCTTGACACCTGTAATGTCTACGTCTGTCATTCAGATGGGCAATCAGGAAATGGCTTGAAGTGTCTTCAAAAGAGTGAGGGGGTAATTTGGGTAATCCATCCTGCCTGGTATCCTCTGAAAGGGTGGGTCTGCTGCACTTGTTCTGACAGTCCTTAAAATCAATCCATCAGTCAATAAGCACATATCAAATACCTACCATTGTGCCAGGCACTGGGGATACTGAGGCAAAAATAAAACCATTCCTGCCCTCAGGGAGCTTACATTCGATTGGAGGAGACATTCAGTCAATCAGTCAACAAACATTTATTAAACAGGGGTTGAGAGAGGTTCTGGGGACACAAAAACCAGAAAGAAACAGTCCCTGCCCTTAGGGAGCTTCCAGTCTATTGGGGGGGACAAGCGAGGAATTGAGACTGCACCTGTGCTTTCAGTGGAGGAATTCCTGGGGAGGTCGCCCCCTCAGCCAGTGCAGTTTGGCACCTTTTCTGAAACGGTCTTAGAGAATCATCTAGAGCACAGAGAATGTTAAGAGGCTGGACCAGGGTCATATAGTCAGTGTCTGCATATATCAGAGCTGAGACTTCATCTCCAGTTTCCTTAACTTCAAGGCCAATTCTTTTCCCTCTGTGCCACACTGTGTCTCTGAGGGATACAATGTGTACATAAATACATTTATACAAAGTATATATTGGGTGTCCCCAAAGTCTTAGTGCAGCATTGAGCCAGTCAAACTTTAATTGCTTACAACTGCACTAATGGCTTTTTGGACCCTCACCTGTAGAATGAGGCCCCCCCCCCCCCCTCCCCAGGATGCCTCTGAGGTCTCTTTTTGCTTTAGATCTAGAACCCTATGGTTTGTTAGTCACCCTGGTGACCTGTAGCCTTGTGATGTCCTTCTGTCCATGATAAATCCCATACCCAGGAAAATAGTAGACATGAACCTGGATCAGCACTGTCTCCAACCCTGCTTCCTACAGTCCCTCTGGTAGCTCCTCCTGCTTCCTGAACACCTTGCCTGTGTGTTTAGCTTTGCCTCCAGACAGCGAGAAAAGTCTAATATTATCCTCTTGTACCCTTCCTGTAGCTTTAATTTCAGCCCACATCATCTTCTTGAGGATCTTCACACAGGACCCTTCATCTACTAACACCATGCCTGGAATACTCTCCTTCCTTATCTTTAATTCTTAGACTCTCTCCTTTCTTTCAAATCTCATTCAATTGCTGCCTCCCACCTCCTCCCCTCTCCCTCCCCTATTTATTTACTTTGTACTTATTTAATATGTATATATAATAATGTACATATTTATGTATGTATGTACATGTTGCCTTCCCCCAATAGAATGTGAACTCCTTGAGGGCAGGCAACCAATGAGCATTTATTAAGCACTTATTCAGATGTGCTGGGCATTGGGCTAAGAGCTGGGGGTACAAATGAAAACTCCCCAAGAAAGAGAGAGAGAAAGAGAGAGAGAGAGAGAGAGAGAGAGAGAGAGAGAGAGAGAGAGAGAGAGAGAAGGAAATGTAGAAGGAAGGAAGGAAAGAAGGCAGGAAGGAAGGAAGGAAAGAAGGCAGGAAGGCAGGAAGGAAGGAAGGAAGGAAGGAAGAGTTCCCCTCTCAAGGAGTTTATATTCTAATGGAGAAAAGACTGTATATAAAAAGGAACTGAAAGGGGAAGGGTGAGGTGGAGGAGGAACCTGGGAATGGGCACATTGTAGAAAAGTCCAGAGTCAATAGTTCTGCTGGAAGAAGAAGGAAACCTAGCCATTCTAGGCCAATCCCCCAAATGGAAATCCATGATGGAATTCACCAGTCATAAAAAGAGCCCTCATGGCAGAGGAATGTTCCAGGATGATGAGTCAGAAGTACAGCCAAGGGGGTCAAGGATGGTTTAGTTTTTTGTCTTTGGATCTTTAAAACCTAACAAAATACCTGGTATACAGCAGGTACCTACTCAGTGCTTTTGGATTGACTGGTTGGTTGAAGGAATGTCAAGCTCAGAGAATGGTCAAGTAGTTCAGCATGGTTGGAAGAAGGTCCAGAGCCTGAAGGACTGAAATCTGTCAAGTGAAGTCAGCCCAAAAGGATCAGTTGGAGCCAGACTATGGAGTGCCTTAAAGTCCAGGGTAAGGATTTGGTATTTAGATTTTTAAACAAGGAAGTGGGCAAGGTCAGATCTGTGCCTTTGGTGGCTTCTTTTGGCACCTGTGTGGAAAATGGATAGGAGAGGGAGAGACTAAGGCAAAGACCCTAATCTTAAATTGAAACAATTAACATAAAAAAAACCCCATTATTGTCACTTTTAAGAGAATAGCTTTCAAGTGTAGAGTAGGAAATGAGAGCAGAACTGGAAAGCTGGGACTGGCTCTTTAAGACTTCAGATCGCTCTGATAACCTTCAGGCTGGGCTCATCTCAGGCTGACTGTGTTAATGCATCAGGATGCACATTAACAGGAGATTGTCTCTTTGCCTCCCTCCTCCTCTCCTTGAGTCAAGGTCTGACTTCCAGGGGCTTCTCATTGGCTCTCATGACCTTGGCAATGACATTGGGAAGTAGAGGAAGACTGAAGGGAACTCCCTTTTCTAGGGGTACCCTCTTGAGGGCACAAAGGGGTTTAAAAGAAATACTGATTCAGATCCAGACACAGCAGCAAGAGAAGCAGTAGATTGAGAGGCTTGGCTAGAGTTTCCCCTTCTGATTTGTGTCCCAAAGAGGAAGCGTTCATTGGGATACTGGGGGGATGAGTCTCTGTTCTTGCCTTTTCTTTGTGAAGCTGTAGGGTGGGGGCATCCCTTTTGTGGAGGCAATCCTCAGCAATGAACATAAGGAGGTTTTAAGGTATGGCATATTCTCAGATTCCATAGAGGTACCTTCTCCAGTGTCATTCCCCATTCTGCAGTGAAGATCCAAGAACCAGGACTATTGCCAGTGGGTGTCAGAGTCAGGAGAGGGCATGTTGGGTCTCATTTCCTCCTCTCCTTTCTTTCCTTCTTCACTTTTTTCCTGTTTTTTTTTTTTTTTTTTGCCTGGATATGTATCTCCATTACTCACTACATTCCCAGGCAGGAAAAAGGAGAGCAATTCTATCTGTGATTTGATAGGTAGGAGGAACTCCCTCTGCTAATGTAGTTTGGCCCCTTCTCTTTAATGTATAGTCCCAGATAGCTGCTTAACACACAGGAGAAATCAGTGAAAACTCACACCAAGGGCAGCCTTGATGCTAGGAAGGGGGATAAGTGTTCTTTAAGAGACCTCCAAGAAGGATGTGCATGAGGCAGGCTACTGCAGCCTTAGAATTAGAAAGACCTGGGTTTAAGTATTGCCTTGGATATATACTGACTGGACCAGTCAACACCTCAGGAAATTCTCTAAGACTACGTATCAGTTTCTTAATTGGAGTTAGATTATGTAATTGCTAAGATCCCTGGAAACTCCAAAGCCCAGAATCTTAGTTGCAGAGAAGGTTCAACTCTACATTGGTAAAATGAGGATCCTCACTGGGAGTTCATTATATTGAGACTGGCAATTGCTGGCACATTGACCTAGCACTGAGGTAGTAGTTTGGGTCACTCCTGTGCTGTTTAAAATTGGTCTACTCTGGGTAATGAACTTCCAGTCTGGTGATTTTAAGAGTCCCAAGATTGTATTGACTCTATTTTTAAAAACAACAACATTGCATCAGTCTTGCAAGAGAACCAAATAATCTTGGATTCTCAGGGTTGGAAGGGACCTTGGCCATCTGAATTCAGGCTGGGCAGGCATCCACCCTACCTGTCATTCTCCAGCCTTTGTTCAAAGACCTCCAATGACAGGAATGCCACCACCTTCTGAGGAAGCCATTTCACCTCTGGATAGCTCTAGATATCAGTGTTCTTCCTGATATCAATCTTCAATCTGTCACTTTGCAACTTGTCCCCTTTGTGACTAGCTCTGCTTGGGGGGGTTAAGCAAAAAATGACCCTCAAATACTGGAACAAGCTCTCATGCCCCCTCACTTTAGGCTTCTCTCCTCCCGCTCTCAGTGGTCAGTTTTAACTCTCTGTGCCTTGGTTTCTTGATCTGTAAAATGAGAGGTTTGGGTGATATGGCTTCTGGTGGTCCTTCCAGCTCTAGAACTAGGGTCCTATGACCAGCCATTAAATCTGTCAACAACTGTCTATGAAGGGCTCACTATGTGCTGGGCACTGTGTTGAGAGATGGAGAGAGAAAGAGAAAAACACTTTCTGAAAACATTCATAACACAAGGGTGCTTCTCAGATGAGTCAAAGGGGCAGGGGTTCTGTTCAAATCCTTCCTTTACTTTTCCTTCCTATCCCAGGGAAGAATGCTCTCCTGGGTCACAATTATGATCTTCTAAGATGAGAATTATGCCTAATTCACACTCCTACCTCATTTACCCCACCAAGGTGTATGTGTATGAGTGTGTGTGTGTGTGTGTGTGTGTGTGTGTGTGTGTGTGTGTGTGTGTGTGTGTGTGTTAGGTAGCTGTGTGGTGTAGTGGAGAGAGTACTGAACTTGGAGGCTGAAGGATCTGAGTTTTTATCCTGCCTCACATAGTGGCTCTGTGTTCTTAGGCAAGTCATTTCTCTGAATCTCAGTTTCCTCATTAATCTCCTAATCTGGGTTGGATTATAATCCCTAAAATCCTTGGGAGCTCTAAGTCACAGGATCTTAGATTTAGATCTGGAGGGGACTTCAGAAATCATCAAGTCTAAAACCCTGATTTTATAGATGAAGAAACTGAGGCTTAGAAAAGTGAAGTCCTGTGACCTCTGGGACCAGACATTCTTTAAAGGGTCTGTTTTAGTTATTGAAATCAGAGGCTGGGAGTGGCTCTCTGTGTTCCTGTAGTCCACCCCTCTTGTGTACCCCAATAGGCTTGGACTCCTTCATAGTTGGACAAAGTATTAATGCCACAGACAGGAGCTGAGGGCCCTAGCATTCTCATCCAAATGATTAAATCCATTTCTCTCCAGGCAGGATATATTTCCCTGTATGTTGTTTTCTAAGTTCATTTCCTAAATTCATCCCTAAATGTGATGCATAGAGATAATCTTGCCCAACTCCTCTATTCTTAGAGCTGTGAACGCTTAGACGAACACACACATACATGGAGAGGGGTGGGGGTAAATTAAAACAATAAATTCCATACTATTATGCGTGCAGTCACATTGTCGTTTGCATCGGGAGATGAGGGTTGAACTCTGCCAGCTCATCCATTATTTAATCTTTTAATTGATGACCGCAGTGGAAGAACAACAGTAGCCCATCTTTGGCATTGAGGCCAGTCCCATGCCTCTGTTTATTAAAGTTGCCCAATCTAGCTCTGGGAGGGCCATGGACAAGAGGCAGCCTGGGCTCCAGAGCTCGGAATGTTGTTATAAATACCAATTAATCCACTTAGCCATTCCAGCTTGATCTTTCTGATTTGGAGAATCCCGTTGGACAGCAAGTTTATTGTTTTTCGACCGTCTGTCCAAACCATTTGCAGGCCTGGTTTTCCCCCTTTTCCCTGTCGTGTTGGGGGTAGAATTATTATCATTTTTATTTTTAATGCTGGACTTAAAGGACTCCCAATATTAAAGATCCCTCCACCAATGCAAATCAGCACCTCCTATCCAGCCTAGAGTCTTAGAGAGTGACCCTGGTGCTCTGAGAGATTAAATTACTTGTTCAGGGTCACACAGCCAATAGGAATCAGAGGCAGGTCTTGAACCTCTGTCTTCCTGTCTCTTTGGGCTAAAACATTAAGCTGGTGCTCAGCTGACACCATTAAGCCTGTTGAGAATCCCACACCTGATCTGAGTTTGCTAATGGCTTTGAAATAGCCTTGGTGAGGGTTTGAGCTTGCACCATCATCACCACTGCCTTATAGATAGTACTTGGGGTCTTGTGTGGTTCTAGTCACACAGCAGGCATTTAATAGATGCCCAATTTTGTGAAGCTGCTTTGGAGCAAGGTTTCCAACTCAATGGATAACAAAGCTTTGGAGGAGGAGGATGGTCATAAGACCACAGTGTTGGAAAGGACCTCAGTGAATAAGAAGTCTGGCTCACCTTATAAAGGAAGGACACTGACTTCCAGAGAGGTACATATTTTACTTTTGTATAATTGTACACTTAATATAGCCAGTTAGGGCACTTTATATTCTCAGTGCCTATGGCAGGGTGCCTGGCATATTCAGGTACCCTGAAAAATATTTTCTTCAATGATAAATTCCTTTTTTTCCCCTCTTTCCTTTCTTTTGTTTATCTTTAAAAATTTATTTATTTATGTTTAGTTTTCAACATTCATTTCCACAAAATTTTGAATTACAGTTTTTTCTCCCTATCTTTCCCCTACCCCCACCCCAAAATAGCAAACCTACTGAATACCCCTTCACCCAATCTGTTCTCTATTATATCCTCCCACATCACCTCCCCCCACTTTCTAGTAGGGCAACATGGATTTCTATACCCCAGTGCCTGTATATCTTATTTCCCAGTTGCATGTAAAAAACCAATTTTTTTTTCTTTTAAACATTTGTTTTTAGAACTTTGAGTTCCAGATTTTTCCCCTTCTTCCCTCCTCACCTTGCCTCCACTGGGAAGATAAGCAATTCAATATAGGTTGTACATGTGTAGTTACCCAAATCATTTCCATAATTGTTATATTGTGAAAGACTAACTATATTTCCCTCCATCCTCTTCTGCCCCCCACTTATTCTATTTTCTCCTTTGACCCTATCCCTTTTCAAAAATGTTTGCTTCTAACTATCCTCTCCCTCCAATCTGCCCTCCCTTCTATCATCCCCCCTGTTATCCCCTAACCCCCCCCCCCCATTTTCCTGTAGGTCAAGATGCTCAATTGAGTGTGTATGTTAGTCCCTCCTTAAGCCAAATTCAATGAGAATCAGGTTGTCCCATTCCCTTTCACCTTCCTGCTCTTCCCCTCCATTGTAACAGTTTTCTCTTGACTCTTTTATATGAAATATTTTACCCTAATCTATCTCTCTTTTTCTCCTTCTCCCAATAAATTCCTCTCTCACCTCTTAATTTCATTTTTTAGATATCGTCCCTTCATATTCAACTCATCCTGTGCCCTCTGTCTATGTATACATGAATATACATATACATATGCCCACACTCATATATATTTATATACACATACACCCTCCTAAACATATATATATATATATATATATATATATATATATATATAT
>CM053584.1:376073530-376087873 GCA_028627135.1 Pseudochirops cupreus
AAGTATGCTCAAAAATCCTCTGTTTCATTGAATAGCCATATTTTCCCCTGAAGCATTACACTCAGTTTTTGCTGGGTAGGTGATTCTTGCTTTTAGTCCTAGCTCCTTTGACCTCTGGAATATCGTATTCTGATTGTGTTTCCACAATAGTAAAATTGTTCCTTCCTGGCTGCTTGCAGTATTTTCTCCTTGACCTGGGGACTCTGGAATTTGGCTATAATATTCTTAGGAGTTTTCTTTATGGGATCTTTTTCAAGAGGTGATTGGTGAATTCTTTCAATTTCTATTTTGCCCTCTAATTCTAGAATATCAGGGCAATTTTGCTCGATAATTTCTTGAAAGATAGTGTCTAGGTTCTTTTTTTGATCATGGCTTTCAGGTAGTCCAATAATTTTTAAATTATCTCTCCTAGATCTATTTTCCAGGTCAGTGGTTTTTCCAATGAGATAGTTCACATTGCCTTCTATTTTTTCATTTGTTTGGATCTGTTTTATAAGTTCCTTTTTTTTTTTTTTACTGTTATCTATTTCTCCTTCCTCTTTTGTCTTTTCTTCTTCCATACTCATATAAATGATTCATTAATTCTTGTCATTCCCTTACTCTATAAATTCCAGTGACTCCCTGTTATCTCTACCATCAGATATTAACTCATAAGTTTGGTATTGAAAGCTCTTTGTTTACTGGCCCCTTCTGATCTTTCCAATCATATATGTTCCTCCCCGTGTATTCTCTATGATCCAGGGACCCTTGACTATGTCATATTCTGCACACATGAGCCTCCATCTCCCCTCTCTGGGCCTTTGCTTTGGTTATCCTCTACCCTTAGAATAGACTCCCACCTTACCATCATCTCCTTGTTTCCTTGAAGATGCAGCTTAAACACCACCATTTCTATGAAGCTTTTTCCAGACTCTTCCCTGCTGCAAGGGCAATCTCTTCCCCCATCAAAACCACCTTGAATATACTTGGTATATGTTCTATAAATTCACACAAGTACATATTGTCTTCTTCATTAGAATGTAAGCTCCTTGGGGGCAGGTGCCATTTCATTTATGACTTTGTATCCATAATTTAAGTCATTTTTTCAGTCATTACTGACTCTTGATGACCTCATTTGGGTCTTCTTGGCAAAGAAACAGGAGAGGTTTGCTATTTCCTTCTCCAGCTCATTTTACAAGTGAGGCAAACAGGGTCAAGTGACTTGCCCAGGGTCACACAACTAGTAAGTGTCTGAGGCAAGATGAGTCTTTCTGACTCCAGGCCTAGCAGTCTATTCACTGTGTTGCTGGGCTGTCTCTTGTATCCATAATGTTTTCTGATTGATAGTTCCAACCTCTTGGACACATGTCTACATTCTGCCTCTTATGCTCACCATAGAGTGACCATTTGCTAAAAATAGACTAAAATCCAACCACCTCATTAAAAGAAATTATTCTGAACTTGACAGACACCAAATAAGACAGGCATTTCCACATAAAATGCCAAGTAGAACAGAAGATTGTTTAAGAAATTAAAGATCTTGGGGGCGGAGCCAAGATAGTGGCATAGAAGCAGGAAAATTCTGCAGCTCCCCCACAACCATCTCAAATTCCCATAAAATATGACTCTAAACAAATTTTAAGAAAATAAAGATTTCTCTCTTTCTCTCTCTCTCTCTCTCTGTGATTTTATATATGTATATATATGTATATATATATATGTATATATATATATACACACTTTTCTTTCAAATTACATAAATTCAACATGTAACTTTCAAAGCTGTCCTGCTTAACTGTGATTCTTCCTTGTCTCCTTTCTATGTCCTTCTGGACATTAATGACTGCCTTTTCTTTCTTTTCTCTGATTCTCTCATTTTCTAGAGGAGAGAACAGAGGCCCAGAGAGATGAGCTTTTGCAGTAGGGAAGGATAAAGGCCTGCTTTAAATTTTATCCTGACATGGAGGTGACCCCAGTGAAGCCCAGGTTCTAACAAGTGGGAATAGTCTCAAATGTGGTGTTAGTCAAGGACTGGCCGGGGTTGGGGGGGGGGGGCGGTGTCTGTGATCTGCCTAAGCAGAATTTGTGGAATCTTCTCACCAGGTTGGCTAGTGGTGGATGCATTTTTGGACTCTTATTTCCCTAAATCTAGAAGGCTCAAGATTTTGGTTGGAAGATGAATGAATTTATCAGTCACAGATATGCAAAGGACAGTGGTCACAGAACTTTGAAGTATAGACATGTCATAAAGTCATCCACTGGGAAACGCTTTACAAGAGCATGTCTGTTTCAGTGTTTGGGAGATGGTATCATGGGCAGCCCCATGTTTGTTTCTGTGGGGCTTACAAGAGAAGCAGGTGGTAATGGGCTCCAACGTGCAAATAGCAATGAACATACAAGGTGGGGAAGGCTGAATTTTGTAGCATCATAGACAGAGGTATGGGGCAGGTAGATGGGACAGTGGATGTAGCGTTGGGCCTGGAGTCAGGAAGACACATCTTCCCAAGTTCAAATCTGGCCTCAGACACTTACTAACTGTGTGACCCTGGGCAAGTCATTTCACCCTGTCTGCCTCAGTTTCCTTATCTGTAAAATGAACTAAAAAAGCAAATGGCAATGCACTCCAGTATCTTTACCAAGAAAACACCAAATGAGATCGTGAAGTGCCAGACATGACTTAAAAATGATGGAAGAACAATACAAAGAAAAAGGCATCTTTCCTGTGGCATCAGAGGACCTAACTGGCACATCCCACCTCCAGTGTGAGATGGACTTGGAAATTCTGTCTAGCTCTGGTTCCAGGATCTTGTGATACCAAGTCCTACTCTGACGCCTCATCGAGGGTATGACTGTCATCAAGGCTGCGTCCATGGGGTATGAGCTCTGGTTTGTGGGCCAGTCATGCTAGGTACATCTTCAGGCTCATTTCCAAAAGGTTGGTCTTGATGTGATGAATTGTTTTGTAATGTTGATTCAGATAAAGATTATATTTTTTTTGGTGGTCCATATCTATGATTTTATCCATGGATGGAATACTTGGTGAGGAAATTCCCTCTACAAAACCAAAATGACACTAATTCTGCAACTTACATGAGAGATTCCCGGGTTGCTAAATAGTTAAGTGACTAGCTCAGGGGCTATGACAGAGGCCTTCCTGATTCACTTCCATTCACTCTATGAAGCTGCCTCTGATGAAATAGAGAAAAATGAACTTTATTAAAATGGTCCTTGGTCCTGTACGTCCTTTGTCTCCTCCTACTGGGTCAGCAGCGGAATACCAGAAAAGGAGACAGAAGATGAGAAGAATCAGTCAATCAGCATTTATTAAATACCTTCTGTATACTAGGTATTGTGATAAGTGCTGTTATAAGCCTGTCTGCATATAGCAGTTGAACTGGTTCTCTCAATGCCTGCTCTTTGTCCGTAATTAGCAAGTCAAAACATTATTGGAATGGAATGATGTCCATCTACATTGGTGACTTTCCACCATAGATCTTACTTTCCTACTCATATTGAGATGTACAAAAATATGAGATTCCACTGTGTTGATCATTTTTCTAAAAGCGTTTTTCTCAGCAAAATGTAACAGCTTTAAATGTTCCCCTCAAGTAAAGTTTCTCCCAGAACATGGTAAAATAATAGAAAATTCTATGACAGATGCAGCCACAGATACAATTTTGTTCAAAAATGCACCAGCCCAGGAAAAATCAAGTTAATGAAGACTGTCTCTTGACTGTATTATGCTGTGTGGTCAGATAAAGGCATAGATGGTGCTCTTATCAGATCTGCAGATGACACAAAGCTAGGAGGGATAGCTATCATACCCAATGACAGGCAGGATTCAAAGAGATCTTGACAGATTAAAAAGCACTGGACTGACTCAAAGGAGATGAAATTCAACAGGGATAAATGTCGTCTTATCCAGGGGTACAAGAAATCAGCTTCACTAGTACAGGCAGGGGAAGGCATGGCTAAGCAGCAATTTTTCTGAAAAAGAGATAAGAGTACTTTTAGAAAATTGAACACTCAATATGAGACAACAGTGTGATGTGGTAGTTTAAAAAAGTAAAATAATTTTGGGCTGAATTAAGGAAGACAGAACTTCCAGGATCACACATCCAGCATGGTATAGGGGAAAAAGCACTGGATTCGGAGTTGGAGAATACGGGTTCAAATCTTGTCTCTAACACTTACTACTTGTGTGACCTTGGATTGGTCATTTCTCTGTTCTGGGGCTTACTTTCCTCATGTGTAACATGAGAAGGATTGGATTAGGTGATTTCTGAAGTCCTTTACAGATTTATATCTATATCCATATTTGTAGCTATACCCATACCTATATATCAATATCTACAACTATACATATATGCAAATCCATACCCATCTCTGTATCCATATCTACAGTTATGTCTATAAACACAACACTCCACCTCCCATCTCAGTGCCTTTGAATTGGCTCAGCTGAGCTCTCCTAATATTTCCCTCCAAACAACTTTAAAATAACACCTGAAATTGAAGTCTGGAGTGGCAGAGCCAACAAAATGTCAGAGTGACATTCTTCCAGTTCAAGACAGAGTAGGAGTTTGGAAAGAAAGATCTATGGCTCAGGAGTGGAGGCTGGTCTGGAGCCCACATGGCTAAACATCTTTGGAGGTACCAGTTGGTGGTGATAGAAGTGGCAGCAACTTTAGGAGCTCTTAAGCCAAAGCTGGTAAAGGGACCTGGCAACTGATCAGAAAGAGATTATAGGGGACCTCTGTGCTAACATTGCATGTAGCACCTGATTGTATTTGGTAACTCTGTTGCCTATACCCACTTCTGGATCATAGTTCAAAGGTGGAGAGGAGTACTTTCGTTAAGAGGCAGGGGGAGCAGGAGTGAATTGATTAAGTTGGGATGATATAAAAAAAATGCTAGACAAGAAAGAGGAATGCCTTATGAGAAGGGGGAAGGGAAGGGAGAATGGGGAAAAAAATCTCATATCAAAGATACACAAGGAAGGGTTCTTATAGAGGAGGGCAAAATGGTGGAGGGTGGCAGACAACACTTAAACATTACTCACATATAATTTGTTTCAATTAGAGAAAAAAAAATATCTACATACTCAGTTGGTAATTGAAATCTATCTTACCCAATAGGGAAATAGTAGGGTAAGGGGATGAGAAGAAGTAGTTGTGTGTGTTAAAAGGGAAAACAGATAAAGGAAGCAAAGATAAGAACCAAACCAGACTTTTGAGGAGGGACAAGATAAAAAGAGATGGATAAACAGAATGCATGATAGAAGGAAATACACTGTTGGTAATCATAACTGTGATTGTGAATGGGATGAATTCATCCACAAAGTGGAAGCAGATAGCAGAATGGATTAGAAACCAGAATTCAACAATATACTTGAAACAGAGGGACACACAGAGTTTAAAAAAGGGGTGGTGCTAGAGCAGAATCTATTATACTTTAGCTGAAGGAAAAAAGGTAGGGGTGGCAATCATGATCTCAGACAAAGTAAAAGCAAAAATATGCCTAATTAAAAGTGATAAGCAAGGAAACTGCATCTTGCTAAAAGGAATCATTGATGATGAAGTAATATCAATACTAAGTATATATGCACCAAATGGCATAGCATGTAAATTTTTAATGGATAAGTTAAATGAATTACAGGAGGAAATAGGCAGTAAAATTATATTAGTGGAGGATCTCACCTTCCCACTCTCAGAGCTAGATGAGTCTAACCATAAAATAAATAAAGAAGTTAAGAAGATACAGAACCTTAAAGAAAATAGATATTATGGATCTCTGGAGAAACCTTAATAGGAGTAGAAAAGAGTATACCGTCTTTTCAGCTGTACTTGGTACCTTCAAAGAATTTTTACCATGTATTAAGGCAATAAAAACCTCACAACCAAATGCAGAAAAGCAGAAATGTTAAATGAACCCTTTTCAAACTAATGTGATAAAATTACATCTAATAAAGAGCCATGGAAATATAGATTGAAAGCTAATTGGAAACAAATAATCTAATCCTAGAGAACGAGTGAGTCAAAAAACAAATTGTAGAAGCAATTTCATTAAACAGAACGATGACAGTAAGACAACATTCCAACATTTGTGGGATGCGGTCAAATTTTTGGGCAGAAATGTGTATCTTTAAAAAATACATCAATAAAATAAAGTACAGATCAATGAATTAGGCATGCAACTTTAAAAAACTAAAAAAGGAACAAATTAAAAATCCCAAATTAAACACCAAATTGGAAGTCTTAAAAATCACAGGAGAGATCAACAAAATTGAAAGTAAGAAAACACCAGATCCTATTTTTATTAGTTCAATAGGTTATGGGAAAAACAAGAAAGGAAAGTAAATCATTGGTCAATATGATTTTTAAAAAGAAAGAATAAAACCAGATTAGTAGAATAAAAATGAAAAGGGTGAATACACCATCAATGAAGATGAAATTAAAAACAATTATCAAAAGTTATTTTGTTCAATTATATACTAGTAAAACTGACAATATAATTGAAATGGATGAATATTTACAAAAACATAAAACACCCATATGAACAGAAGAGGAAAGAGAGTACTTAAATAACCCTATCTTAGAAAAAGAAATTGAACAAGTCATTATGAGCTCTCTAAGAAAAAAATCCCCAGGACCATATGGATTCACTAGTAAAGTTTATCAGACATTTAAGGAATAATTAATGCCAATACTGTAGAAATTATTTGAAAAAAAATATAGGTAAAGAAGGAGTCCTACCAAATTCCTTTTATGACACAAATATGGTTTTGATCTCTAAATCAGGGAGAGTAAAAATAGAGCAATAAAACTGTAGACCAATTTCCTTAGTGAATACTGATGCAAAAATTTTAAAATAAAATTCCAGGAGATTACTGCAATATAATACAAAGATGATGCACTATGACCAGGTGGGATTGATGCTAGGAAGGCAGGGCTCTCTCGGTATTAGGAAGGCTATCAGCATAATTGACCACAGCAATAACAATAAGAACAGAAATCATATCGTTATATCAATAGAGAAAAAATCCTTTGACAAAATACAATACCCATTCCTATTAAAAATACTAGAAGGTATAGAAGTCAGTGGAACCTTTCCTAAAATGATGAGTAATACATATCTAAAACTTAGAGCAAGCATTTATCTGTAATAGGGATAAACTTGAAGACTTCAAATTAAGATCAAAGATGAATAAAAATCCTCATTACTATTCAATATTGTACTAGGAATGCTAGCTGTAGCAATTAGACCAAAGGAAAAAAAAACCCTGAAGCAATAAAAATAGGCAATGAGGAAACAATTATCACCCCTTGCAGATGATATCATGATATACTTAGAGAACCCTAAGAATCAACTAAAAACCTAGCTGAAACAATGAACAACTTCAGCAAAATTGCAGGATCGAAAAGAAACCCACATAAATCATCAGCATTTTTATATACTCCCAACAAAACCCAGCAGGACGAGCTAGAAAGAGAAATTACATTCAAAATAACTGTAGACAATATAAAATACTTAGGAGTCTACCTGCCAAGACAAACCTAGGGATTGTATGAACATAATTACAATACTTTTCACATAAAGACAGAGCTAAACAATTGCAGAAATAATAATTGCTCATAGGTAGACTGAACCAATGTAATAAAAATGACAATTCTACTGAAGTTAATTTATTTATTCGGTGCCACACCGAACTATCAAAGTATTATTTTATAGAGCTAGAAATATAATAACAAAATTCATTTGGAAGAATGAAGGGTCAAGAATATAAAGGGAATCAATGGAAAAAATGTGAAGGAAAAGGGGATTATCAGTACCAACAGCACCAAACTACACTGCGAAGCAGTAATCAGAATGCTCTGGTACTTGCTAAGAAACAGAGTGTTGAATCAGTGGAATAGCTGAGGTACACAACACACAGTAGCAAGTGGCCGAAGTTACCTAGTCTTTGATAAACTGAAAGATCTAAGATTTTGGGGTAGGAATTCAGTATTTGACAAAAATTCTTGGGAAAACTGGAAAACAGCTTTGGCAGAAACTGGGTATAGACCAACGTTTCACACGGTATACCAAGATAATATTGAAATGGATAAATGATTTAGACATAAAGGGTGATGCAAGTAAATTAGGGGAACAGAAGAAAATAGATGTATCTGTCAAATCTATGGATAAGGGGAAAAAAATTAACAACCACTCAAGAGACGGAAGGGATTACAGGAAATAAAATAGATAATTTTGATTACATGAAATTAAAAAAACTTTTGTACGAAAAATGTAGCCAAAATTAGAAGGAAAACAGGAAACTAGGAAAATAATTTTTTTCCAGCAAGTTCCTCTGATAAAGGCCTCATTTCTCAAATATATATAGGGAGCTAAGTCAAATTTATAAAAATAAGAACCATTCCTTATTTGATATATCACTACTGATGAGAGAAATAAATGCAAATTAAAACAGCTCTGAGGTACCACCTCACACCTGTCAGATTGGTTGGAGGGGAGGTGGGAAAATTGGGACAGAGTACACTGTTGGTGGAGTTGTGAACTAGTCTAACCATTCTGGAGAGAATTTTGGAACTGTGCCCAAAGAGCTACATGATTTAGCAATACGCTACTAAGTCTGTCTCTGAAGATATCAAAGAAAAAATGAAACTTATGTGTACAGAAATATTTATAGCAGCTCTTTTTTTGTGGTGGCAAAGAATTAGAAATTCAGCGTGTGCCCATTTATTGGGGAATGACTGAATAAGTTATGGTGTGCAATTGTGATGGAATGCTATTGTGGTATAAGAAATGATGAGCAAGGTGGTTTTAGAAATATCTGGGAAGACTTATACAAACTCATGCAGAGCAGAAGCAGGAAATTATATGCAATAACAGCAATATTGGGGCAGCTAAGTGGATAGAGTGCTGGGCTTGGTGTCAGGAACACCTGTATTCAAATTGGGCCTCAGATAATTACTAGTCGTGTGACCCTGGACAAGTCACTTCACCCTGTTTGCCTCAGTGTCCTCACCTGCAAAATGAGCTAGAGAAATAAATGGCAAACCACTCCAGTATATTTGCCAAGAAAACCCCAAGTGGGGTCGCAGAGAATCAGACATTATTGAAATGGCTGAACAACAGCGGCAGCAACAACGAAATGTCAGTTGTGTTTTATGATTAACTATGAATGACTTAGCTCTTCTCAGAAATACGATGACTCAACATGAGTCTAAACACTACCCACATCCAGAGAGAGGACTGACGAACTCTGAATCCAGATGGAAGCAGACTTCTTTCCTCTCTTTCTTTCTATCGTTGTATTTTGTCCTTGCTTCCTTTTGCGACATAGCTAATATGGAAACACGTTTTATATGATGTCATATGTATAACAGAAATCAAACTACTTGTTTTCTCAAGAAGGGGGAGGCAAAGGAGGGATGGAGAAAATTCAAAATGCAAAATTTTAAAAAATGATTGTTAAAATTTTTGCATGTATTTGGGAAATATATGATATGATGTAAATATGTAGCAAAATAAACAAAAATAATTTTAGAAAAAGACCCAACTCAAATCCCATCTTCTGCAGAAGGTTTTTTTTTTTTGGAGCAGGGAAGGCAAGGCAATTGGGGTTAAGTGACTTGCCAAGGTCACAGAGCTAGGAAGTTTTAAGTATCTCAGGTTAGATTTGAATTCAGGTCCTCCTGAGTCCAGGGCTGGTACTTTATTCACTGGGCCACCTAGCTGTCCCTCAGAATGCCTTTCTTAATCCTTACAGTTGCTAATGACTTCTCCTGTCAGATTGACCTGTAAATATCTCCTATATACCTAATTCCTTGTGAATTATCTCTCCTATTAGAATATAAACTCCTTGAGGGCAGGAACTGTTTTTGTATTTCTTTGTATCCCTTAGCACATGCTTGGCACATAGTCTCATAAACCCTGGCACATAAGCCATTGTTGACTGAAGCCGTTTTTCTGAAACCGTTCTCCTTGTTTCTTATGGAACAATAGTATTCCATTACACTCATGTTCCATTATTTGTTCAACCGTTCTCTAATCAATGGTATTTTCTTTGTTTCTAACTCACATAGAGCTAGACTATACACTCTTTCACGGGGGAGGGAGCAAGACCTTTCTGCATTTCCTTTATATAATAACGTCACACTGGATGCTTTGTTCATAGGTTTTCAATGAGTATTTCTTGGTTTTATTTGAACTTGGATTAAGTGTGTAAAGACCCATCTGAATTGTTACAGTCATCAAGAGTTCTTCTGGAGCCCTGGAGCCTTAGAGAAAAGTCTGAATTAGGTATATTTTTAAAGCAAAAGCAGCTTTATTACTTTCACGTGTGTTAATAAATCTAGGCTAGCAAAGCATTGTTAAACTTTGCTCCTAGGTCCATTTTAACGAATAGATGAGTCTCATTTGTAATTATCATGTGTTAACAGACAAGTGTTTGGAGGCAAATGAATCAATCACTAAGGATTTATTGAATTCCTATTAGTATGAGACCAACCCTGTGCTAAGAAGGGTGAGGGATACAAGGGGGTGTCTGATAGGGTCCCTCCCTTGAAGAATCTACAATTGAAAGGGTGCTTCCAGTGTGCGTGAAAACAATGGTTATTTTCCTACCTAGACTAAACATGACTCCCTGTGTGTTTAACATTTTATGTTTGCTGAGAAAAATCTTTTATTTGCGAATAATGCTAGGAGCAACCTTAAGTCAGACTTGGTCGTAATATATTTGTGTCGTGGGAAGAAGACTGGATTTTTCAGATTGGGACCTTGGTTTTAAACTTAGTTCTGCCATTTTAACTTTGACCCAATCTCTTCCCTATTCCGAGACTTAGTTCTTCCGTCTGTAAATTGAAAGGTTGTACAAGATCCCGAAGGTGTCTTTCATCTCCTAATCATGATTTCTGAATGACTGGGGATTGAATAAATAGATTTTCAATGCTCATGTCCTATCGACATGAATATTCTATAGCACTCAGAAAGCTGACCAGGGAGTCAGGGAGACCTGGATCCAAGTCTTGCTTCTGACTTTTTGTTGTTGTTCAGTGGTTTCAGTCATGCTCAACTCATCATGACCCCATTTGGGGTTTTCTTGGTTTGCCATTTTCTTTTCCAACTTATTTTACAGATTAGAAAACTGAGGCAAGCAGGGTTAAGTTACCTGCCAAGATCTGAGGCCAGATTTGAGCTCACAAAGATGAGTCTTCCTGACTCCAAGCCTGATGTTCTACCCACTGCACCACCTAGCTGCTCCATCTGATTTACCACCATGGGTAGATCACATACATAAACTATCAGGCAAAGCTTTTAGATTAAAAATGGCCAAGTGTGTTGGTAGAAGGAATTTTCACAATGGGAATTCCCCACCCCCATGGAATCAGTGTTCTAGATCAATGATTTAGTGCTGGAAGGGAGTTAGAAGCTATGCAGTCCATTCCTGTCATGTTATGGAAGGGTAAATTGAGTCCCACAAAGATGAAGTGACATGAACATAAAAATATACATTCCGGGCTAGAAGGGATCTTAAGGGTTATCTGGTTCAACACCCTTTTTTTTTTATAGATGAGCTGACTGAGACCCAGAGGTTACCCAAAGTCACAAAAGTAGTAAGGGATTTGAACCCAGGTCCTCTGACTCCCAATCCAGGGTACATCGCATCTTGGCAATGAGGTGGTGATAATGGATGTGGAATACATTGACTCCCCCCTCCAGGGGTTGGACAAGCCAGGCTTACTTCAAGCACCCTTCCCAATGTGACTGCATTGGGCAGGGGCTGGTGAGCTACCTTGCCCAGCCTCATGTCCGGCGTAGACATTGTCTCTTTCATCGGGACCCTTTCAGCAGTGGGAATGAATTGTTAACTGACATTTGCAAGTTTGGAAACGTGAGGAGCAGAATAGGAAGAGAGTTTAAACTGGAAACACCAACGGTGCAAACCCCAAATAATTTTCCATTGTGGTTTGCTCTCACATTCCATCTCAACCCTGACGGTTCCCATTCACAGCCAAGCATGACCCCAAGACAATGAGATCATTCAGCAGCGGGGAGCTGAGTCCATTGCTTCGAAACATTTCTCAAATGACTTTGAGGATCCTTAAATAAATAAATTTTCAGAAATGCATGGCTTTTCTTCTCTTGTTTTAGCAATGGAGAAGGTGCTGCGCAGTGTGGGCTCCCATCAATCAGATGCCAGTGTTCTTGACAGTGACGTGATCCTGGTTTCACACCCACCCAGAGCTTGGTGCCTGTTTGATCTCACTATCCAAATGGAAATATCCTTATCAGTTCTATCTACACCCAATGGATCTGGGGAATGTGAGAGGAGAGCAGCGGATGCTCTCACAGTGGATGAGGAACCAAAACTCTCAATGGCCCCTTGGATTAACTCTTGGTAATTCTGGTGAAATTAGAATCTTGGTGAAACAGGATTTGATTTAGGCTACCTGTCTTTCTTGCCCTAAAGCTAGACCCACGGTGGGGAATTATTTTTAATCTCTGTATCCGAAGAGCCTTTCACATCAATAAACATGTATTAAGTGCCTACCAGATGTCAACCACTGTGCTAAGTGCTAGGGACACAAAGAAAAGCAAAAGACAGTCCCCGCCCCCCTGGAGCTTACATTCTAATGGGGGGAAGGAATTGGACCTATGATTTCATTAGAGTAGGTGAGGAAACACCCTTCAGTAATGTAGGTTGGCTCCAGTTCTACAGCTTACAGTCTTCAAGAATTGCCTAGTTTAAGTGACTTGCCCAGGGTCGCGCAGTCAGGATGCGTCAGAGATGGGCTTGAACCTGGGTCTCCCTAACTTCAAACTCAGCCCTATATCTGCTATGCTGTCTCTCCCTGTTTGTTGAATTGAACTTTTTTTTTTTGGTGATGCTGGCTCTTAAACCTCCCTTCAAACCCTTTCTTCGATACTTACTACTTGTGTGATCTTAGGCAAGTCACTGGGCCTCAGTTTACTCCTTTGTAAAATGAGGGGGACAGACTTGATGGTCTCTAGGGCTTTTTCCAGTTCTAAATCATTTGCTCATATTGTCCTTCCAGCATGAGATCTATGTATGATCCCATGATTTACCCATACCGTGATATGAAAAATGCCTCTAAGTGTGAGTATCCCAAGGTTCCATCCATCTTCCCTTTCTACCTTCTCTCTTGATACGCTCAATCAATCAATATTCATTAAGCTACTATGCCAAGCTCAGCACTGAGAATGCAAAAAGACGCAAAAGATAGTACCTGCCCACAAGGCACTTACGATCTAATTGTGAAGTGGTGGAGACCACACGCAAACAATTATGCACAAACAAGCTATGAATAGGATTAAAATAAGATAAATAGGAAATAATTAACAGAGGGGAGACAATAGAATTAAAAAGGATCAGGAATGGTTTTTAGTTGGAATTTGAAGAAAGCCAAGAAAGTCAGCAGTAGATGAGGAAGGGAAGCATTCCAAGCGTGGGGGATTGCCAGAGAAAATGCCTGGAGCGACTTGTTGGAGGAACAGCTAGGAGACCAGGGAAAATGCCTGGAATCAAGTTACCATGAGCTCATCTGTTCTCTTGAATTCAAATTTTGGATAATTCCCACATTTATGTATCTGGTCTTATTTTTTCTGTTGAACTCCAGGCCTGCATTAAATACTCCTTGGACATTTCCATCTGGATGTCCTGTGGCCATTTCCAACTTAACGTGTTCAAAACTAAACTCCTCATCTACCTTTGGAAATTTGGCCCTCCTGCATCCTTCTTTATTTTTGTTGAGAGCACTGTCACCCTCCCGAACACTCAGGTTCATAGCCTTAATCTTCCCTGACTCTTCCTTCTCCTTTGTTCCTCCATGTCCAATCAGTCATATGGCGTCAACTTCTGGGAGTGAAGGAGTCCTTCACCTTCAGACAAAAATATAGGAAAAAGGTCCCCAATGCTCAGTCATGGAGCTTTGAAGACACAGACAGTTCTGACTGCCCAGCCCATGGGAAAAGATGGCTTCTAACCACATGGTAGACAAATGCAGAATATCCCTTCATGTTCAAGTCCTTCAGCCTCCTGGAAGCAGGTCTCTTATGTGTCCTCCCCATGGGTGATGCTGTCCTGGCGGGTTTAGCTGCAAGCCCCCCTCCCATCAGGATCATAGATCAAGAACTGGAAAGCAATCTAATACAACTTAGAGACAATCTAAGCCAACTCTAGCTTAGCTGTTCAGTCGTATCTAACACTTCATGACCCCTTTGGGGGGTTTCTTGGCAAAGATACTGGAGAGTTTTGCAATCTCATTCACCAGTGTCTTTGACAGATGAGGAAACTGAGACAAACCAGGTCAAATGACTTGCCCAGGATCTCCCAGCTAG
>CM053584.1:376088373-376101396 GCA_028627135.1 Pseudochirops cupreus
TTCCTTCCTTCCTTCCTTCCTTCCTTCCTTCCTTCCTTCCTTCCTTCCTTCCTTCCTTCAACAGTTGGCATAAACTATCAAAGTGAACCAATATTGAGCTTAGCTTGACTCAAGTGGCTTCCCTTGTTGAATAAAACACAGTGTTTACAATCGCACACACACACATACACACGCAGAAAGCACACTATTGGCAAAAAGCTTCTCTTCATCTGACACTAATCTTTCCCCAGATCTGTAAACAGCTGTGTTCCCAGAAACACTGGATGGTGATAACAGGCTGGACAGATTCCCTCAGACTCAGTAGAATTTATATTTCTTTTGAACTCTGGAAAGGTAGAGATTATCTGAGTTTTTCTTCCAGACGCTCTTAGCTTCCCCTGGGATTATGTCTTCATGTGGGTGCTGCCTACCACTATAGATGCTTGAGAAGGTGCCAAGGCTGGGAAGAGCCCGAGACTCTGAATCAATGTGCCCATGGTGCCTGCCCCTTGATTACCTTCCTGGTGATGCTATAAGGACGTATTTCAAAGCAAGGCAAAAGCATCACAGAATCTGCAAGCATCTCTTAGAAGGAGACTGAGGCTTGAAAGAGGGAGGACAGAGGAATAGTGATGAAAGGAAGGACAGGGTTTTTTTTTAAAGATAAAAATAGCGATGGCATAAATGTGAGGCTAGCAGCACACAGACAGGTTCTCGGACCCGAATCAGAAGCTTCAGAAATGCACTGCATGTTCATTACAAAGTGAACCAAGCAAGAAATTAATATTTATTGAATGCCTATTATTTATAAGGTTCTATACTTAGGTGCTTGATGAGGTAGTGAATGGGATCTTGGAGTTGGGAAGACATGAGTTCAAATCCTGATTTAGGCACACACTAATAATTTTCTTTAAGTTTTAATTTTCTGGTTCCAAAGTCTTTCCCTCCCTTCTTCCCTACCCAGTAAGTTGACAAAGGACACACTGGCGATGGACAGTAATTATGGAATGAGGTGTTGTTGATTTTCATTTTTTGGGTGCTATTTGCAACTTTATGATTCAGTGAAATACCTGTGATGATTAATTAGGTAGCATTAGCAAATGCTTAACTCTCTTTAGGGGCAGGTGCTATATTAATATAGAGCATAAGGCATGAGAGGTGTCAAATTCTTCCCTTCTGGGCCTTGGAGCATCAATTTAGCTGCCAAATTACATTTGGAGATCTAGAACACATTGGACGGTATGGTATATGGAGAAGCCCGTGTACTGGCAACAATGCTTTCACCTGGAAAAAAAAGTGGGAGAAAATCTGTGAGAAGGCACTCCCTTTCCGTCTTAGTTTTGGTGACAGTCTTACAGGCACCTGCAAGATCATTGCTTTTTGAAAGCACTTAGGCACTAGCTTCCTCTAGTCAGGCTAGATGGTTCCGGTAGATTTTGTGACATACCAGCGATGAACTCCTGCAAGTTTTAGTAAATAAACTCTCTAGGCAGATAAAATGTCTGTTGAAATGAATGGGGGCTGTTTGATGGTTGCCTGAGAGATTACGAAAATCAGGCATATATTGAAAAAGAAGAATGAATCCTCTCATCTGGGAGCTGGGAGTGCCAAGAAATAAGGCATGTTACAGTAAGTAACAAAATCACCTTCCTCACTCCGGAACCATTTTCCGTGAGTCAATTTGACATATTAGTTCTTGGTTAGAGTGGGGCTCCTAGGCTCCACCATACTTACGGGACTGTTCCAGGGGCTGCAATTTTATAGAAATGGCTTTCTTACTGTCCGACTTGATTTTCTAACTAGCCCATCACTGCGAGTTCCCACTCAGCACTCTTAGAAGGGCTTCCTAGATCCCCACGTTGGATTTTTATGGGTATCTGGAAATTCAGAGGCTTGGCTAACAGAAGGCAATAGAGACATCTAAGGTGGGGGTTGTTAACCTGATGTCCAAGGTGGTGGGGAGGGAGGGGGAGCGGGTAGATTTCAGAAGGTATGTGAACTTGGGTAGGAAAAAAATCACATTTTAACTCTCACTGACTTCTAACTAACATCTAGCAGTTCTCTCAATGATTTAAAAGCATGATTCTGAGAAGGGGTCCATAGGTTTCACGAGGCTGCCAAGAGGGAAAGGAAAGGTTAAGAAGCCCTGGTCTAAAGGAAAATTTCCCTCTCATTGTATGGGCTATTATGCTTTAACAGGTATATGAAGTTGAAAGACAGCTTGGAAATCACCAAGTTCATCACTCAGATTTTGCAGAATAAGGTAACTGAGCCCTAGAAAGGTGAAGCCACTTAGAATCCTAGGGTCCCATAGAGATAACTTGAAGACCTTTCCTCCAATCCCATCCATAAAACAAGACCTCTGGGCTCCCTTCCAATTCTGGGTCTGAGATCCAGTGTCTTTTGGGCAGGAGAACCAGGCACAGGACATCTACCCTGTGGATATATACATACTCCTCCCCCTCCATCCTCGTTCTGTCTCTTTCACAAGATTGATCACCAAATCAACATTCCCTTAGCTTCAGTGATAACTTACAGCCCCATAGCTTCACGCACAGTGTTGGTGATTCTGAGATGGAGGTAGAAGCCACCTGCCCTTAGCAGCCACAGTGGATAGAGCTCAGGGCCTGGAGTCAGGAAGATTTGAGTTCAAATTCAGTCTCAGACACTCATTAGTTGCGTGACCCTGGGCAAGTCACTTCACCTCAATCTGCCTTGGTTTCCTCAACTATAAAACTGGGAAAATAACAGTATCTGCCTCCCAAGGTCAAAGGAGACAATGATCGCAAAAAGCACTTAGCACAGTGCCTGCGGGCACATAGTAGGTCCTTGATAAATGCGTATTTCCTTCTCTTTATCTGAGCACCACTCCCTACTCCCTCATACCTATCACTCAACAATCAACAAGTGTTAACTGGGAATTTGCTGCACCACATTCCAGATACTGTCCTGTGTACCGGAATGTAAATATGAGAAACGAAAAAAAAAACCCCAACCCTCATGTTAATCTCTTCTGCTCTCGCCCTAGCCCTTTTCCATTGCGCTCTCTGAAAACCCTATTCTATCGTCAATAAGCAGTCCTTCCCAGTAGGCGTATGAGTTTCCACCAGAAATGACTTACTTGTTGTGGCCATTTGCTTGTCTTAGGCACGTCCTATTCTCTGTGGCCCCGTTTGGGGTTTTCTTGGCAGATGCTAGAGTGATTTACCGTTTCCTTCAACAGCTCATTTTACAGATGAGGAAACCGAGGCAAACAGGGTTAAGTGACTTGCCCAGGGTCATACAGTTAGCAAGTGTCTGAGGCTGGATTTGAACTCACAACAATGAATCTTCCTGATTCCAGACCCTCACGCTGGATCCACTGAACTACCTTATGATTTACTTATCTTTATATGCTGTGTCCTGATCAACAGAACGCAAGCATCTTTATTTCATATTTGTCTTTGTATTCCCATATTGCTGGCACATAATATAGGCTTAATAGATAAATGCTTTTTTGGATTGAATTGAAATGATTGACCCAAGGTCATATGGTTGGTAAATTAGGAACTCCTAAAGCTGTGTTCTTTCCTCTGGGCCATTGTAGCAAGCCCTGCAAAAAGTCCTGATTTTGACTGATAAAACGTCTAACTTAGTTAGTACTTGGGTACCTTGGAGATGGCCAACTTCCTGCATGATTCCTGACATGAAGGGGCTCAGGATAGAAATGACCTCATCCTTTTAGCAAGTAGGGCCTCTCCCTTTTAGCAAATAGTGCTCTCTGTCACTAGACTCCCAGTGAGAGGTGGGGAAATCGGTGGTACCTTCTCTGACCACTCTGTGGACTCTCCCATATGGCAGCTAAAGTAGGGGGAATCAAAGTAAGTTAAGGACCCCTGGGTCCCCAGCTGCCTTTTCATTTTTCCTTTCCAGAATACGTAACTGAATACCATGCTTGAGATATATGTATTCAGGACTAGAGTCAGTCCTGTAAGTTTGAAAAGTCTGAGATCTATTAAGTATATGTGACTGATAGCAAGGGGAATGTGTCTGTCTTCACTGGAAAAAGAGACCACTAGACTGGGAGTTTGGACAGTGCAGAACTGAGGTGAAATGTGAAATGCCTGTTTAGCAGTCCCATAAACTACTTCATGTTCCAATGTTTGTGACTCAGGTCCTCTGGCAGAGATTGTAATAGTAGCTAGCAGATACTGAATCCTATTTTAAGCCATTCTGTTCATGTGCAATTTTGAATATTTTTTGCTTAGTATTTCTTTGGCATGCAGAAAATAAATACCTATTTCATACCTGATTCATATTATATAATGATTAACTTCCTACTCCCCACTTTTTTTGGGAAATCTAGATGTGTGCTGCAAACTAATCAGGGGTGATGAGCTGAAAAGGCATGAGAAAAGGGAGGCTGAGCTCTCTCATTAGAAGCAAGGTTTGCACAGAGCTAAACCCAATCCAGACCATGTGTGTGGGTCTAGAGCAGAGGGGCCTTTTGGGAAAGGCCGTGGGTTCTCAATGTTAGACCATTAAGCTGAAATCTCTTTATCTTTGTCCACTTCCCACGCAGGTGACTCATTTATGGTTTTTTTTTCTTCTGTACAAAGACTTCTGAAAGTTAAAAGGAAGGTGGCATTTTAAAATCTCTTGTCCCAACTTGTTTATCCAATGTGCAATTTTCTCCACTGCTGACAAACAGGCCAATTTGGCTGGAACATGGAGTGTCTAAGAGGGTGTAATGTGTCATCAGCCTGGAAAGTTAGGTTGGGGCCAGACCAGGAAAGGCTTTAAATGCCAAACCAAGGAGCTTCATACTGGAGGCAATAAGGGAGCTTTAGGGGGATGACATGGCGAGACCTGAATGTTGAATTGTGTGGGATGGGAGAGAGACTTGAGGCAGGGGGACCAAATAGGGGGTAACAGTCCAGACAAAAAGTGCTGAATAATGTAGGAAGGTGGCCATGTGATTGGAGGGAAGAGACATGTGAAAGGAAGAGGAAACGGGGCGAGTGATTTCACAGCACGGCTCTTAGAGAAGGCAGTCCCTCTTACAGGAATCCCACCCCTGGGCTCTTAGATACCCAAAGCTTGTCTAATCCCTGGTGCAGGTTCACCCCTTGAGAAATGTGCTTCCTAAAGAAAATCATGTCCTCTAGCCTGATTGGGGTAGAGGAGAGCTCATCAAATTGATCAGTGATCCACCATCATCCCTATAGTACCCGTCTTTCTTCAACACTCATCCCAGGTGTCACTGCCTTTGTGAAGCCTTCCATGATCCTCTCAATTGTAAGGGTTTTCTCCCTCTTCGATTTTCCTTGTGCTGTATTTGTGTACCTGCTGTGCGACTTTCTCTTCCTTCCTTCCTTCCTACCTACCTTGCCTCTTCCTTCTCATTTGACAGATGTGGAAACTGAGGCAAACAAGGTAAAGTGACTTTCCCAGGGTCACACAGCTACTAGGTGTCTGAGGCTGGATTTGAACTCAGGAAGATGAGTTGGCAAAAGGACAAATGGGGGGACAGTAGAAAGAACACTGGCTCTGGAGTTGGAGGACCTGGGTTCAAATTCCACCTTTGACTCTCACTATCTGTGTGACCCAGATGTCCCTGGGTCTCACTTAAAAAATGATGACTAGGTGGCCTCTAAGGACCCTTTGGGGCTCATGAGCCTACCAGTGACTTACAGGCACAGGATGCTAACAAACATTGCTCTGCAGCGCCCTCTAGAGGGCAAACTGCACCCATTCTGCAATTACTCAGGGGAGGTTGATTTCACTCTCTTAGAAAGATTGCCTTGGTTTTAACCTTTGGGCTAAGGACCTTTGGCCAAGGTCTATCTGCAGAAGGCCGGAGACCACCATATGTCCATGCTGCCTCACTTGTCAGCTTGCCCTTCAGCCCCTGTCACAGTGGTTGGTGACTTCTCCCCTTTCTTGCCTCCTTCCCCTCCCCCTGAACCCCCTCCCCAAATTAGTAGTCTGCTCTGGTTTTTTGACCTTTTTACTATTCTGCATTTCCATTGGCCAATCTTCCCAGTCTCTCTCATTCTGAGCTTGGCTAACCCCCTGGGGAAGAGGTGAAGCAGATATCCAATAAAAACACAAAATACTGAAAAGGTCAAAATGCCCTATTACAATAAATTACCATAGCTCAGCCTGAGAAGGAGAAGCAGACATTCACATTCTGATGTGCGCCAAGATAGAGATTGGCGTGAGAGTTGAAAATGGCACCACAATAATGCATTCCAATGTCAAAGTTCACCGAGGAGAGAGTAAACATTTGAAAACTTGAGTCTTAACATTATCTTGTGATTCTCTTAGGCTGTCACATCTGGGCATGACTGGAGAATAGAAATGCAGGCACTAAGCTGGGTTTTTTTTTTTAACCATTTGTCCTTTCTGACCAGTCAGTGGGGACAAGAAAAAACAACAGACCTATGGATAGGAGAGGCAGGATGAAGCTATTAAATCAGGCCTGCCCAGAGCCAGTTACAATTTATGGCTGGTCAGTGGAAAGAACATCCATTTTATTTATTTTATTATCTGTGTAGTGCAGGCTGTCACTTGGTAGACATGTCATCTACACTTGCATGCCAGATGCTGGACTATTGGAAAAGTATTGTCCTCACAGGGCTTTTCCCTGGGGAGGTGAACCAGGTAACCTGGGAATTTGCTCCCGGCTTTGAGGTGCAGGGAAGCTGAATTCTATGGAGCAGTTATTGCCTCAATGTAAGTGCTATGGAGGTTGAGTTGATGAATGGGAGCCCTCCCAAGAAGTAAGAAAAGAATTTCCTATAACAAGCACTGTCCAGGAGTGGAATGGGCAGCTCAGCTAACGTAATGAGCTCCCTGTCAATGAAAGTGTTCAGACACCTATCTGGGATTCCTGGAAAGGAGCTGGGCAGGAGGCTGGGTTAGAACAAAGAGGTATCAAACTCCTGGCCTGAACCAGATTAAATTGTAATTGGGAAATATTAAACAACATGAATAATGCTAATTTGTGTTTTCCTAAGTCAAAAGATTCATTTCTACGTGGATTTGACACCACAGGCACCAGATGACTCTTGAGGTTTTTCTCAACTCTTCAGTGGGCCCAGCGTTGGTCCTTGTGATTAATTACACAACGTTGAGTTTCATTTCATCATTCTTTCCATTCACATGGAAGTTGTAGTTACAGTGTTTGTTATTTTTCTGGTTCTGCTCATTTCACTCTGTGTCAGTTCATCTAATTCTTCCCATGTGTCTTTGAATTCTTCGTGCTCCTCATTTCTGGCGTAACATTCATGTGCTGCAATTTGTTTGCCAGTTTCCCAATGGAAGAGCACTTACTTTGTTTCCTTTTCATTAATGCCACAAAAATGGTTCTCTGAGTATTTTGGTGTGTACAGCATGTTTCTTTTTGTCTTTGACGTCCTCGATTATATTCTGAGAAGAAGGATCTATGGGTTAAAAAGGATAGGCATTTGAGCCCCCCTCTTCCCCCCTCTTTTTTTCAGCATAATTTCAAATTGCCTTCTATTATGGTTGAACCAATTCACAGCTCCAGGGGTCCATCTCTTTAAATGATTCAGTATCACAAATAAGCAAATATACTTCCTGTTCACTGAATAAATAATGTGTCTCCCCCACAGATGTATAACTATTTTTCAAAGTTATACCAATCCTCTTGTAATGAATAAAACACAAATCCATTTAAAAATGTTTCCATAGTCAGTGAAGCTTTTTGACAACAGATATTGTCTCAATCAATGGAAACTAATAGGACTACAACCTTTATGTTGGAGCCTGTGAAATTCATTGACATTAAAAAGAAGCCCTCTCTCCTTTGCAGGGGTGGGGGACCATGGGCCCAGAACATGGCAAATGCTATCAGACTTGGTTGATAGGTTAATTTGCTTTGTTGAACTGATTCTTTTCCCACCCTCTTTTTAAATTCTTTGTTGTAAGAATTGGCTCTCTGGGTGGTGGAGGAGGAGGGCAGGATTGGAGAATGAAGGTAATGTAAAAACAAGATATGTCAATAAAAGAATTTTAAAAGATATTTTAAAAGCTTCTCATGCTTATAAAATGTTGAGAACAATGGGAACAGTGTACGAGTCTTGGACTAGGATTTAGGAGACCTGGCATCTCCTCCTGATTCTTTCATTAATTAAAAAGTTAGTTCCTGTCTTTGGGCCTCAGTTTCTTTCTCTGTTAAAGGAGGTGGTTGTATTATGGAATCTCTAAAATTCCTTTCATTGCTAACACGCTCTGATCTTATGACTTGTCCTGAACCCTGCCCACTGAGCCTGAATTCCTCCTCTCTGTAGCCAAAGAAGAAAATAATCTCCAACCCCAATCTGAAAGACTTTTCATATTGAGGATTTCTCGACTTAGAAAACCACAAATTAGCATTATCTATGCTGTATTGTAGTTTTGCTCATTTTGCTAAACATTTCCCAATTACATTTTAATCTAGCTCAGGCAGAGGTAGACATTTGGAAATGTCAGTGTTTTCTTTAAAACTACTCAGGTGACTCCTTCTCTCAGGCTTTATCTGGTACCTCCAGTGACTAGTAAAAGGGTTTAGGGACTGAACATGGGATTTCATCAGTCTAGGCTGGTGATATTAAACTCAAATAGAAAATTGCCAGTTGCCTATTGACCTAGAAAACCGCAAACTCACATTATCTATGCTATGTTCTATTTTTAGTTATTTCAGTAAATTTTTACCAATTACATTTTCATTGGGTTTGGATTACAGTCTGCTAACCAAGGGGTGAGAAAACTTCCCATACTAGTTTAGATCTCCACTTTCTCAGCCATTTATGACCTTAGAGAGCTGCCTAGTGACCCTGAGTCACACATTATGTGTAAGAAGGGTAAGGCTTGAACCCAGATTTTGGATTTGAGGTCAGCTATCCATTTGTCAGCCCATGATACCTCTCAGCTACTAATACCCTTTCAGAAAACTACCTGATATTTCATAGGATCATAGTTTTGCAGTGAAAGGGACATTGAAGGCCATTTTTCCAATGAAGAAACCAAGACCTAGAATTACTAATTAACTTACATTAATAAGCTCATTAATTAAATTTTCATTAATTAGACCATTAATAAGTCACCCAAATAGTAAGTTGAAGAGATGGGTCTGAAATGAAGGTCCTCTGACTCCAGACACATGAATTTTTTTCATTTTACTATCATTCTCTATTAATACCCTCATTTTTACAGATGAGGAAAAATGGGCCCAGGGGGTTGGACTTTCCCAGACTCACAGAGGGAATAAGCAGCAGAGCTGGATTTGAACACAGGTCTTCTGACCCCAAATCCAGAGCCATTTCCACTCTCCATTCCCTATTTGCATATGATTATTTACTAACATGCTATAATTTTGTATGTATCTTGTCTATATTTTTCTATATTTATCTTGTCTCCCCCATTAGAATGTAAGCTTTTTGAGGGCAGGGGTTGTTTCTTTTTTGTCGTTGTATCCTCAGCAATGATCACAATGCTAGGCACATAGTAAATGCTTGATAAAGGTTTCCTGATCGGTTGATTGATTGGGCCCTTAGCCAGAATTGGGAGGGGAGACCAGCTCTGCCTTCTGTTTTGGGGGAATTTGTCACCTGATTGGCATCTGCTAGAACCAAAGTTTGCCTAAGTGGCTGCATGAAGGATGCTCCCATCATCCCGTAAATCCTAAAGCTGATGACTCAGGCAGGTGCTCATCTGCAGTGGCTCAGCTTGTCAGGATGTGACACCTTCTCCGGCTTGCTGACAGAAGGCCCTGTTTGACATTTCATTCCAATCATGCAAAGCCTTTCCCTGAAAGCTGTCAGTTGACTTTTATTTGGGGAACTGGGAGACAATCCTCCCTCTTGGTGTTTCTTCCTCAGCCCTGATTCCTTTTGTGTCCTAGGAAGGTAAGGGGGGAAAAAACCCCCAGTTCAAATCATCCCAGCTCCCAAAGGGCAGCAGCGTACTGGGCAGGTGGATACTGAACCCACCCCACATTGGTGGGATTTCTATCTTCTCAAATTTGCTGTATGCTGGTAAATCTCTCTCATTTCACACAGATTAAGCATTAATTCAGGTCAAATAAGGATTAATTAGTCGGTGTGTGGCAGTCCCAGGCACCGAGGGGCCAGCGAACCTTTCTAAATGAGTTGCTGCTGATACTGTAAGGCCTGTCTCTTTGGATGGCAGGACCTCTGGTGTATGACAAATTTGCAGTCAGGTACCCCACGGGACAGGAGATGAGGGGAAATGTCAGTCGTAACAGTGTTTAAATCCCTCCTGCTGGTGAACTGCAGCCTCTCTCAAATTAGGTCCTGTTGGCAAAATCAGATAAAGAGATGGAAATAAATGATGTGAACAAAGGGCATCACGGAGTATCATTTAAATTGCTATTGACTGGGCGCATCAAATGGCCCAGCATGAAAACAGGTTTAATAAGAGAAGGTAATGGGGCCAGGGAGCCACTTTTTCCCCCTGTGTCATAGGGGACGTCTCATATGGCTCACCTGTTGGAAAGCTAAAAAGGAAATATGATACATGTTTCAGAGAATCTTTGCTCATTCTGGGTCTGATTGGTCAGGAAAAATGGGTGGTTTGGAATAAATGATCTCTAAGCACCTTCTGTCTCTAACCTGGGAACCTAGACTGGGAAAAATGTCCCTCCTTTTCCTCTACTGCCCCTTCGACAGTCCTGAGCCTTTGAAGAATTTCATTGCTTGTCATAGCTCCTGAGAGGCAGGATCATATAAGAGAAAGAGCAATGTCTCTGGAGTCAGAGGCCCTGGGTTTGAATCCCACCTCTGAAACTCACTATGCTTAGTACCTGTGTGACTTGACTCTCCTTGGACTTTAATGAGTATGAAATAATGTGAGAAGACTGAGTGACCTTTGGTATGTGGGGTCAGAGGACTTGGGTTCAGTTGGATATGTCCTTGGCCAAGTTATTTTACCTCGCCCTGCCCTACTTTCCATATTCCTCAATCAAATGAGAGGGTTGAACTAGATACATCTGAGGTCCTTGGCCTTTCTCGGTCTCAGTTTCCTTATCTGTAAAATCAGAGGGTTAGATTGGAGAGCTTCTTAAGACCTTGACCTCTCTGCTTCAGTTTCCTTTTCTGTAAATTGAGAATGATTCACCATCAGATAGCCTCTTAGGTCCTTGAGCTCTCTTTGCCTCAGTTTCCTCCTCTGTAAAATGAAGGTGTCAAGCTAAGGCACTGAGGTCCCTCCTAGCTCTAAATCTATGGCGCTGTAATGATGATCTGTGAGATCCCTTCCAACTGGAGCTTAGTGATGCTTCATAAAGAAATAACAAATGTTGGCAATTATAATAGTGGACATTAGTGCCTTATAAAGCACTTACACAGATTAGTGACAGTATTGTGAAATGGGTCTTAGAAGGATTATTATCCCTTTTACAGATGAGGAAACAATCTCAGAGAATTGAAGTGTTTGCCCTTGGTCATGGTCAGTGATGACCAAGGGTGGCATTCCTACTCAAGTCTACTTGATTTCAAGCCCAACACTCCATTCATTACATCAAACTCAGAACAAAACTACACCATATAATAAGATTCCTACAGGCTGTACATGGACTCAGAAAACCATTTATTAACATTTTCTATGTTCTCTTGTTTATTTTATTTTGCTAAATATTTCTTAATTATATATTAATCTGGTTCCTTCAGAGCAGGCCGCATGTTTGACACCTCTGTCATTACACCATTCTTACACAATAACACTCTTAAAAGCTCATAATTCTATGTTGCTTTAAGCTTGGTAAAACACCATTCTTCAAAATGACCTGTGAGGTAGGTAGTACAGATGAGGGTCTGAAAAACAAAATTATTCATTGGGTCATTGGGTCATAGATGTAAAGTAGGAAGAGATCATCTAGTCAAACCCCTCTTGATTTATTATAATTTTGGAGACTGAGGCTCAGAGAAATGTCGTGGCCTGTCCAAGGTCACATGGGTAGAGGTCATCAGAAGCAGGAGATGAACTCTGGTCTTCTGATTCCTGGGCCAATGCAAGTCGGTTTCCAGAATCTTCTATATATGTTATCTCTTTTGGTCTTCAAAACAACCCACTGGGAATCCTCCAGAGCCCATTTTACAATGTAATATAAGCTTTTCAAAGGAAGATACTGTTTGGGTTTGATATTTCCAAAGCCCTGAATACAAGTGAATCTTAATAGATCATCAGTCAATCAACCTGCATTGATGAAAGGAAGGAAGGAAGGAAGAAAGAGAAGAAGGAAGAAAAGAAGGAAGGAAGGAAAGAAGAAAGGAAGAGAGGGAGGAAGGGAGGAAGGAAGGAAAGAAGAAAGGAAGGAAAGAAGAAAGAAAGAAAGAGAAAAACAAGGCCCTCACGTTCTGGAGGAGACTGCACATTAGTAACTCAGTCCATACAAGATAAATACAGACTAGATGGCAGGTGATCACCCTGGAATATGCCTCTAGCCTTGAGGCCCCACCTCAAGAACCTCATGGGAGGGGGTGCCCGAGGCAGTCATGCTCATTCCTGTCTTGCCTCTGATGCTGACTTCCTCTTGGTCTCACACCTAGAAAGGAATAGAGCTGGAGTCTGATCCCAGGTCTCTTCTGACTATAAATTCAGTTATTGTGTCTGTCCTTTGTTCTCAGAGGACCTTGGCATCAGGGAGATGATGCCATGACTTGCAGCTGACTTTGATTTAAGTGGGGCAGGGCTGTGCAAGGTCACCAGCCTCACTTTCTCCTCTGGAGCCATCTGGGTCCAGTGACCAGATATTCATCAGGATGACTGGAGATGGCCCTGGATGCAATGGGAGAAGTGAGTACGTTCAGTTACAGAGCTGGAAAGGACCTTAAAGGCCATTTGGCTTAACCCCTTCATTTTGCAGAGCAGAAAACTGAAGCAAGGGAGAGTAAGTGACTGGTCCAGTGTCACCCAAGGAGTAAGTCTGAAGCAGATGTAGAGACAGAAGGGACCTGGAAGGCCATCTACTCTAAACCTCTTCTCTCACTGATGAGGAAAGTAAGGCCTGAGGAGGGAAAGTGACATGGGATACAGAAC
>CM053584.1:376108047-376124723 GCA_028627135.1 Pseudochirops cupreus
ACGGGGAGAAAAGATGTAACTCAAAAAAATTTAATAAAGAATCTCATATCAAAAAAAAATTAAAAAAAAAAAGAAAAAGGAATAATAACAGCATCTACCTCCTAGGGTTGTTATGAGGATCTAATTGGATAATGTATGTAAAAGTGCTTTGTAAACCTTCAAATATAATATAAATGAGAGCTATTATTCTGTCTTATTACCCTATGATGTTCTATCAAACCCTCTCCAAGACCTTCCTGCCCCTTGATGATTTCCCAACTTTTCCTGCTTCCCAGTGGAAGTATAATTGAGATGCGCAAGTCCATTTTGGAGAAACTCTTCTCCTGAAATGTCTGATCCTGTCCATGCCAATGAGTTTGCCTTGACTCTTTTTGTCTCTGTGAGATTGAGTCACACTGCTGCTTGATTCTTTCTTTTCTGCTGCCTGTACCTAATTCCATTCTGTTTTTGTGATCTGTTGCCTAGGAGTTTATCCTCACTCTTCTACCACTCCAAAGGCAGAAGGAGAAATGGGAAGTCTCACATCCCCCTCTCATGAGTCTTGACTTGTCATTTTCTGGTCCCCCTATCTTCCACTCTCCACTATCCACATACCATTTATTATATTGATTTACTCATAAGGATATGAAATTTTTTCCTTTTGAAATATTAATTCACTTCTCCTGTCTAATCTCTTCCTCATTTTCCCATTATACCTTTTTTTAATTCCTTAGATTAATTCACCCATTTATGCTCTCTATCTTCTCACTATTATTCATGAGCTTTTTTGAAAAAGAAAAGCAAACAATAAACATGCTCTCTAACCCTCCTGAACGTTCCTGTCCTTGTCTAGAACTTGCCATGGAAAATGAACCTTTTTATTTTTTCTTAGTCTTTTTCTAGTATCTGAAAGGACTTAATTTTCTGCATCTTGTTCAGTTTGTGTGTTGAGTGCCCTACTCACCTCTGGGTTCTTTGAAAGGCTCTTTTGGACTCTTCTCTTGTACTGAACATTTAATTATTTTCTACAATGTTTACTCTTTACTTTTGAGGATATGCTATTTTGGGGGTGCCAACCGAACTTTGCTTTCTGTCCTATCATACGATAGGTTGTATTAGATGACCCCTGAAGATCCTGTCAACTCTAAAACTATGATCCTAGGCAGCTAAGAGGTGCAGTGATGATGGTGATGGACCTGAAATCAAGAAGACCTGAGTTCTAATCAAGTCTCAAATATTTACTAGTTATGTGACTCTGGGAAAGTCATTGAACCTCTTTCTATCTCAGCTTACTCAATTGTAAAATGGGGATTAGCAACACCACCTACCTCCTAGATTCGTTGTGAAGATCCAGTGAGATATTTGTAAAATAATTATGACAGTGCCTGGCACATAGGAGGGACTTAATAATAATACTAATTGGTAATTCCCTTTTATACCTTTCCTTGGCCAAGGGATCACAAATGAATCCATGATTCTCCTGGTCTGAACTTTGCTCTCTGCATCTAAAATTCCTAGAAATTTTTTTTTTGTATGATTTCTCGGAGTATTGTATTCAGGTTTTCTTTTTCATGAGGTCTAGAAGACCTATAATCTTTAGGTCTCTTTCTGTGCATCCTCTATTTAAATTCAGTACCTGTGCTTGTATAGATGTCTTATGTGTCCATCCTATTCCTTTCCAAGATTTTTCCTTTGTTGGGGATCAAGGGGGTCTGTGTTATTTTTTTTTGCTTCCCAAATCTGCCATTTTATTTTTTTGATAATATACTGCTATGGAAAATAGTTTCTTCTTTTGCTCTAAATTCTGTAATCTCTGATTAGACTCGGCGATTTTTTTTTCTTAAGAATTCTAGCTTCTGTCCTTATTTCTGTGCCCTCTTCACTTAATTCTTGGCTCTCCTGAATTGTTCTTTTAGTCGGCCCATCTCTGTTTCTGGAAGACTTGGAGAGTTTGTCCCAACTTCACTTTCCTTGGGGATTTTAACTCATTTCCTCTGTCCACTGAGGTGACTCCTTTCTTTCAGGGTTTGTTCAACTCTCCTCCTTAGCCAGCTTTCATCTGTCTTTAGGCATCATTGTATTGGGTTTTCTGCAGTGTCCTTGGCTGACAACGGGCATTTTGCTGCCAATCTTTTCCCTTCTTGGATCCTCCCCTGCCTTTGCTGATTATTCTTGATTCTCTTAGACTTTCAGCAGCAGATGAGGTAGCTTGGGCATATTGGATAGGGTACTGGACTTAGATGCAGGAGGGTCTGGGTTCGAATCCAGCCTCAGATGCCTAGGTATGACCCTGGGCAAATCACGTAACCTCTCTATGTCTTAATGTCCTCATGTGAAAACTGGGCTATGGTTTAGACTTTATGGCCTTTAAATTCACTTTCAGCTCTTAATCCAGGCATGGGGAGCCTGCGGCCTGAAGACCGCATGTGGTCTTCTAGGTCCGCAAGTTCTACCCTCTGACTTTGGGCTCGAGGCTGCAGCTTCCCCACCCAGTCTTAATCCATGATCCTATGAAGTCTATTTCCCTCATAGAGTAAGGGTGACCTGTTCAGATACTGCCATAGGCAGACTCATGCCACTGTGGTTGGACATATTCTCTACTTTTATGCATCCCACTCTAGGCTTCACCATCTTTTCAGCAGTTGACTTTCTTCAATCTGCCCCACTTAGTTGTGAAAAGGTCAGGAGAGGGTCTCTCAGGGCAAGGTACAATCTCTCAGTGCTGCAGGCAGATATTTAAGACTAAGTTTCTGAGGAGGTTCTGATTTGTATTCGTAGAGTGGGTATTTGGGGTATTTTCTATTGGAATTCCCAGTGTAGAAGATCTGATTCTAAAGAGAAAATTCTCCTTGCCATTCAGGAGGGATATCTGAGAGCCAAGAGTCCCTCCCTGGGTATGATTCTGACTATCACTCTGGTCTTCTACTGATCTTGGCATAAGATGGAACTAGGGATCAGGAGAAGCACTGAGGAAACACCAAGGGAATCTGGGGACCTGTACATTGAATCACCTGCCTTTTCTCTTTATACTGCCTTTGGAAAGGATGGGAATGCTGTTCAGAACTTCCTTGCATTCTCGACTGTCCTACTAGCTTAGATGAGGCAGGAGGGAGGAAGAAGGAAGGTTGAGAGAGAGAAGAGAAAGAGACAGAGAGAAAGAGAAAGAGAAGAGAGAGGGGGAGGAGAAGAAGAGGGAGAGCGAGAGGAGAGAGAGAAGAGATGGGGGATGGGGATTAAAAGACATGCCACCAGTTCATTTCCCAAGGACCAGTTGCTGGGAGAAGCTCCCTTAGGATCATCATCTCCATTGTGGGTTACACAGATCGGTTTGGGGAATCACCATTTTACATGATCTTATCCAAAACTCTGTCTTTATCCATTAAAATCAACGGCAGACAGAGAAGGCTGACTAAGTTGCTGTAGTCTTCCAGGCAGTACAGTTGCTTCTGGGAATCAGGAACAGAAGAATAATGCGTTTCAATAAACAGCCTATCGACCAAAAAGGAGTTAAGTGAACCTTTGGTGTTCTTCTGTAGTCTTTCTCCTTCCTCACATTATTATTGTGCTTTATTTGCTCCCCCTTCCTCGGCTGCTTTCACAATCAATAGCTAGCAATGATTTCCTCAGACCAGTGTAAATTATCAACAGGGCAGAATGGAAGGGGGGCCCAGTGGTGATTGGTCAGCCAGTTCCCAGGCAATCTGTCCCTTAGGCACTTTCATTACTTGAACCCTCTTGGGGGCCGATAGACTGGATAACCTGACCCCCAGTGCCTGGAAAATGGCAGCATTTGTGCTGGTTAACAGTGAGCCCAAGAAGCTTTTCTTCAGTGTGATCTGAAGAATTTGGGTTATAACCCTGAGGAAAAAAAAAGTCCAAGCTATCAGCTGGCATACTCTCTAATGCACGGGATAAGTCTGGAATTAGGGTTCCTTATTTGAAATTACCTTTATTTCCTTGAGCTTTTCCATGATTGCTTCCTTCTTATCCTTGGATATCTGCTTTCCCTCCCATTTCTATCTTAAAAATGTTTTATTAATGCTTTTTTGTCTTTACATAACAGTCATTTCCTATTCTTCCTCTAGATTGAACTTTCCCTTGTGCCCAAGAAAAAACAATTAAGCAAAACCAACGAAACAACAACAAAATAATTCCTAATACATAAACTTTGTTTAACAACGTATGCAACATTCTGTCCTAGTTGTTCCCCACCTCTCTGCTATGAGGGAAGAAGTATGTTTCATTGGTTTTTCAATTACTTAGTGTCCAAATTCCTTTTTGTGATCATTCAGCTACATTCTTGTAGTCACAATGAATATTTTTCTCTTGGTTCTGCGTAATTCACTATGCATCAGATCCTACTAATTTTTGAAAGACCAAGTTGGCATCACAGATAGAGTGATGAACTTGGGCGTCTGAAAGATCTGAGTTCAAATCCTATCTCAGACACTTACTATTCATATGATCCTGGGCAAGTCACTTAACCTGTCTCAACCTTAGTTTCTTCATCTGTAAAATAACAAATGTTATCTAATTCACAGGGTCATTGTGAAGAATGAAAGGAGATAAAAAAATATGAAGATCTTTGAAAACTACAAAGTGCTCTACAAATGTCAGATATTGTACCTTCCCATACTTCTCTTAAGTCTTCATAGTCCTCATTTCTTATTGCACAATAATATTCCACTACCCAGGCATAGAACATAATTGTTTCAGTCGTCGCCTCCAAAAATGAGCTCTTACTTTATTTCCAGTTCTTTGGTACCACAAAGAGTGTTATAATAATGCTAGCTACCAGAAATAATTGTGGGTGAAATCCTTACTTTACCTTCTGATCATGATCAGCATTCTTTTTTACCTTATTTTTGTCAGTTTTTTCTGAGGAAATTATCTACTTTTCTACAATTTGTTTTCTGACCAAGATATTCTTTAGACTTATATTATTTAGTTCCCATTTAAGTTTGAATCATTTCCTCAAATACCTCTTTTTGACTGTAATTTTTTATTGTGATATGGTCATTAAAGAATGTGTTTAATAATTTTGCATTTGTTTATGAAGTTTTTGTGCCTTAGCACGTCATTTTTTGTAATGGTGTAATATGTATAATCCTTATAGTTCCCTTTCAGTAATCATCAGAGTTTTATCAACTTTTCTCTAATTTTTTACAAGTCCTTAACTTCATTTTTGTCTGACTTTTTAAGAAAACATCATTTGTCTGGCTTGAGGATCCCAAACAATCATGGTTTTGTGATCTATTTCTTTTATAATTTGATTAGATGTCTTTTAAATAGTTAAATGTGATGCTATGTATACTAAAAAAATGATGTTGTATCTTCATTTATGATGCTCCATTTGGCTTGGATGCTGGTAGTTTTGGTATGGACTTTTACCACTGGATGTCTGGTGCTCTTTCAAGCACATAGGTTCATTGCTGTCTCTGGGATTTCTTCACGTAAGAGCCCCTATGGTAGTCTTTTGTATGCATTCTTGTTTCTGGCTCAGTGGCCAATGGCAGCCTTTTTCCCAGGCAAAGGATAGGGAGCACTGAATACTTGTACATCCTAAAATTGACATGAGGTATTCCATGTATCAGGTGGATCACTCTGGGCATGCTCCTAAGGTCTGAGCTCCCATTGTTCTATTCTCTGTTATACCATATTTATGCATATGTTGTATCTTTGAAGAATATAAGCTTCTTGAAGAGAGGACTTGTTTCATTTCTGTCTTTGAACATGAAGTATGTGTCTGACAAATGTTTGCTGAAGTGTCTGACAAATGTTTGCTGAAGTGAGTATAATTGAGTCTTGAGGCCACACAGAGCTGATGCCTGAGGGAATTAGTCCCTGTGTGTGGGAAGGCTGACCTCCTAGATGTAAAAATATAGTAACTAGGCTTGGTAGGAAAGGGAGGATGGGCTGCAAGGTGAAGGAACGCCTTCACCTTGCAGCCCTCCCAGGTCTTGGGCCATTTCGAAAGAAAGAGGAAGGCTAAGGGTCCAGGTGTTAGCTGACTTAGCCTTTTTTTTCTCCCCACCTTCCCAATTTAATAATCTGGGTGATTTCTGCCCCCATCTGTCTTGCTGCTTGGGATTAATCTCTTTGCTTATCATGATGCAGTAGGTTTGGATGACAGAGAAAAAAACATTTCTACTGATGAGCAAACCACACAGGTTCTCCTACAAGGGCCTAGAAGCCCCTTGTGCATTTTCAAATTGCAGCAAAATGATATTTGCACTCAAGCAAATGAGCCTGTTAATTGAGTGAGAGAGAGAGGTGAAGCCCTCTTTGGTTTCTGCTGAACTGGGAAGCTGGGGCTGCACTTAGCTAGCAGAATTCCCAAGGGGAGCTCTGGGACAGGTTTGAGGGCATGTAATTACTGCCTGCACTTCCCAGGTTCATCCCCAGGTTATCTGTACGTTCACCCACCTCTCCGTCCCCCTCATGGGCCATTCGTTTGGGAGTGGTGCCCTTGTCTTTGGTGAGATGACAGGCTAGCAGAAGCTTGAACTTGGAGGTTAGGAGATGTGGGCTCTGCCCCCTGCTCTGCCAGGAAGGGGATTGTCTGACCTTGGGCAAAGTCACTATATGGCTCCAGGGGTCTTCCTCTGCAACAAGAGGGGGCTGGGCTCACTCTATTGAGTAGATCCACACAGGCTAGTCATGAACTCCTAAAACTGGGGGTCATAAAGGCTGGAGGCATCAAACACGAGGCTTGCAGCCCCACGTGGCCCATAGAGTATAGCCCTAACCAGATTAAAATGTAATTGAGAACTATTTAACAAAATAAAGAAAAATACAACACTGATAATGTTAATTGGCAGACGACCTGCAGAAATCCATTTCTATCTGAGTTTGACACCGGTGGTGTAGTCCAACCCTCCCATTTTATATAGGAACAGACTGAGGCTGGGAGAATGGATGTGACCTACCCAAGGTCACATGCAGTATCCTAGATCTAGGCCCCAGAGGTCACCTAGTCCATCCTCCCCATTTTGTAAACCGAGGCCCAGGGAAAGGAGGCAACTTGCCCAATTGGAATAGGATCATTAATAATGAGGCAGTCAGTTCTTGCTTAACATAAATGGACCATTCCACAGACCTCCCCCTCTCCTCCCTGGGCTCCTGCTCTGTGCCGCTCCTCCCGCACTCCCATCCCCTTCAATGCCTGGAGCCCCCAGCAGCTGAAGCAGCCTGAATCCCTAGAGTTGAGGAGCCCTAGCATGGGGCTAAATCAGCACTGGTGCCTGGGGAAGATGCACCCCTGCTGCCACATGCCAAGGAGCCAATTTGAGAAATGCAAAAAGTGAGAACTGTCTGTAATAGCTAGCATTTATAAGGTTTACACAGTGCTTTACAAATATCATCTCATTTAATCCTCAGGGCAACCCTGTCAGGTAGGCAATATCATTATTCCCATTTTATAGGTCAAGAAACACTGACTGAGGTTATAATTTCCCCACCATCTACACAGTGAATAAATGTCTGTGTCAAGATTTGAACTGAGGTCTTCCTGACTCCAAATCCACCATTCTTTCCACTGGACCATCTAGCTTCCCCTTGATCTAGACGAGCTAGAACATCTGACTTCCAACACCCTGTCCCACTTTATTTTACAGACAGGGAAACTGAGACCCAGAGTGCCAAAGTGATTGCTCAAACTCACCTGGGTAATAAGCATGGTGGGGGTACATGGAGACTTGAATCTAGGTCTTCTAATTCCAGAGTCACTGTTCTATCCCCTGTACCACACTGGTTCCCTTGTCTCTTCGCTTTGGATTGTTTTATTCTCCGTTGGAATGTCACTGTGAACTCTGACCCTCCCTAGAGCCTTTCCTGATTTAATCTTTCCTTGCTCTCTCTGGCTTAGCAATCACTCTCACATTAGTCCTTTCATAGTTTTGTTTAGCTGGAAATAGGAGTATGTGTATTTCTAGGGTGCATCAATGTGTGTACACATGAATTTTTAATGTACTTGTGTCTGATATCCTCTATTAGACAAAAGGCAGGGATGATTTCTCTTTTCCTCAGTTTCTCTCAGCCTTCTTCCTGTGTTTCTGAATTTCTTGAAGCCCTCTCTTCATGCCTACAGCTTTGTACATATTGGCTACTTAGAGCTAGGAGCAATGGAGGGATATTAAAAGGGGGAAATCTAGGCTTGATGTTGGGGAAAAATTTCCTAACAATTAGAGCTATTCAAAGGTGCAATGGGCTGCCTTAGGAAGCAGTGGGCTTCTTCACAGGGTCATAGTTGTAATAGATCGAGAAACTGAAAGTGACCTCAAAGGTAAGACATCTAGCATGGTGCCCTTGCCCCTCACTGGAGGATTTTGAACAGAGGATGGCTGATCACCTTGTCAGTGATATTGTCGGTGGGGCATCCTTGTCTAGGTACATGTCCTTTCCAACTCAGATCCTGTGATCTTATGTGTGGGTGAACTCTGAAGCTCCTTCCACTTATTATCTTCTGTGATTCTATGACTGCTGATTCTGTGTTCCATCACACTTGGCTACATGTGCTGTGCGCATATTCTGATTTTATTAAAATAAAAAGCTGAACTGCAAAAAGAAGAAGGAAAAGAAGAAGAAGCAGAAGCAGAAGCAGAAGAAGGAGAAGGAGAAGAGGATGAGAAGGAGGAAGAGGAGGAAGAGAAGGAAGCAGTGACTGCTGGTAAATGTTTAACAACCGGCTTTCTGAATGACACTTTTAAGTTTTATCTGCGTTGTTAACTTTTACGTTATTAACATCATTGCTACTCTTCTTTCTTAAATCTAGACAATCAATGGAACAAGAATTCAAGCCCTGATTTGTAAAGATGATGATTTCTGAAGTGTAAACGCTCACATCGAAAACTTAACAATTGACTCTCCTGTAATTCAGAGCTGGCTCTAGCATACCCCCGAGAAGAAGCCACTTAGGCATCACAGAGAAGTCCTAGAGCTTTTTGCCTGAGATGGAACTCTGAGCATATTCTTCATGTTTCATCCTTGCCTCTTTTCAATTCAATCTAATTCCATTCAATGACCATTTATTAAGCAGCTGAACAAGGGGGTAAACACAAGAAAATTTGGGGAGGTCGAGGATACTCATCCATAGAGCAAACTCTATGTAACCAAGTCCCATAACCTTCTTGGACCTCAGTCTCCTTGCAGTTGGACTAGGTGGCCTCCAGTGTTCCTTCTAGCTCTACATCTTTGGTCCTACTTGGAATATCGTCAGATATCCCTAACAGCAGAACTGAGGCCAGATGTCTTTGTTGACTCAGAAGGTACACCAGAGCCTCAGGATCCTTCTCAGGCACATCAGTTCTCATTGTGCCTTAAACATTAAAATGAGCTGCTTGGTAGACTTTGGTTTAATGGGCAAATACTGTGGCACAGAGGACATGACTCAAGGGCATTGCCTCCTTTGTCTGCTGGAGAAATGTCCACTGTATGTGTCCAATATATATGCAAATAAACGTAAGACCAGGAAGATTAAGGAGGGATCAAGTGGTAATGATTTGGAGAATCAGGGAAGGCTTCATGGAGAAAGGGGAGCTTGAGCTGAGTCTTGAAGGAAGGCAAGGATACTGAGAGGAAGAAAGGCATTCCTGGCATGAGGAATGACATGCCATGATGATGATGATATTATTGATAACTAATATTTCTACAATATTTTAAGATTTGTAAAGCACTTCACATATGCTATTTCATTTGATCCTCCTACCTGGAAGGTAGGTGCTATTATTATCCCCACTTTACAGAAGAGGAAACTGAGGCTGATGGAGATCAAGTGACTTGCCAGAGGTCATACAGCTATTAGCTGTCTAAGTCAGGATGGGAACTCAGGTCTTCCTGAGTGCAGCATTCTATCTACCATGCTTTTAGCTGTCTAATGGTGGAAAGAGATGGAGTGTGTACAATTCAGGTCCTGAAGTGGGGGAATATAGCTTTGCTCTCTCTGCAGCATCCCTGGTCCCAGCTTATAGAGAGCTGGGAGGGGGTAGAGAATCAGAGAGAGGAACCAATCTATTGTGCCCGGGAGATGGACTCTTGGTTCAATGAGACAATATCCATTCTTGGAAAAGAAGTACCTCTGTGATGAAAACTTTTGCAAAGGAGCCATTAATTATGTGGTTGGCAGAGAGAAAGGGAGAAATGCAATAGTAAATAACTCTGCTAAGTGCTCCATCACTCAATAGCTTTCCATGTCCTCTGCCTCACCTTCTTCTCCGCATAGAGGAGCCCCCTCTGAGTCAAGCCCTCTTCCTTTGGGAAGTCTATTTATCCTCAACCCCCCAGCTGCGGTAAGCAGATCCCCCTTGTGCTGTTTACTTACCCAAAAATGGAACCAGAAGGCCCCCATTTTTGGTCTGCAATGATTGTGGAAGCTTTCCAAATGCTGTGTGTATAATCTCTTTGGTTCTGCTGCTCCTGCCAAGGGAGGGAATAATCACCATTGCCTACTATTTGCTCCACAGCCTGTGCCCAGAGGAGAAATGAACAGTGTGGTTAGAATGTGTGGGGACCTGATTTTCTCCCTTCTTTGTGGATTATTTCTCCTTCTCCCACCCCAGAAACTGATTGAGTCAGAAAAGTAGGAATTATTGCATGAGTGGGAAAGATCAGCTAACCATTTAGAGCTTCTCTGACCTTAATTCCTCCAGCAGATCCCATGGAAATTTATTAGACTAAGAATTGGCTCAATTTTGTCAAGTGAAGATGGGAAGGGTCAGTTTGATTTAATTTGATTGGATCAATAAGTATTTATTAAGCAACTATTATTTGCCAGACATTATCCTTGGAGCCAGGGAATATAAAGATGAAACAAAAAAACAAACACCCAAAATCCTAGACCCTGCCCTCAATGAGTTTACAATTCGAAAGAAAATTGTCATAGAGCTGGGAGGGACCTCAGGGACCATTTAATCTAACAACCTCTTCCCTTCTACAAATGATAGAACTGAATCTCAGAGGGTAAATAATAGAGCTAGAACCAAGACATTGTCTAGTCCAGTCTTGTCTTTTTATAATTGAAGAATCTGAGACACAAGGATATTTAGTGACTTGTCCAAGGTCACACAAGGAGCAAGTGACCTGGCTTGGATAGGAAATCAATTTCTGTGACTCTGTGTTCAATGTCCCAAATCACCTTGACCATGTCAGGTTTTAGAGAGATCGTGAGCTAAGTTTTGGACATATAGAGAATGTTAAATCAGAAGGGACCCTACAGTTCACCTCATCTTGTTTAGTGACAGGACAACCATTAGCTGGAAGTAGCTGGAAATATTGGATTAGCACCCATGGGAAAGTTGGAGGTTGGACATATTGATTTGGGGATCAGTTGCATGGAGGTGATAATTGAAACCATGAGAATAAAAGACATTGCCAGGGCAGAGTTCTGAAAGAAGAAAGCCAAAAGTGTCATTGTGGGGGACACACAGGTTCTTTTTGCCAATAGATTGGAGTTACCTTATTTTACTGTCTCATATCTCTGGTCCTTGGTTATCTTTGACTCAACCTATTTAGTGATTGACCCCATCACAGTGACTAACTCTGTGACCTTGGGCAAGGATTGTGCAAGGTTAAGGGTCCTCTCCTCTGGGCAACTTCTTTGAACTGCAATTTCCCAGTTCCTAGTGCCTTCCCTTCTGTATTTCTCTTTAGTCAGTCAGTCAGTCAGTCAACAAGCTTTTAATAAGTGCCTACTCTGTGCCAGAAAATGGGCTAAGCACTGAACATACAAAAGAAAAGCAGAATGACAGCCTTGGCTCTTAAAGAATTCACAGTCTAATGGAGGAGACAACATGCAAACGATTATGTACAAACACATAATAGACAGGATAAATGGGAGACGATCATCAGAGGGAATTCATCCCTAGAATTCAGAGGGATTGGCAAAGTCTTCTTACAGAAGGCGGGATTTTAGCTGGGACTTGAAGGAAACTGGGGGAACTGGGGGGTGGAGGCGCAGGGGATGGCCAGTGAAAGCACCCCAAAGTCTAGTGTGTCCTTGTTTAGCACAGTGCCTGATACGTAATAAGTGCTTAATAAATGCTCATTGATTGTAAACTGACTGACTGCTTGTAAAGTGAAGAGTTCTGATCTGGTATGGTGCAAGGGAAAGAGTTCTGGATTTGGAGTCAGAGGGTCTGGGTTCAAATTCAAGCTCTGTCATTTATTTGGCCTAGATACATCATTTAATGTTTCTAGGTCTGTTTCCCCAAATATAAAATGAGAGGGTTGGACTTTACAGTCTCTGCGGTTCCCCTCAGCTCTGAATCTGTACTCACATGGCAATACCTGATCATGTACTTCGAGGCACAACCCAGTTTACAGCTCTCTGCTTCTGTGCAAACTCAGCTGTTTCCAATACAGGAAGCCCTGGCAGCGGCTGGGAGCTGTCAACAGCCCAACCTCAGGCAGAAGATCATCAGAGGAGGGAGGCAGCCCCCTCAGGAGGACTTTCAAAAGGAGTCTCATGGTCCCTGAGAGAAGAGAGTCAAACTGGGAGAGATACCTTTGGGATGAGATCAGCTTAGCCTGATAGCTTCCGATGTTCTGCCTAAAATCTCTCTGTTGGATCTCAATGCTCCTGTGTGGTCAGACCTTGCCTTTGCCCCTTGGCGCTGCTCGCTGCCCTTAGCTTTGGTCACCCTGTCTGTGATTCTGACCTCTTGACCTTTTGCCTTTGAACCTCTCTCATCAGCGGCACAACCACCCCCACCACTGGGAGAACTTAAGGACACCATGAGATGCATTGGTGAAAACTCGACATTACAAAGGTCACTTTGTTCCATAAAGACACTACCATAATCGGCAGCTTTATTCTTGAATGGTACAAATTCAGAGCATGAACATTTAAATGTGTGTTTTTAATTTTTTTTCTTTGAGAGACTGTAGATTATCCTGGTGATACCAACCCACAGTTTTTCCAGCCTTCGCCCCAGAGGCACAGGACTCTCTCACTTAGCAGACAGAGCATTTGAGTACTCGAGAATATTCTGTATTTATTTATCTGTGTACAAACATGCAGACTCTCACTAGTCAGCCAATTAACAAGCATGTGTTAAATGTGTGTTGTGTGCCTGGCACTGAGCTGGGTGCTGAGAGTATAACCATGAAGAGTGACACAAAGAAGGGAAGCTCCTCAAGGGCAGGGACTTCCTTCCTTCCTTCCTTCCTTCCTTCCTTCCTTCCTTCCTTCCTTCCTTCCTTCCTCCCTTCCCTCCTTCCTTCCTTTCTTCCTTCCCTCTCTTTCTTCCTCCCCCTCTTTCTTTCTCTTTCCCTCTTTTTTCTTCCTCCTTTCCTTGCTTTGTTCTTTCTTTTATTTTCTTTCTCCATTCCTTCCTTTCTTGCTTTCCCTTTTTTCTCTTTGTTTGCATCTTTCTCTTTCTTCTGTCCTTTCATTCTTTTTTCTCTTTCCCTCTTTCTCTTTCTTCTTCCTCCCTTCCTTGCTTTTTCTTTCTTTTATTCTTTCTCTTTTTCTTTCTCTATTTCTTCCTTCCTCCCTCCCTTTCTCACTTTCTTTCCCATTTTTTCTCTTTCTTTGTCTCTCTTTCTTCATCTCTCTTCTTTCAACTTTCATTCTTTTTTCTCTTTCCCTCTTTCTTTTTCTTCCTTCTTTGCTTTTTTCTTTCTCTTTTTCTCTACTCCTTCCTTCCTTCTTTCCTCCTTCCTTCTTTCTTCCTTTCTCCCTAGCACAGTGCCTGGCACACACTGGGAACCTAACAAATGCTTGTTGAATTGAACTGAACAAACTGAACATAGAGAGGTGCCCTGCACAGAATCACAGAATTTGAGGATTGGACTGGATCTCAGGATCCATCCAGCCCAACCTATCCCTCAATGAATCCCCACTGTAATTTAGACAATAACTGCATTAAGCCTCTGCTTGAAAATCTCCAAGCAGGTGAAGCTCACCTCTTCTTAGGCAGCCCATTCTCCCATTCTAACTTTGGATGGCTCTTATCTTTGGGACTTCTTTTTTTCTGCCACATCATATTTTGACTTGACAACTTCCACCCGGTGCTTTTCTCTTCCTGTCCTTTGGGGCCAAAGAGAACAAATCTGATCGTTCCTCCTTGCCACAGCTATTTAAATACTAGAAGAGGGTATCTCATCTCTCCTGAATCTCTAAGCAGGCTCAGTCCCTTCCAACTATTCTCATGGCATGGATTCAAGGCACTTCTTCCTGGTTGCCTTCTTCTGGATACTCCATACCTTATCAATCAATAAACATTTATTAAGCACTTATTATTTGCCAAGCTCTGTGCTAAACCCTGAAAAAAGAGGAGACAAAAGACAACCCTGGCTCTAAAGTAACTTACAATCTAATGGTGGAGACAGCATGCAAACAAACATCTAAAAAGCCAACTGAACAGGAGATCACTGACAAAGGGAAGGCAGTTGAATGAAGAGGACTTGGGGACGATTTTCAGTAGAAGAGGGGGTTTAGTGGAGACTTAAAGGAAGCCAGGGAGGTTGGCACTTACAGTGGAGGAGGGAGAGTATTCTAGGTATGGAGGAAGCATCCTCCTTAAACTGTGGTAACCAGAACTGAATCCAGTCTCCAGATGAGGTCTGACCAGGACAGAAGCCGGTGGGACCATCACCTGTCTGCTCCTGGAAGATCTGCCTCTTAATTCAGCCTGTGTTCACATCAGCTTTGTTGACTGCCCACCTCCCCAATCACCCTGTTCATGCCTCCTTAGCTTACAGTCCACTAAAACCCTCATGAAATCTTCCAGAATAATTGCTGTCTAACCACCTCTTCCCTGTCTTGGCCTTTGGAAGTTGACTTTTTGTACCAAAGTGTAAGAGTTTACATCAATCTCTATTTCTTCTTATCCATTCCAAGCCCCAGTTTATCACAAGCTCTTCTCTGTCCATGACGAGATTTAGCGGAACGGGGCTGGAGTCAGGGGTGCTATTTATGGTATATGAGAAGCCTCAGATGCCCTCCTGTTCATACTTTCCATAGGTTGGTTCTCTCCAGAAAGCCCCAGGGAGGAGAGGGCAGACACCAGCAGCTCCCCCCATAACCTGCTCTCCCCAGTGCGGGTTTCTATAGCAACTGAAAGAGACAAGGGCTAGCCCCAGCAGAGTCAGGGGATAGAGCTGTGAGTGAGATGGACAGGCTCCAGGAGGACTCCCTGTGATCTGCCAATACCAGCCCAGGCTAAAGTCGTAGGTACTGAGTTCCAAACCCCATTCTGCCACATACTACCTGCGTGACGCTGAGTTAATCAGTTACCTGCTTTGGCCCAAAGCTTCCTCATCTGTAAAGACACTGAGTGAGGTGACCTTGAAAGTCCTGAGCTATAAATCTCTGATCCTTGGGTCCTGTGTTTTGAATGGCCAGATAAATTAGACTCAGGTGTTTCTGTTCTCCACAATTCGGAGGGCAAAAGGGATTCTCATGAAACAAATGATGTAAAATTCCTTTATAAATGCTTTGTCTCCTCTCGGCAGCCCTTAAATGCACTAATCCTTGAACTGTGTTATAATGTAGAGCCATTTATGAAAGAGCACACCAGAAGTCAGGAGGCCTGGTTTCTAGCACCAGCACCTCCGTAGCTGTGGACTCCTGGGCAAATCACTTGCCTTTTCCTCTTTAAAGTGAGGATGATAATGCTTGCCTTAATAATGGCTAACATTTACATAGTGTTTGCTATGTGCCAGGCACTTTAAAATTAGTCTCTCACTTGATCCTCTCATAACATCCCTGGGAAGTAGGTACTATTATTACTCCCATTTTGCAAATGAGGAAACCAAGGCAGGAAGAAGGTAAATGACAAGCCCAGTGTCACAAACCTTTTACGTATCTGAGTTGGATTTGAACTCAGGTCTTCCTCTATCCACTGTAGTGTCATCTAGCTCCCCCCATCACTGCCTTAACTACCTCACAGCTGGTCGGGAGGATCAAACATTTGAAAAGCCCTAGAGGGTTGTATCTCCAACTAGTGCCATTGGGCAGTTTTGTGAAGATCCATTTAGAGGAAGCTTCCTTGGGCCCAGCGCTATGAATGGGTGGTGGATTGTGCAGGAGAGGCCACTGGGGATTGGTGACCTGACTGGAGATTTAGGCTCTGTTTATTAATCACAATTTTCAGAGTTTGGGACTCTGAAGTTAGGCATAGGCCAGGGATGGGAGAGCCAGAATCTGAGCTCCGATTCTTAGTAGGGTGGACGTGGTCAGAAAGTAAGGTCCTGGTGAAGTCTTGGCAGTGCCATGGAGACGACACGAGGCCAAAAACTCACCTAAAAGCCAGGGGACATAGAGGTAGAGTTCGTGTCCAGTGGGGATGTATTGGCCTGGGTGGGGCAGCTGTAGATCAAGTGCTGAGCCTGAAGTCAGGAAGACGCATTTTCCTGAGTTCAGATCTAGCTGTGCGACCCTGGACAAGTCACTTCACCCTGTTTGCCTCAGTTTCCTCACCCGTCAAATGAACTGGAGAAGGAAATGACCAACCACTCCACCAGTATCTTGGTTGAGAAAACCCCAAATGGGGTCATGAAGTCAGACCCAACAGAAAAACAACTGCACAAAACCCAAGTCTGAGTCTTGAAAGGCAGTGTGATGTAGTGGTTGGGGCTGCAAGCCAGGAAGATCTGTATTTGAGCCCTATCTTAGACGCTTACCAGCTATGTGACCCTAAAGAAGTCCTGGGCTTCAGTATTCTCATCTGTAACATGGGAATGATGATGGCACCTAC
>CM053584.1:376125223-376159034 GCA_028627135.1 Pseudochirops cupreus
GCATTGTTCATTGTTCTGAAATAGTCATATCAGCATTAGACATGCCTGTATCGCACCCATAATCAATGAATCAGTGAGCATTTATTAAAACCATAGGTTTACAGATTAGAGCTGGGAAGGATCATAGAGGTCATTGAATCCAATCCCCTCATTTTTGGTTGTTCAATTGTGTCCAACTCTCTGTGACTCTATCTGGAGTTTTCTTGGCAGAGATAATGGAGTGGTTTGCCATTTCCTTCTCCAGCTCATTTTACAGATGAGGAAACCGAGGCAAACAAGGTAAGATGAAATGTCCAGGGTCCCACAGTTAGGAAGTGTCTAAAGCTCGATTTGAACTCAGATCTTCCTGACTCCAGGCCCAGTGCCCTATTCACTACACCACCTAGCTGCCCCTCATTTTATAGATAAGGGGAAATCAGACTCAGAAACGTTACATGTGACCCAGGGCACCCAGTTAGTATGTGTTCACAGCAGCACCCAAAACAAGTCCAACTGTTTATCTAATAAACAGGCACCAACTGTAGTCCAGGGTCTGTGCCAAGTTTGAAGGATACAAACTCAGAAGTGAGACAGTCCTTGTCCTCAGTGGGCTTACAGTCTACTTTCTACATTCTAGATTCTTAATCAGTGTTTGTGCTTCTAAATCAGATACAACATCAGAAAAGAGCATCACGGGTTTAGCCCTGGAAGGGACATTAGGAGTCATCTTGCAACTCCTTTTGTAAGTGAGGAATCAGGCCCAGAGAGGGAATGGGATTGACCAATGTCATACAAGTAGCAAGTAGAGAAGTAAGGATTTGAGCCCAGATCCTTCGATGGCAGATCCAGCAGTCTCCAGACTTCACTATGCATCCCATTAAAGCAACAGGTAATTATTAAGCAACTCCCCTATGCCAAGAACTGAGTCGGGTGCTTTTATAAATTCACAGAGAAAGGAAAATATGGCAATATCCTTCCTTAGAGAAGCTGTTTTTAAAACTCAGAAATTATGGCCTTAGATCTCCTGTTTTCATTTTTTAGGGGAAGGGATTGATGAAATGAACACCTAGTAATAAAAATGGGGGTGCAGGGGAGGAGATCGCTGCTATTGTAATTCAATGAGTTGGGGTAGCTTTTCCTGATGTGGGGGTGAATAATCTCCTAAACAGGCCCTCTTTGACCAAACAGATTATATTTTTCAGGACCATTAGGCAGGATTAAGGTATGGGCTCCTAAACTTACGTTTCTCACAGTACAGTGTGATTCTCTGCAATGAAAGATCTCACTATGGAAGAGTCATGTGTGTGTGCAATGGGGAGTTTTCAGCTCACTAGTCATGCACATTCTTTGAGAATAGTTGGGTTAAGGTTCCAGTCAATTGCTCAATCGACAAGTAGGAACTGTGTAGCAGGAACTGCATTGGACGTGAGGGGTACAAATACACGGTTTCTTCCTGCCAAGAAGTCCTGTTCTACTAGAGGAGGACAGCAAGCTCACAGAGAAGTGTGCATGGGATAGAGTCATAATAAATATGGCAGCAATTGGGTGAGGGAAGGGGAGACTAACTGGAGGAATGATGAAAACTGGGAAATTAACGTTGAAGGAACATGCTCCTTAATCCACATTCACTGACATTGGTTGTTTTCATCTGTTGAGCTGGTGCTCTTTGGGTCTGAATCCTCAAACGCAGAATAGAAGATGATGAAGACCAAGGTCCTTGTATTACAGTACTCCAAGCTTCTGGAACTCTGTGGCTGCAACCAAGGAAGCTTTTAATGAGCGAGCATTTTATGAAGTATCTCCTCTGGGCTACAAATACCAAAAGGAGCCATGTGGCACCCTGAGGGAGTTTGCATTCTATGTAGTGAGACAACATATACCCTAAAAAGTATTTATAAGTTATGGAAAGAATAAATACAAGGGGATTTGGGTTGAGAAAGCTCTAGGTACTGGTGTTATGGGGCACGGAGGTGTGGGAAAGGCTTTATGGAGAGGGTGGTGAATGCACTAAGCTTGGAAGGAAGCAAGGTATTCTTTTTTTTTTGAAAGGGGAAAGCAAGGCAATTGGGGTTAAGTGACTTGCCCAACATCACACAACTAGTTAAGTGTCAAGTATCTGAAGCCAGATGTGAACTCAGGTCCTCCTGACTCCAGGACTGGTGCTCTATTCACTTAGCTACCTCAAAATCAAGGTATTCTAAGAGGCAGAGGTGAGGAGAGGATACATTCCAGCATGGGGAAGGGCATTCAAAGGCACAGCTAGGCAGCAGTACAGATGGAATCTCCTCCATAACTTTGTATATGACCTTTGAACGCTGCTGTGGCCAAAAAAAAATCATGATCCTGTATTCTGCCTATCTCTAGGGGAACAAAGGTCAATAGAACGGGCTCCTCTGGAGCTTACTGATCTAGAAGAGTTGAGGTAAATCCAGAAAACAATAACCACAGCAGCAAATAGAACATTGTAAGGGCAACAAGGAAGGTGGGACTAAAGCACTATGTGAGATTTGAGGAGATATTACAGAGGGACAGTCAAGAAAATTGGCCACTGGTTGGGGAGAAGGGAATAAGGATTTATATGTCTGCTATGAGCCAGGCACTACCCTAAACACTTTACAAATGTTATCTCATTTAATCCTCACAACAAACTCACAAAATAGGTGTTATTATTACCCCCATTTTCCAGTTGAAGAAACTTAGGCAAACAGGGGTTAAGTGACTTGCCTAGGGTCACTGAGCTAGTGAGTATCTGAGGTCAGATTTGAGTTCAGGTCTTCCTGACTCCAGGTCCAGGGTTCTAAACACTGTGCCACCTAACTGCTTAATTGGCATGATTGAAGGTTGGATGGATGGATGGATGGATGGATGGATGGATAGATGGATGGATGGATGGATGGGTGGGTGGATGGATGGATGGATAGAAAGGCATTTATTAACAACAACAAATGTGCTGTACTTTGCTAAGATCTGAAGATAATAATAGAAAAGATAAGTATCTGCTTTCAAAAAAGTTCATACTCTATTTGGAGAAGAGAACACCTAAAGAACTCTGCTCCAGGACATATAGGTAAGGCCTGAGATTTTTAAAGGTTCAACAAAATGGTGTATGACAAGGCCCAAGTGCATCAACTAGTCAAATGGTAGTGCCTAGGGGCCTGGAGAGTATAGAAACAGTGCAGATGATAAACCATGCTGGTCCTCCATCTTACTTAAAAAATTATGTTGATAAATACCTGGTCATCCAGTTAGAACAGCAGTCACGTGTACTCTGAAGATCCGGGGCCTTGAAGGCTTTGGCCCTTCACCTTGGTAAGGGAGAGCACACCTGAACGGACCAGCGACTTCTAGCTTCCCTCCTGCAGCAACAGAAATGGGTATTTTCCAGACTAAGGGGAAAAGGAAGAGAGAATGTGAAAAAAAGATTGGAGGAGAAGGGTATCCTTAAGTTTTTATTCCGATAGGCCCTCCTTTAACCAGTGAGGGTATGGGAAGCTGGGGAAAGAAAGGTAAATATTTTCTTCCCCTTCCCCTTTCCTTTCTCCTTCCCCTTCCCTTCCCTTTCCCTTCACCTTCCCCTTCCCCTTCCCCACACATGCTCCCAAGGGGTAATGCAAACGAAGGAGTCAAAGATGATTCCCATATCCTAAGCCTGGGTGCCTGGAAAAGTGATGAAAGTGCTAACACAAAGAGAAGTGGAGATGTCAGGGAGAGGGATGAGTTTGAAAAAGCAGATGAAGAGACACAAACCTGGGAAGACTGTCTACCTCAAGGTGCTTTCTGGAAGCTTCCTCTCTCTGAGCCCGGCAACCCTCTCTAATAGACTGCGTCAGGATGGGCACAAGAGCCAGCATATAGCTTGTCTTTAAGCCAGGCACAGATAAAAGAAAACACCTGTAGGAATGAATGTTATACTCCACCGAAAATCCAAAATAATGTTTCATGTCACGTTGAAAGAAATGTTCACAAAACATCAGATGTGAGGTAAACCAGGTTTGGGAGCAAAAGAATAGACAATATTTTGATGCATGTCAAAGAGTCTCTCTTGTGCCTTCCTTCCATACTCACAACACAAAAGAATCAACTGCTGTGATCACACACACACACACACACACACACACACACACACACACACACACACACACACATATGCCACTGATGTTTGCTATTCTACTCAGGGGGATAAATATACCAAGCACAGAACTGAGACTAAGACAGTGCAGTGGGCTGGTCCAGTTGGGCACTATTTGCTCAGCCAAGTCATATCCGCCCTCTACAACTCAGTTACCTCATCTGTAAATATATATTATGTGATCTCCTGTTGTGCAAACATTTGTTGTTGTTAATAAATGCCTTTACATCCATCCATCCATCCATCCATCCATCCATCTATCCATCCATTCTTCAATCATACCAGTTATACAACTAGGTGCCACCATGGATAGAGCATTGGGCCTGGAGTCAGGAAGACCTGTATTCGATCCTGACTGAGACCAAAGCTTTCAGCTTTGAGCTTCATGCTGAAGGGTAGACATTTGTGACAGCAACAGAGTAGAAGCAAAGAGGGTGTCTCTAGACTGGGAGGAGGCTGAACAAGTCGCAGTCTTTGAATGAGACTCGATATATCAAGTCAGGTGATGCACAGAAAATGCTTTGTGAACCTCAGAGCACTGCCTACCTCTTAGCTGTGCTGATGATAATTATGAATGTGAGGGAATGAGAATAGAAATAAGGAATGTGAGAAATTCCAAGATGTATTTGAAGATTTGTACAAATTAAAACTAAGTTAAATACACAAAACAATGTGCCAAATAATAATAGCTAACGTTTATGTAGAGTTTTAAGGTTTCCATATATTTCTCTTGTTTTCCTCACAATCCAGCTGAAAAGATCACCCAAAAGAATGTTCATTTCTGAGTAAATTTAAAAAACAAAACCAGTTATGCTCATAGAGAAGGCAAGATGAACTAGACCTCTTCCCTCTCAACAGAGAGACCAGGGACTTTTAGGAGAGCATGTGACCTATATTAACAGACAAAGTGCTTGGGTTCCATGTTTTTGTTTAGGTTACTTATTGTATTTTACTGCAAGAGAGGGTTCAATTCTGACTTAGGGGAGGGAGGTACAGTTATCCTGTCCACATCACAGCTTTCCCCATCATGATTTTGATATATCACAGGTTGGCATAAGAAAATAAATGGGAATTTTTTGTGAATTTTGCAGAAGCTGCAGGTGACATGTGAAGATCAACAGACAACACAGAAAAAAGTTTAGAAATTGCGAAATGCATAACATATATGTATGGTATTGTATAATATCAATGTAGTTTATCTTTTAATACCATAATAATCCAGACTTCTTTTCTGGTATAAAGGTAGGGCCAAAAATTTTTACACAGATATTCCAGATCACAGGGGCATTGTTCCCCTAACCCCTATAATGTGGAAGGGATAATTTTAGAGAGAGGAGCATATGCCCAGATTATGATGTGGGAAAAAAAAAAGGTATCATCGCAATTCAAAGGATTATTTTTATGTGAAAAGTATGAAGGTATGACTTAGTAAGTTCTGAGTTGTACATAAAGGTCAAAGCTAAGGCTGGGGATTGGCTAATAGAGGATACCAAAGCCATACTCTTCATATATATACATATTTAATTGTCTCTATCACATACATAATTATATGTGTGCATGTAGGAATATATTGTGCATCCATATGTATAATATATAGATAGCTATATGCATATTTATGCAAGCACAAATATTTGTGCATATACACAACCCAAATGACACTATGAAAACCAAAGTGAATGCCCCAAAAGCAGCAAAGAACACCCTCCTGCTCTAGACACCCAGGTCTAAGCTACCCTAAAAAAAAAATCAGAAGGAGGGGCAGTTGGGTGGCGAGGCAAATAGACCACTGACCCTGGAGTCAGGAGGACCTGAGTTCAAATCCAGCCTCAGACCCTTGACACTTAATAGCTATATGACCTTGGGCAAGTCACTTAACCTCAATTGCCTTACCTTCCCCCCTCCAAAAACAAACAAACAAAAAGAAAATCAGAAGGAGAGCCAATGCCCAAGAGTGACTTATTCAATCCAACTTTCATCCTAGCTGATTCCCTCCAAACCATCTTGTACAGAAGCAAGAGGGATGGTATTTTGGGTGTGCACAGCCCACCCATGAGTATCAGATGCGGCACATCATACTAAACAGGAGTCTATGAATATCTCTTTCAGTTGTGCTCACAATGGCCAGTCCAGATAGTCTGACCTGACATGCACTACCCCAGGTTATGCCCATACACTTAAAGTGGCTCAAAGATAATTCCATTAATTCAGTCAAACAACTAGCTATTTGTCATTCAGTTGAATTCAAGTCAACCAAGAACTCTGAAACTCATGACTCTGTGAATCTCAGTTCAAATTTCTTTTTTTAAAAAAACTATATGTAACTTAAATAGTCATCTTGATTAGAAAACTCCCTCAAACATGAAAATACATGGGAAGGAAAGGAGGGAGGGAGGAAAGAAGAAAGGAAGGAAGGAAAGAAGGAAGGAAAGAAGGAAGGAAGCAAGGAAGGAAGGAAGGAAGGAGGAGAGGGAGGGAGGGAGGAAGGGTGGAACAAATTAATGAACAATTTCTGGTTATTCAACATTTTTGTGTCTCTTTTCAAAATGTCAGGATCAATATGCAGTCTCTCCAACAACATATCAACTGTTGATTTCTGTCAAAGATCTCATTCTTAAAGTATCATTAATTAAGAATTGAGTTCACATTTACAAGGGGCCAAAACACTGTGGGATACTAGAACTGCAGAAATAGGTGGGAACCACACAGGACTGAGGACCATTTTATATTTTTCTTTGAGTGTTCATGGACAAAGCATTTCTCATCTAGGGGCTATTGGGCTGGTGGTTGACCTCTTCCTGTTTGGCTAGGCTAGTCTTTGGGAAATAGTCTTAGGTTGAAGCTGGAACTTTTCTCCTAGTCTTTCCAGCATGATAGAGTAGAACAGCTCCAACATAGTCTTTAAAAACACAGGGCTGTTGTCTTCATGCCGTGGCAATGCATCAGAGTACAATTATTTGGAGAAAGTTTGTAGATCCTTAGAGCTGGGACCTGGAGATCACTTCCTCTAATACCCCCATTTTACAGATGAGAAAACTGAGACCCAGAGAAATAACTTGTCCAGGGTCACACAGAAAAGAGAATTTAAATCTGGAACTGGAAGAAACCTCAAAGATCATGTAATTCAACTTCATCATTCTACAGATGAGGAACGGAAGACCAGAATAGTTTAGTTAAGCAGCAAAGTTGCGTAATCAATAAAGAACTGAACTTAGAATAACCTAAGTTCAAATCCCACCTTAGATAGATACTAGCTGTGTGACTCTGGGCAAGACACTTAACTTCTCTCAGACTCAGTTTCCCAATCTATAAAACAGGAATAATAGCATCTGCTTCCCAGGGTGGACAAGCAAATAAAATGAAATGACTTACGTAAAGCTCTTTGCAAAACGCAAAGCGCTCTCTAAATGATCGCTGTTATTACCGACGTGCCCAAGGTCACACAGGTGGTAAACATTAGAAGCAAAATTTTGAATTGCACCTTCTGATTCCACAGCCTTTCCTTTGTACTTTTTTATTGTAGCACAGTGCTGATTTAGACTGGTTGGTTGTTGTCATTTCTGGAAGAGGAACAAAATGACATCGCTGTGCTAGAGTCAAGTTTCAATGTATCCGACTGGCTGATCAGACCAACATGAGGCTGGAATGCTGTACCGCAAGTTGGGCACAAGTAGTCCTTGTGAACATTTGGGATGGACTCTCCAAATGTGCGCATCTTACATTTCCTTTGAGCTGCTTCAATCCTGCTTTGCTCACGTGGCACATTATCTTCACTGATGTGGGCACCATGCTGAACAGTCCCGTGCCAGTGTCTCCCATGTCACATGATCAATTCCAAAGTTCTTGAGAGAGACCTCAACACTGTCCTTATATAATTTCTTCTTACCACCATGTGAATGCTTGCCCTGTGAGTTCTCCATACGACAGTCTTTTTGGCAAGTGTATGTTTTGCATTCAAACAACATGCCCAGTCCATCGGAGTTGCACTTTCTGAAGCAGAGTTTGAATGCTTGGCAGTTTAGTTCAAGAAAGGATCTCAGTGTCTGGTACTTCATTCTGCCAAATGATCTTCAGAATCTTGCTAAGACAATTCAAATAGAAGCAATTCCATTTCCTGGCATGGCGCTGGTCAGACTGGCCAGGTTTCACAGGCATGCAACAATGAGGTCAGCACAACAACTCTGTAGACCTTCAGTTTGGGAGTCAGTCTAATATCTCTCTCCCACACATGCCTTCAGAGCCTTCCAAACACTAAGTTAGCTCTGGCAATGAGTGCATCAACCTCATTACCAATGTGTACTTCCCTGGACAGTACACTGTCAAGGCAAGTGAGCTTATCCACAGCATTCAAAACTTCCCATTTAATCCAATCTGCCCATTTTCCAGATGAGGGAACTGAAGCCGAGAAAGGTCTCCAGCACCAGGGAAAGGCAAAAATGAAACTCGGCTGCTGGTTCCTCATAGGATACTCCCCTCTAATCTGTCATCTTCTTTTTTCTTTTTCTAGCTAAATGCGAGTTCTTAAAAATATTTTTTCCACCAAATGTCTCATTCCTATTCAATCTGCAGAGAGTACTTTTTGAAGCATCCTCTTTCTCCAATCCAATCACTCAGCACGGACCCTGTGTGAAATCTGCCGTTTGTCAACCTAAGCTTCCCTCGTAATTATCCCACTTCTCCCATGCCTAGGATGTGTGCACCTGATAATCAAGGGTTATTCATTGGGAGCCTTCATTACGCTTTCTGTGGATAATACCGATTTCACTTATGAAATGCCACTCAGGGTCTCATCTCTGAATGAAGACATTGATTTACGTACATTTCCAGAGCGCACACAATAGACAGAGAATTAAAATAATGGACAACAACTAATAGTAAACAGGTGTAACTCTGAAACTTGAATTAAGCATTCTCTAGACTCAGAGCAAGGCTTAGAAAGAAGGATGTTTACCATACAATAACAGAGATGGGGAAAAAAAATGAAATAAACAATAAATTCTCATTGAATGAGTGTGGCTTCCCAGCTGGAAACCATTTCAGCTTGTAGCATCACAACCAAAAATGAACACACAAAGAATTTTAAGCTGTTCTTTTTCCCCCCTCCCTCTTCCTAGAGACTGGGAGGAAGATGCCAAAAGTGTAATTTAATTTTTGTAGAGTGTTTTCTAAACAAGTTCAGGGGCTGTAATGTCTGGGCTGACAAATTGAATACTGGGTCTGTAGTTCTTGTAATGAGGTGGATGCAGCGACTTGAATCAGAAACACATCGCTCAAATCTAGGGCCAGTGGCAGAGAACTGTGATCAGTGTGGAAATAGATTACACCTCCACTATTAACTTACTCATGAAGAACTGTCCCATCAGCTCCCCAGGCTAAGCCACCCAAGGTGTGGACAGTTCCATTGGCAGCCACACAAGTACTCTTTGAGAAGCCGGGAAGACTCAGAAGAAAGATTATTTCCCATCATCTGCACCAACCAGATGAAAATTGGCCTGATTCTGCTGCCCACATGCAGATAAGTGACAATAATGTCTGAAAGACCTCCATCCCTCTTGCACCTGAGCTCTCACTACAATAAGGCAAGTTATAACATCTCTACTCCTGGGGAATTACTGCACATAGAAGTGCCTGGAATTAAAACAGGGTCCAGAAGGGCAGATCTTCATCCCCTTTATGAGCATGGGGATGGTAAAGATAGCCAGATGCCAAAACACACCAAACCCAAACCCTGCTCATGCATGGCATGGACTTGAAAGCTTTTTTTTAGCTGCCTGGGAATTTTCTTAAGAGGAAATTTTTCAGTGGGTGTATATGCAAGCAACCCTATCCTTGGGGAGTGGAGGTAGAGATGGCAACAGAAATTGGTGGCTTTCAATGCTCCTTATCTAAGAAGAGCCTAAAAACAGAGACTTTCCACCTCAGATTTGTGATTTCATTGGTATAAGGAATTTCCTAAGAAGAATCTCTTTCTACCAGTAAAAATTGCATCTGCTCAGCAATTTTATAGTCTGAAAGCAGGGATTCTTCACCTAGGTATTTATGGATAGATTTCATAGAATCCATGAAATTCCGTGACCTTGAGCAAGACCCTTCATCACTTTGGTCTCTTCCTCTTAAAATGAGACTACAAGTGCCTGGATGATGGTCTCTGATGCCTTTCTAGCTCTAGATCACAATCCCACTGAGCAGCAGAATTTATTATAACTGGATTTAGAATTAGAAAGGCCTTGGAATCAACTAAGATATGCCATATAAAGATCAGTTGAAGGAACTGGGAAATAGCCTGGAGAAGAAAAGACAAGTGGGACATGGTACCCATCTTCAAATATTTAAAGGACTCTGATGGCAGAAAGTGAAGAGGAATTAAGAAGCCTCTTGATGAGGATGAAAGAGGAGAATGAAGCTCAACATAAAAACCCTAAGATCTTGGCAACTGGTCCCATCACTTCCTGGCAAACAGAGGGAGAAGAAACTGTGTCAGATTTTATGTTCTTGGGCTCAAAGATCACTGCAGAAAGCAATTGCAGCCATGGAATTAAAAGATGTTTTGCTCCTTCAGAAAAAAAGCTATGGCAAATCTGTACTGCATACTAAAAAATACAGAGACTTCACCTCACCGACAAAGGTTCACAGAAACAAAGCTACATTTTTTCCAGGAGCAATGTATGGGTGTGAGAGTTGGATTATAAGGAAAGCTGAGCACTACAGAATCAATGCCTTCAAATTGTGGTGCTGCAGAAGACTTTAGAGAGTCCCTTAGACAGCTAGAAGGTCAAATCAGTCAATACTTAAAGAAATTAATTCAGACTCTTCACTGGAAGGTCAAACACTGAAACTAAAGCTTAAATACTTTGGCCACATTATGAGAAGATGGGACTAGTTGAAAAACACCCTGATGTTGGGAAAGATTGAAGACGAAAGGAAAAAAGGGTGGAGTAGATGAAATGGATGGATAGTGTCATGGAAACAACAAATATGAGCTTGGACAGACTTTGGGAGATAGCAGAGGCTAGAAGGGTCTAGCATGCTATGGTCCTTGCAGCTCACGAAGAGCTGGACATGATTGAACAAAAATAGGGAATTGGATTAAACTTGGATAAATCACTCGACCTCCCTGAACCTCAGTTTCTTCCCAGCAAATTGAGGAGGGTGGGGACTAAAAGATAGCAACAATCTCTTCCAATTTGAACTTTATGATTTTATCTCTTTTTCATCTCAAGTTTCTTTTCCCAAGAAGACTCTAGAGAATAGAATTAAAAACCACCATTGAGATATGAACTACAGAATCCCAGAGTTGAAAAAAACTTCTGAGGTCACCTAATCCAATCTATACTTTAAAAAGTATTGCCCCCACAGCAAGGGACCAGCCACCCTTTGCTTGCATACCTCAAAGGGAAGGTAGAACTTTGACTTTTGGACAGCTCCATTGGTTGGAAAGTTTTTCCTGACCCTGGACCTCTGTAAGTAAATGGAATACGAGACCTAAAATGAGGCTGGGCTGGGAACGGAAGATCAGAAGGACAGTGTCCCTGACAAGGCTTGCCTAATAATAACCTATATTTACCACATGCAAAGTAATGTAGATTTTATCTCATTTGATCCTGATGACCACTCTGTGAGGTTAATACCGCAGGCATTATTATTGTCTTGTTACAGAAGAGAAAAGGAAGGCTCAGAGAAATTAAGAAATTTGCCAGATAAATTCACAGATAAGAAGCATCTGATGTCAAATGTGATATCAGGCATTCCAGATTTCAAGCCTAGCCTACAAATTCACTGTGTCAGATGCCATTTACCTGCTCCGTGTGTGTGTGTGTGTGTGTGTGTGTGTGTGTGTGTGTGTGTGAAGTCCAATCCCCTCGCCAAATGGGGAAGTGGATTAAACTTGGATAAATCACTTGACCTCTCTGAATCTCAGTTTCTTCCCAGGAAATTGAGGAGGGTGGGGACTAAAAGATAGCAGCAATCTAACAATCAGCCTATACAAGCCCTAAGATTCTCTCTACCACCTAGGATCCTTCCAGTCACTTAATCTGCTTGTACGTCAGTTTCCTCATCTCTAAAATGGGAGATTGGATGAGAAGACCTCTAAGATTTCTTCTAACTCTAAATCTATGTATGGAGTATTCAAGAAGACTAGCCCCTCTGGTATGAGTCCTTTCCAGGACTGCTCATCTGCCTTTGGTCTCTTCTTGGCACTCAACACTCACCTGTGGCTCCAAGAAGCTGTGTCATGCTTCTCAGAGAGAGGTCACACCTTGTAAAGTGTCTCAGCAGATGATCTAAACCAGGCTACGGGTAACCAAAGGGTCTTCAACGTCTTGGCGAGTTAAGGGAATGTGCCCTACCCCAATCATGTGAATATTTCCCTGGCAGAATAGGCATTTGAGAAGAGTTTGTTCCAACAGCTTTGAAGGCAGCTGAATGAAGCAGGAGCTGTGGAGTGCTTAGAGCTTGGTCAGACATTGAAGACGCCGAGGTCACGCACTGCATCCTGGGTCAGACATTGAAGACGCCAAGGTCACGCACTGCATCCTGGGTCATTGCCAGCCATCTTGCCTTTTGTCCTGTAATTGAACTCCAATGACTCTGGAAGAGAGAGTGAAACTGGTGATTTTGTGTAACTCTGCCTCACTTAAATACAATTCATGAAAAGGCAAGAGATCATTCATGATGTGATTGGTCCTCTTCAAAAGCAAAGTACAAATGAAAACAATGTCCCTGGTCCTCAATTTCCTCTTCTGTAGAAAGGAGTTGGGCTGGATTCCCTTGGTGGTTCCTTCCATTCTCTATGTTTCTACAAAGCTATGTCACTTAATTTCCCAGGTCTCAGTTTCCTCTTCTTGTAAAATCATAAGCCCATGATAGAGAGGTAGGATCAAGCCCAAGGGACAGAGACCTGCCCTTGTACAAATGTATCCACGACTTTCAGAGCAAAGGGACACAAGATTCCCTCTTACCTGAAAAGCAGCACCAGGTTAGCCCTACCTCCTTGCATCTGTCTCAGCTCTGGAGCTTCCCTGCTATCTGTAGTTAATGTGCAAATGTCCTGTGGAGGGCCTGCTCATTGCAGCCAGATCAAAACATTTATCCTCTACTGTGTCTCGGAAGGAAAAAAAAAAAAACTTATTAGCTGGCGCTCTGCAGATATTCAAGAAGAGAGGTGGGAAGCAAAGTCTGCTACTCCTAGATAAATATAGAGTGTCCCTTGGAGAGCCAGTGCGGAGCCCCAGCTCCAGGAAGATATTGTTATGAATCTCGACTAGAGCCCTTGTAGTCAGCTGGAGATTATGTTTGACATTGCCTCCTCTGACCTTTTCAATATTGTCCAAGCGCTGTTGAGCTGGTGTTTCAAGAAGAATTCAAATCGAATTTACTCAGGCAGAAAGGATTTGGCGGTGGGTAGACCTATCAGTCTCTTCACATTTCTCCTTGTCATTCTCATGTAAATTGTAATTCTTTATTAGCATGACTGTTCTTCCTTCCCTGAGCTGTGCAAGATGTGGCCATTTAAATGGCAGGGAGGCCACTCAATGGCTGACTCCCTTTCTAACATCTCCCAGCCAGTCAGCCAAAGGGAAATTCCAAAGGGAAAGGAAGTGGATAAGAGCCAGGCACTCTGTACCTTGAAAACGTGAAGAGCAGAGTCCAAACTGTCTGGGCTGAGGAGCAGGGGTGGGGATGGGGGGATATTTAGCCTGTTCTCTTTTAAACTTCAAGTTGACACAAAGTTCTTAAAATGATGTTCAGTAACAGAGTGAGGAAAGGACCCAAGAAGTGGCCTGAAGTTTACACAGCCTTTAGAAGACAAAGTGAAACCTTGAGAAATATTGGAATCTTCTTCCAGATTTCTGGGATTTTATATAATATTATAGAGGCAGAATTGGAAAGGACCTCAGAGGCCATCTAGTCCAACCCACTTATTTTACAGGTAGAGAAAATGAGACCAGGATAGTTTAGTTATTAAAGATGATAGAATCAAAGCTTGAAGGAACCTCGGAGGCTGCCCTTCATTTTACAAATGTGGAAACTGAGACTGATAGGGAGTGAGTGATTTAGGAGCATAGATTAATGCATCCAGAGCCCTTCATAACCTGGCCCCTTCCTACCTTTCCAGGCTTCTTACTCTTTACTCTCCTCCATGTACTCTCCACTCCAGGGACACTAGCCTCCTTTCTGTTCCTCACACACAACATCTCTTGACCCTGAGAATTTCCACTGGTGGTTCCTCATACCTTCTTCATTTCCCTGGCTTCCTTCAAGTCTCAGTTAAAATCCCACCATGTTCTCCTTTACCTGGTAGAATCCCTCTCTGCCACAATTCAGGAGCTACCTAAGAAGCCATTCTCATCCTTCCTCTTAGCATCTTCCCTCTGAGACTACCCTCAATATATGTGGTATATTTTTTGTACTTGTGTTAATTTCTTGCCTGTTGTCTCCCCTCTCTCCATGTGAGTACCTTGAGAGGAATTTATTTTTTACTTCTATTCGCTTCTCCACACTTGGCACAGAGTAGGTGCTTAATAAATACTAGGTGACTGATGCCCTCAGAGTCCAGCCAGTCCAGCCCCCTTGTTTTATGAATTAAGAAGCCAAGGAAGGGGAAGGTAAATGATTTGTCCAAGGTCACACAGTCTACAGGTATAAGTGGGGACTGGTCAATGAGGGCTGAGTCCTTAGCATATGCACAGATATGCCCTTCCTGATAGATTATACAGAGCATGTACAGCATTTTCTGCCTGGCATTAATCCATCATACAGAAAGCTGGCAAGCCATGAGTGACTGAAGGGTCAGAAATTGTGGCGACAAGGTGTTTTTTAATTAGCTACAGCCCAGCAGTGTAATGAACCTTCAGCCCAGCTGAGCAAGAGAATGATTAGTCAATCGATCAATAAGCTTTTTACTATGCACCTACTATGTGCCAAGTTTTTTGTTAGGCACGGAAGATTTAACTATAAAGAATGAAACCATCTCAATTTGCACTTATTCCCTGGTCTAGCCCCTCATTGTCACCTCTCAAATCCCAAGGGAGAAGTCAGCTCCCCTAGGAGCACCCACCCTGCCAGTGAATGAGCCTAAAGCAGACGCCATAAGGGATTATGGGTTTAAAACTGTGATCTCCAAGGCAATTTACCAAACCTCTTATTTTACAGATGAGGAAACTGAGGCCCAGAATGATGAAGTTACTTCCTCAAGGTCACACAAATAGCAGTAGCAGAGATAGAATGATTTAAAGCTAGAACTCATTCCAACTAAACATTTAAGTACCTACTATCAATCTAAAAACATTTATCAACTGTCTACTATGTACAAGACAGCACTATTTAGCGGGTAGAAGGGTGGCTTCAGTGTCAGGAAGAACCTGGATTCAAGTCCTATCTCTGATATATCCTGACAGCGTGACCCTAGGCAAGTCACTTAACCTGTTAGTGCCCAGGACACTCTCCAAGTCCATAAGCTGAAGAGGGATACTGATCTCTTCGTGATAATTTCAGGAAATGTGCAAGGCACATGTTGGGTGTTGGTGATGCATTTTTTTAAAAAGACAGTCCCTGCCCTTAAGGAACTTGTGTTGTCTGGGAGGATGCAACTGCATGTACGCAAGTAGACACAATGTATAAAGTAATTTGAATGGTGACAAGATCTATTACCTGGAGGGAATCAAGAAAGACCTCAGGTGACTCCCAAACTGTGTTTTGTCCAAAGAGAGGGATTCTACCAGGTAAAAGAGAAGAAGGAACATCACTTATGCAAAGGAACATAACAGGAAATGGAACGTCCTCTGTGTTCAGCTGGCATGCCAGTTTTACAGAAATGGAGCCTTTGGCTAAAAGGATCTTGTAGTCCAACAGTATCATTTTAGAGATGGGGAAACTGAGGCTGGAAGAAATTAAAATGACTTCCCTAAAGGCACATGTGGTCAGTGGAATTTGAGTCTAAATCTAAGGTTCTTCTCTTTCACCCAGGCTGCTTGACTGAAGGATTGACCCTTCCCCCTCCCCATTCCTACCCACTCAGCATATTTATCCAGCTTCCCTCAGCTAGCAAGTTTCCTTGGTGATGGAAAGTTTCCTATTAGCTCCCTCCTTCCCTCTAGGGCCAAAAACCCTAAAGAGCAAAGAGAGAAAGTGTTTTCTGATGCAAGATCCAGTCCAACTACCCGGGTTCAGAGTTGGAAATTAAATCCAAGAATTTTTTTTTTTAATTTGGTGTGTTGGAGGCAGAGGAGGAGTGCACCCAAAAATGTTTATTCAAGCAAAGCACAACTGCCTGTGTATTGAAAAGGAAAAGACTTTCTAAATAAGGCAGAGAAGATTTCCGGAACATCAAAAAGCTCTTAGAAAATAACATTTTGTTGAGTTAAGTGTAAATTAATCAAAAACACATGGATTAAATTTCTCTCAAAATACACATAGATCTGAAAAGCAAGAGGGAGAAAAACCTGGAAAAATGTATTTGGGGTTTGGCTGGATCCAAACTGTTTGGAAGAGAAGAGGAAAGTAACCAAGGAGCACATTTCCCCTGTTTGCTTCATACTGCACCCTAATTGGTTGGATTTTTTGGACATTGGACATGGTTCCCCAAAAACATCTATCCCAATTCCCTCATTTTACAGGTAAGACTTCAGCATGGTTCAGAGTTAGAGGACCCGGGTTCGAATCCTGCATCTAACACTTACAATCTGTATGACCAAGGTACTCTAACTTCACTGGACCTCAGTTTCCTAATCTATAAAATGGATTCATTGGCCTCTGAAGTCTTTCCTAGCTCTGGCTCTGTGGTTGTGTAAACACTGAGGCTCAGAGAGAAAAATAAGTGGTCTCATGTTACTAAACATCTCTACCCTTCAAATTACCTGTGGCAGCAAATGAAATCTGCCTGGTGAGCTAGGCATTGCTTGACTCATGGCCACAGGAGCTGGTGGCCAATCCATGCCCTTTGCCTGCACTCTCAGTTTGCCCTGGGTTCATTGCCCTGGTGTTTCCTGATTTATTAGTAAAGGAATTAATTAGTCTCCCCGCTTTGGTTCCAGGCTGGGATGACCCTCTCTACTTTATCCCACTCCCCAAAGGGGGAAGTAAAGAAGGTACCCAATAAACAACATGTATCAGGGATGCTCATGCCTTCTGCAGAAGGTAGAAATTGAACTGAGTCATGAAGAAAGTCAAGGATTCTACGAGGCAGAGGTGAAGACATAGTGCAGTCCAGACAAGGGGTACAGCCAGGGCAAAGATACAGAGGCGGGAGGTAGAAAGTCTTGCTCTAGAAAGAGCAAACCTTAGATGACTAGACCACAGACTCTAGGAAAGGGAACAATGTCTAAGCATACTGGAAAGCTTGAACAAGGTCTGGTTGTGAGGATCCTTGACGTCTTAACAGAGGATTTTATGTTTGATCTGAAAGTAATAAAGTGGCATTGGAATAGGGAGATGACAAAGTCAGAACCATGCTTTGAGAAAGTCACTTTGGTTTTCTGTCTAGTACTGAACCACCGAAGAGTCTTGAATTTTAAAAAAAAAAAAAATAGAAATAGCCCTGAAGAGAAACAATAAATGATGGGTTCTGTTCCAGTCCCAAGGGTATCATCTCTCCTCAACCAGGGACAGCAATTCAAAGTTATGCCTTCCATTACTGATCTCTCTTTTTAGTTTCAGACATGAAAGCAATTCCAGCACCCGTGGATGGCCAGCCATTTCCACAACTCGAGCTGTGCCCCCAAGAAGTCACTTGTCCCATTCAAAGGGGGCTTTACCTTGGAAGGTACAAGACCAGCTATTTAATTTCCTATACCTATTATTCAACCTGGTTTTAGGTAATTTCCAAAGTTTTGCTTCTAAAGAAGAGTGTGTTGTCTAAGTCTGCCAAAGAGGTATTTAGAGTTTCACATGTGAATAAGAAGTTTTTATGGAAGTGGGCTTGGACTCATTCTCCTAAGTCACTGGACTGCTACAGTTAACCGTAATCAAATCCCTTTTCTTTTGTCTGTTGTATATGTCTGTTTCTTATCTTTTGTGTCCCTAGAAGAACAGAATTTTTTTGTCGGGGAGAAATTTGCTTGACAATGCAATAATGTAGGGCAGAAGAGATCAAGTTATGAGATAGTCAAGCTGCTATGATTTGACTGCTTCTGATGAATGTTCACCTCAGGCTACCTGAGATACCAGGTCCTGAGACCCTATTTGTGTCTGGCAGTAGAGATTATCCCTAGAAAGGAGGCAGAACTCTCTCAACTGATTTAAAAGTTCCTTCAATTGAATTCAAGTGTTTATTGGGCAAGACACTATGTTAGGTGCTAGGGACCCAAAGACAAAACCAAAATATACTCAGCCCTCACATTCTAAGGCAGGGGTGGGGAATCTGCCACCTTGGAGCTTTTTAGACCCTTACATGTGGCCTTTTCACTGAATCCAACTAAGGCCACACTTAAGAATCTAGAAAGCCACATGCAACCTCAAGATCACAGTTGGATAAAAATTGATAAAAAGTTCTTCAGAATTTCAAAGTTGTTTGTCTTTAGAGCGCTGTTGCTATTACAAAATTGTTCTCCTGGTTCATCTCCCTTCACTCTTCATCAGTCCATATAAGTCTTTCCAGGTTTCTATTAAACCATCCCTTTCATTATTTCTTAAGGCATGATAGTATTCCATTACATTCATATACCATGATTTTTTTTTCCAGTCTGGCAAGTTTCAAAAGAAGAATTGCAGTCTATCTAAGGATGCGTGATATATTGTTCCAAATCATTAAGAGAAACACATATTGAAACTCTGAGGTTCCACCTTATGCCCATCAGATTGTTAAAGATGACAAAAGATGAAAATGGCAAATGTTGGAGGAGGATGGAAAGACATTAAGGCACTGTGGGTTGGACTAGATTTCCACTGACACCAAGACCTCTCACAATTATGAGATGCAGCTATTGCCCCAAGGTCCCTCAGCTAGCTCTTGGCACATTCAGAATAAGGACCCAACTCTACTGACCATGGACCTAGTCCAGTGGTGCTTTCCCCTAATCCTAACCTGCCTTCCAAGCTTGAACCATCTTTATTTCCTAGGTCCTAAACCATGGACAGTCCCCAAAGGGTATTTAAATAGGCAAGGGAAGTCTAGGGGCAGATATCCTTTAGCAAGGACACAGCCTCAGTCCAGAAAGGGTCTTGGGTTGCTTTCCATCATCTTGATTCACAATCTTTCCATTGATGAAGACTGGTGAAATTTGAAGCACGCGCCTTCATAACCAGAAATAAATTTGGATCCAGGGACTGTTAGACTGATTAGGCAATGACGTAGCCAGTTGTGTCTGAATGCCTTAAGCATTTCCTCATTATCTTGCAGTGGGTTCAGATTTTTTTCATTACGGAAGCATATTTCTCACTGGTCTGATTCATAAGTAGAAAGTAAGAAAAAAAGAGTCAGCAAGGTTTAAAAAAAAGTTAACTCGCCACTGGTGAGTGAATGGAATTCATGATCAGGAGCAGAAACTTTGCCATATGAATATGGTAAAGGTCTTTGGAGCCTGCTTTCTACAATCTTCCAAAATATAGGGCAGTTTGAAAAATAGAGAAAAGACTTATATGGACTGACGAAGAGTGAAAGGAGATGAACCCAGAGAACAATTTTGTAACAGTAACAGCGCTCTAAAGACAAACAACTTTGAAATTCTGAAAAACTTTCTGCCCTCCCTTCTTTGTACAAGTGAGGGACGTGTGGATAGTCATGGAACACTGCATATACTGTGGGATGCACCTAATGTGTTGGTTAATTTTGCTGAACTATATTTTTTAAAAAATTTATTCTTGGTCATAAGGTATGGTTCTGGGGGAGAAAGGGAAAGGAATATATTGCAAGATTCAAGTGTCTTAAAAGAAGATATCAATAAAAAGGTTTTAAAAAATTTAAAGATAAACACAATTTGTTGTTGGAAATAATTTAGTTTGTTAGATAAAAGAAAAATATGGGATTGCAAGACAAAATAATGATGACTTTTCATCCTTTAACAATTCTTCCCTTAAAAGAGTTTATATTCTACTAAGGAGATAAAATGTACAAAAGCAAATTAATGCAAAGATTCAACAAAGTAAGAAAAAATGTTTAGAGAGACAGAACACTGATAACTGGAGAGAAGGCATTGTGCAGAACGGTGGCGCCTGACTGTGCTTTAAAGGAAGCTAAGAGGTGGGGATGACGTGGGAGATTCTAGGCATTGTGGGCTTCATAAAGAAAGCCATAGAGGCAAGAAATGGAATCTTGGGTGCAGCTCACTGGACCCATTTGACTAGAATAAAGAATGAGGAACAAGAAATCATCTGAAATAAGACTCAAAAGGTAGGTATGCTATGGATTTTCAATTCTAGACTGAGGTGTTTTCACCCTGAAATGTATAGGGAACCACTGGAGGTTTGGTTTGGTTTTTTAAGTAGGAATGAGGGAAAGGGCTGCTGGTGATATGGTCAGATCTGAAAATAAAGGATGGAAATATCAGTGAGATAATCAATAACATCCCTCAAGGCTCAGGGGAAGGTTCATACAGAACAATTTACAGGCAAGCAAGTTGTGCCCAAAGAACAGTGACCCTTCTATACCCAAGGCCATTTGCAAGTTGGAAGTCACAAAGCACTTTTTCAATGTAATAAATAGAGGTTAGGTTCTCAAGCTGTTCACAAACCCTATTTACTCTGTCATGCTGCTGACTTCTAGATACTTGCCATGAAAAGGCTAGAAAAATAATTCTGTTGCAATACTGCCCATTGAACAAAAAAGGAAAACGAAAAAAATAAATCAGAAATGGGTTTTGTGTTTGGGGATTTGGTCTCCTTTCCACATTGTTGCAAATCACCAACTTAGGAATGAAAAAGATGGCGGAGTCGGCAGAGTATTCAACTGGAGTCAGAGATCCCAGGTTGTGATCTACACTCTGACCTCACTGGACCTCTCCTACCATCTGTCTGACAATATTAGATATTTTAAATTGGGCATCCTGTACTGCGTGGAGCACTGCTCCAAAGTAGGCACCTCGTCAAACTCAACACGTCCAAAAGAGGATTCATTCACTTTCCTGTTTCTATCAAAGTCCCCCCCCCCCATACTTCAGTCACCCAGGTTCATAGCCTTGGTACTGTTCCTGATTCCTCCCTGTCCCTTACCCAATTACTTATGAGGTATTGCTATTTCCACCTCAACAGCTCTCATAGCTGAAGCTCTTCTCTCACCTCCCATGGCTGCCATCTTGGTTCAGGTCCCCACCATCTTTTGTCTGACCCATGGCAATCACCATAATCATAATCAGTAATCATTCAATATCAGCCTAAATCTTGAATCTTGTGCTAAATATTAGTCCCAGTAGGGAGAAACAAATCCACTGGTGGTTAAAATAAGAAGATTTGAGTTTGAATACGGTCTCTGTCACTCTCCCCATGCCGTTAAGTACCTACTATGCGCTATACCCTATGCTAGGTGATGGGGATACAATAAAAATAAATGAAATAATCCCTGATCATGAGGAGTTCAGTCACTTCATTTTTCCAGGCCTCAGTTTCATTTTCTGTAAAATGGGAAGGGTGACCTGGATTTGTGGTGTCAAACACCAACAGAAACAAGGGACACTAAACTGTATGTAAGGATCCCTGTGGGTCATATACTGACTTAGGAAACCACACGTTGATATTATCTGTGCTTTATTATATTTTTATCTACTTTATTAAATATTTCCCAAGTACATTTTAAGCTGGTTCAGACTGTGCTCAGGAATGTAATTTAGGGCTATGTGTTTGACTGTTCCAGCCTAGAGAACCTCTAAGATTTCTTAAATCTATGATCTTGTGGTCCCCTCTGTTTAATGTTTAATCTTAGTATCTAGATTCCCATTCTCTGGATTCCATCACTGATCCTTATGGGGATAGACTTATTTTGTTTCTAGAAGACTTTGCCAAAAGTTCCTGGCTCATGGCCTTCATACTCTCCTCTAATTAAACTTAAACCTAGCACCCATCCTCTCTGCCCCTTCAGGATAGAATTCCCCATATACCTCTTCCCTTTAGAAGAGCCCCCACTCATCTGCATCATTACTCCACAGACTAGCTGACTCCCTGCCGCTGACACTCACATTGTCAGCACCCCCCTGGTGGTCAGAATATTCCCCTTAGGCTCTTTGTAGCTATCATCCCACACCGTGAATAGCAACTTGGCCTCCAGCAACAGAGAACATTGGTTCGTTCAGATGACATTAATTTGTGATAATTCATCCATAGCTAAACTGACACATTCTATCTGTAAACTTTGCTAAGAAAATGAACACAATGAAAAAGATTGCAGGGTGTTGTTTTTAACCTACTCAAAAGGCCAAGTTCTTTAAACACTTCAGAACCACTATTCATACATCAATGATCAACCAGTATGCCTTAAAATCCATCTTTTTTATTTATTGGGAAAGAAAACTGGATCTAGTGTCCTAGGATCTGGGTTCAAATTCTGACTTTTCCACTTACTAACTACATGCACTTAAACAAGTCAATCCTTTTGATCTCATTTCTTTGTCCATAAAATGGAGGTGGAGGAAAGGAAGAAGACCAGATCAACTTTAAGGTCTCTAGTCCAACTCTAAATATGTAATTTTCTGATCCTTTGGAAAGGGGTCCAGTGGAGTATACACTTGGTAACATTTAAGAGTAGAATGACAGGAAAGCAATATCCGAATTTTGGACCAGACTCATGATTTCATTCGTGTGGAAAGCTCTTGGTGAGGACACTCCCTCTATCAATCCAGATCAGCAACTGTCCTCTGACTTCTCAGCTCAGAGAGCTGAGTCTGGTACACCAAGAGATCAAGTGAATTGCCTGGGCTAGTATGGGTCAGAGACATCCAACCTTGACCTTCAAAGCTATCGTGCCACCCACACACTATGGTGTCCCTCAACATCCAAATTGCTCTACAAAAAAATTCACATTAGATGGAACACTAACATAGTTTGACCCTTTCTCACCCCAATCTCAAATGAGTCAGAGTTATGAGGTTTGACAAACCAATAGTGCAGTAGAAAAAGAACAAGAACCAGAACCAAAGGAGATGTGGGTTCAAATCCCATCTCTGCTATTTCTATCTAGGTGACTTTGGACAATTCATTTTTTCCCCCTGGGCCTCAGTTTCCTTAATAGCGAAGTGCAAGACTGATAGATAAGAGATCAAGACCTGGGCTCATCTCCTGTCTCAACTCCTTACGTATATAATGTGGAATGAGTAATTTTACCTTTCTGGGCTTCAGTTTCCTTTGTAGCATTTGGGATTAGATGGTCATTAAGAAGCTAACAAACTGGCCTTCTAACAGTGTGGCTGGTACCCATCCCAATAAAGGACAACTTCCTATCTCAGGGGGCCACCTCTTTCTGTTTTGGGAGGCCAGTAATTGCTAGGAAGTACTTCTTGACCTTAAACTCAATTCAGCCTCCCTATAGTTCCCATTCGTGCCCTGGGCAGCAATACAAAATGGTGGGCAAATTCCTCTTCCACAACTGCTTGGCGCCTCCCCACTAGAATTATATAAACTATTGAATTTCTCCAACTCTGCTTTTATTTCTGCCTTACGGTCAGTGTTGTTTTTGCCCCCACTGACTGGTACCGATTGTTTGGTGTGTCCATGGGGGTGTGGTGCTCTGGAATTTTAACCTAGTTTATTACTATGGTGTCAAACATATAACAGAACTAAAATGAAAGGTAAAATATAGACCTGACAGTGTTCTGCCTTCCCAGAAACACATAGAGCTGCAAAGGACTTTAGAGGCCATCTAGTCCACCCCTCATTTACCAATGATGAAACTGAGACCTGGAAGATTACAGATAAGAGATATTTTATCCCAAAGACCAACCCTCTCATTTTACAGATGAGGAAACTCAGCCCCAGAGGGTCACAGATTTAGCCATTTTATCATGGAAAATATATTAGAGACCATGTGGTCCAACCCTCCCATTTTACAGATGAAGAAATTGAGCCCTCAAGTTAAAAGGAAAGTACCTACACATGCATTGATAAAAAGTGTTTCCTCAATTGAGAATTCATTATACTAATGGAATCAAAAGGCCATTAGTACTTGTCTCCTCCATTGGAATTTGGGCTCCTTAACAGCTGAGATTGTCTCACTCTTTGTATTTCTACTCCTAGCACCAGCAGAGACCCTAGCAAGCAGTAGGTGGGTTAGATTTCCTAGGGGGTGTTTCCCAGAGTTGTCTGGGAGAACTCTTGCTTCCATTCTCTACTCCTGCCTTTCAGCTAGTCTTCCTTTTCCCAGGAAATGGAGAACGTCCTCTAAGTGCCTCTGGAAAAACCAACACACAGCTTTGGAGCAGAGTGGGAGCCAGCATCCAGGGAGAGGTGGGGTTGAATGCAAGGATCCAGAAATGTGCCTCCCTTCTTCTGTCTGTCCGACTTTCCATCCACCTTGAGGTTGCACCGTCTGGGGTATTCAGTCACTCTGAATTAGAGTGGTGCCTGTCTTTGATTTCTCTATGTACTCCCAATACTTAATATACTCATTATTGTTTGCTGCTCAGTCATTTTCTGTTTTATCTGACTCTTCAGGACCCCATCTGGGGTTTTCTTGGCAGAGACACTGGAGTAGTTTGCCATTTCCTTCTCCAGCTCATTTGACAGATGAGGAAACTGAGGTGAAGTGACTTGCCCAGGGTCACACAGCTAATAAGTGTCTGAGGCCAGATTTGAACTCGGGAAGAGTCTTCTTGCCTCCAAGCCCTGGTGCTCTGTGCACTATGGCAGCACCTAGAGTAGCAGTTCTCAACCTGTGGGTTGTGACCCCTTTGGGGGTCAAACGACCCTTTCACAGCGGTCACAGGGGTCACCTAAGACCATCAGAAAACACATATTTCTGATGGTTATAGGAACCGAGTCACTGCTCCTCTGTCTCCAGGAGAGTCTGCCCACATGCAGATACTCCCACATACAAGTATTAAAGGGTAGCAGCATTAGGAAGATTGAGAACCACTGACCTAGAGGGTACAAAGTAAATACTTCATAAGTGATTTTACATTCATTTTCACTCATTCATCCGTAAAATTAGGGAGCTAGATTCAATGACCTCTAAGAGGTACTGCCATTCTCCTAGTCTCCTGTGTTCAAAATCCTCCATCTGATGCTTCTTCATTTCTCTCCTCTAGTCATGGACCAGCTCCCATCCAATCTGCCTCTGTAGGTCTCTTCTCTTAGAGCCCCCTCCCCATTCCCGCCACCCCTCCTAACCATCTTCCTTAGGATATTCCAATAGCTGTTTAACAGATCCCATGTCTCCTTTCCCCCCAAAATTCATTTTCCACACAACTGCTGGACTTCTCTTCTTCATGCCTACAACTGGGCAGGTCCCTCCTTTCCTCCCTCCCCCATCTTTCGGCTACCTGCCCATCTAATAATCATGTTAAGTATGGCTTGGTTCAAGTCACTGATAAAAACCATTGAACTGCAAAAACCGGGCCAAGGACAGATCCCCGGGGGCACTCCACTCCCTCCAAGTGGATATCCAGCCATTCTGTTATAACCATGCCTTGGGGATGGTTGTGTGACTAGTTCTGTGGGACAGCTAGGTGGTGAAGTGGTTAGAGTGCCAAGTCTGGAGTCAGGAAGACCTGAGTTCAAATCCAGTCTCAGACACTTAGTAGCTGTGTGACTCTGGGAAAGTCACTTCACCCTGTTTGCCTCAGTTTCCTCATCTGTAAAGTAAGTGAGTTGGAGAAGGAAATGGCAAACCACTCCAATGCCTTTGCCAAGAAAACCCCAAATAGGGTCATGAAGAGTGGGACATAAATGAAAAATTACTAAACGATTTAGTGCTCTTCCCACTGAACCATATTTCCTCCCTTTGATCACAGATTTAAAGTCAGAGGGGACCTTAGAAGTCATTGTACATATGAGGAAACTGAGGCCCAGGGAGGTTTAAAGACTTGTTCAAATTCATACAGCTAGTAAGTAGCAGAGTCAGAATTTGAACCTAGAACCTCTGGTTTAAAGCCTTTTTCCACTGGATCCCACTGCCTCTAGCTCTCCTTGCCCCCAACACCAAATAAAAAGAATGGGTCAAGGCAGAGAAGAGGAAGAAAAATTCTATGTAGCAATAAACTCCTCCTGAAACTTACTCTGCTGACCACCCACACTTTGAAAATGCCTATTACCACCACCCTTTCATCCTCCATGGGGCTTAATCAAGCTCTCCTCAATTTACTCTCCGCTAAGAACTTGAAGATATTACTCAAAAATTACCCAGCTTCCTGGTCATTAGCTCCTCCAGTTTTCCCCCAACCCACATCCCTTCATAGGTAACTAACTCACTGAGTCCCTTGCTAGAAGACTACTCCTCACTGCCCTTTGACCTGACTCCACCCACCATGCCTGACTTGCTGTTGCTTATTAGAGGTATCTGACTCTTCATGACTCCATTTGGGATTATCCATTTCCTTCCTCAGCTCATTTGACAAATAAGGAAACTGAGGCCAACAGAGTAAAGTGACTTGCCTTTAATCACATAGCTACTAAGTATCTGAGGCCAAATTTGAACTCAGGTCTTCCTGAGTCCAGACCCAGCACTATAAGCACTATGGTACCATCTAGTTGCCCCCAATCATGCATGACTGGATACCTATTAGAAATCTCCAGCTGGATATTCACTCTCAAATTCAGTAAGTCCAAACATAATATATGACTTGTTTGTTCCCTGCCCCCCCCCAAAAAAAATCTGTTCTTTCTTCAAATTTCCTTTTACTCTTGAGGGCACCATCATTCATTCAGTTATACAGTCTTAAAACCTCAAATTCAAGCCTGACCCTTGCCTCTCCCTCACCCTACCTCTGTAACCAATCAGTCACCATGTTTAGTTGATTCTACTGCCAATATATCTCTCAATTCCACCCCCTTCTCTCCACTCCCATAGCCACCACCTAAGCTTGTATCCTCATCATCCCTTGTCTAGGCTACAAAAATAACCATGTAATTGGTCCCCCAGCCTCCAATCTCTCTCCTCTCCCATCTACCCTCCACACAGCTGCTAAAATCATCTTCCTAATGTACACATTAGTCCATATCACATCCCTACTCCAAATCTTGTAGAGGCTGCCTAGTGCGTCAGAGATGACATCCGCCCTCCTCTGATTGACATTTGGCATTTAAGACCTTCCACAATCTGAATCCCACACACCTTCCTTGAGATTTCCTCTTCTTTCCCTTTCCTCAATCTGAATTTCAGCAAAACTGGTCAATTTTGTATTTTCCAAGCTCAGTGTCCATCATACCCCTCTGAGTCTTTGCATAGATTCTCCCGCCTAGAAGGGAATCCATCCACACACACAGAGGTTCCTTCTGCTTCAATCCAGCATCCTGGCCCAGCCTAAGTCTACTTCTGACACCTTTTAGATTGCCTTCCATCTACCCTAAGCTAGATAGCTCAGTGAATAGAGCACCTGGTCTGGAGTCAAGAAGAGCTGAGTTCAAATTTGACCTCAGACACTAGTTGTGTGACCCTGGCAAAGTCACTTAACCCTGTCTGCCTCAGTTTCCTCATCTGTCAAAAGAGCTGGAGAAGGAAATGGCAAACCAATCCAGCATCTCCGCCAAGAAAACCCCAAACAGGGTCACAAAGAATCAGAAATGAGTGAAAAATGATTGAATAACAACAACCAAGGGTCAAACTCAAATAAATTATCAAGTTCTTTCGGGGTCTATATCCCATGATCCTACCTCATGGCGACATTAAGGTGAAACCATCACATAATCTGCAACATCTTAGGTAAATATAACTTGATATAATCATTATCATTCTGGATCTCTAAACACTAGTTAAAAATTCCTGAAAGTAGTCGCCCAAGCCTGATCCAAGTCCAAACGCTTGCTAACTCTGTTGTCTCAGAAGCAAGGAAATATTTCTAAATATTAAAATGATGGTGCCGATATTAAAAGTGGAGGAACTTATGTTTTCCGAAATGAAGAACGCGTGAAGCAAAAATCAAAATGCCAGTAAAATTAACTACTTCTGTGGTGAGGAACATAAACTCCACGAGGCGCATGAAGCCTGCGTCTCCATAAATCTACGAAAGGAGTTGTCTTTGGCAAAGCCCAAGCATTAAACTTTAAACAGCTCCCGAGTTCTTCTGATAAAATACGCCCCATTGTTCTGACCCTGGTGGGGTTATTGATGTCGCCTGTCACTCCAATACCTCGAGTAGAAGGGCACTCGAAAGTCGGACTTTTTGTTGATAAATATGTCCTACCCTCTGACGACAGAGCGCACCATGGATCCATAGCAGAGAGAGAGAGAGAGTCAGGCGCGGATCCAGGAAGACCTGCGAATTGAAATCAAGCCAGAGACAGATTCTGACTTAAACGATTCTGCACGAGCCCTTTCCTCCTGGTGCCCCAGGTGACTAATTTGCAGAGCAGGTTTGCTGCATCTGTAGAAAGAATAGAGTTGGGAGGGACCTCTGTAGTCTCATGGCTGTCCTCTTCGTTTTACAGATGAGTAAACTGAGGCTCAAGGAAGTTAAGCCTCTCGTCACGCACTTAAGGTAGTAAGTGCCTGCAGTGGTCTTTGAATTCATGTCCTTGGATTCTACTCAAGGAGTTAGGACAAGGTGGGGAACCTGGGGCCTCCAGGTCACAGGTAGCCTTCTAGGTCCTTGGGTACAGCCTTTTGACTGAGTCCAGGCTTTACCAAACAAATCCTTTTATTAAAAGGATTTGTTCAGTGAAGTTTGGATTCAGTCAAAGGGCCAAACTTGAGGACCAAGAGGGCCACACGTGGCCTCGAGGAACCCTTGAGCTAGGAGAATGCTGGTTCCGTAGTCAGGAAGACTCATCTTCCTATGTTCAAATCTGGTCTCAGATAATTACTAGTTGTGTGACCCTTGGAAAGTCACTTCACCCTGTTTGCCTCAGTTCCCTCATCTGTCAAATGAGCTGGAGAAGGAAGTGACCCACCACTCCAGTGTCTTTGCTGAGAAGACCCCAAATGGGGTCATGAAGAGTCTGATGCAATTAAAACAACTGAATAATAACAGCAAACCTAGGATTCCCAAATCAGGATGTATTCCACTGGACTGCAAGGCATCAAGGGCTCCTTCTGATCAGTGAAATCACAGATCTACGCCTCTTCTCCCTCCACCTCCCCCCAAAAAGCATTTTACCAAATTCAAAGCATTATATACATGTTAGCAGTCTATTCTTTTCTTTCACAGAGAAGCAGTAGAGTGTTGGGACTTGACATCAGGGGAGATCTGGGTTTGAATCCTATTTCTGATACTTAGAGCTTCATGGCAAGTAACTTAAAATTTTTGGAGCCTCAGTGTCCTCATCTATAAAATGGAATAACCCAGTCCAATAAACATTTATAAATCTCCTACTATGTGATAGATACTGTTCTAAGTGCTGGCGATACAGTTAATAAAAAGAAAACCAGTACCTGCCCTCAAGGAGCTTACAATCTAAAGAAGGAGATAACACACAAAAGGGGGAGGGGTGAAGAAAGTGAGGATGGGGGAGGTATAGGGACACCAAAGGGGATCTCCTTCTGTGAAGCTGAAAGCAGGCAGGGCACCACATGCCAAGTGGAGTGAGCTGAGAGTCCAGTCTCTGCCTTCTATAAAGGAAGCCATTGGGAGGAGTTTGTTACTCTGCTCTCCAAACAGTCAGAGGGGAGAGGAGCCTATGGGAGGTGGTATCAGTAAAGGCTTTAGTTAGCAGCTTGGTGAAGAGATTAGAAGTAAGGAGCTTAACCTTGGGAGGGCAATCAGATGCAAAGTGGAGCGGAGGTTAATGCCTGTAGTACATACCAATGAATGGAATCATTTACTAAGTGCCTATGTGCCAAAAACTGTGCTGAATTCCAAGGATACAAACAGAAAAGTAGAAACAACGGCTGCCTTCAATGGAGCAGCTGCATCGCACAGTGGACAGAGTTCTGGGTCTAGTGTCAGGAAAACTCCTTGAGCTCAAATCTGTCCTTCAAAACGTTCTAGCTGTGGAACCCTGGGGAAGTCACTTAACCTTGTTTGTCTTAGTTTCGTCATCTGTAAAATGGTCTGGAGAAGGAAGTAACAAACCATTCCATTATATTTGCAAAGAAAACCACAAATGGGATCACAAAGAGTCAGACATGACTGAAAACTCTCAACTATCTTCAACTACCTAGATGATGAGCAGGAAACATGAGAATGTGGTTCCCCAGAGAGGGCTTTAGGCTGTAGAGTTCCTAATATAAAGAGTGGGGCCATCAAGAGTTGATTTTACCATGGTTTGTGGTTGCAGAACTGAAGGGAGAAGGAGGAAATGGTACTAGCCAGTCTTCTAGAAGGCGGTGGAAGAAATGGTTAGGAGAAGAGGGAATTAAATGAAACATGGTTAGGGCTTTCCTGAAATAATGTTCACAGGGAGGCAGCATCAGTTTGGTTTTCTGACAGGGATGATATGGAGGCAGTAAAGGAATTTGATTTGTTAAGTGCCTACTATGTGTTAGGCACTGGGGATATAGATGTGACATATTAAACAGTTGCCAGTCACCATGGAAAGAGAAAGTTCCTTCATAAGGGTAATATTACAAGTTCAGGTCAAAAATTAAAAAAAAAAAAATCCCCCAAACCCAAAGTCAGTCTCTGTGGTCTATTCTTTCCTTCTCTTACTTTTCATCCTCTTTTTAGCAGAGAAAAGCCCAAATGGGTTCTTATCTCTGCTTTAATCTTTACTTCCCAATTAAGACAATGCCATTCCATTGAGGAAAGAGGAAATGCCTTAGAACTAGGACAATGACTTGTTGGGAAAGATGGATCACCAAGTTGTGAATCAACCTAGGGCCATCGATGGTGCCCTAAATCACAGCAGCAGCCTGTCAAAGGAAACACGAAGAGAGATTTATAATTCTCCATGACCCATCCATCCAACCCATCCAGGGCACTTTATTGGAGTTCAGTGGCTGCCTCGTGCATTTGACAAGGAGTTTTTGTTGGGCAAAGAACTCCAAAGGAATTAAAACAATGTCTTCTCTGGCTGCCTTAGGAAAAGACAGAGAAGTCTTCAAACGATGCGTGAACACAACCTTTCCCCAAAGGATCATCACAGTAGAAGAGCCAAGGAAAGGACCAGGGATCCTGAACCAGAGCTTACTGAAATCCAGTTGTATTCACACATCCACCTCAACTGATATGAACCTCCCTGAGCCTCAGTTTACTCATTTGTAAAATGCAGACTTTAGATTAAATGGCTTCTGAGGTCCCTCCTAGCTTTAGATATATGATCCCATGTTTCTATGACCCTTGTCCCTGAGCCTCAGTTTCCTCTGTAAAATTAGGAGGTTTGATTAACTGGCCTTCAAGACCTCTTTCATCTATGATCCTCTCTCTGATCCTTGTAGAGAGTGTGAGAATAAAAAGCTTGTTTCTGACAATGTAGTGAAAGATTGGCACTCAGTGTGCCACGAACTCCCATTTCCCATTCACTGACACCCAGGTATTCTGATTCTCCTCTGGTCAATTGTCCAAAAGCTAAGGTTTAGACCTAAAAAGCAGCATAGATATCACCTCACCCAGTCCATTAATTTTTAGGATGAGAATGCTAAGGAGCTCCTAGCAGAGTACCTGGGACATATCGATCAACCACCATGCATTTTTAAGTGCCTCCTATTGAATTAACCAATCTGCACACATGAGGTGTTTCATAAATACTTGACTGACTATGGAGAGAGAGAATGATTTAAGGTCAAAAAAATCAATTATAAGCTCATGGATCTACTCAAAGGCTCCTAGATGTAGAGCTAGAAGAGGCCTCATCTAGACTGGCGCCCTCATTTCATAGATGAGAAAACTGAGTGGGTTAAGTGACCTGCCCAAGGTATCACAGATATATTGAGAAACAGGATTTGAACTCAGATCATTTGACTTCACTTTCACATCCTTTTTAGCACCTTTACTCATCAGTACTGCCACCCTTGGACTAGGAGGACCTGAGCTTAAATCCCACTTCTGATGTGTGACTTCAGTCCTCAGTTTCCTCAATCAACAAGCATTTCTTAAGCAGTTACTTTGTACTAGGCACTATGCCCAGCAAGGAGGATACAGAGAAAGGCACAAATGATCCCTCTTCTGTAGGATGAGGTGCTTGGCCTGTGAGGTCTCCACCTGTGGAATGATCACCTACCAACCTGGAATCCCAAACTTGGTGAATCCCAGAGCTTTGGAACTTGAAGGGAGGTCACAAGGGTTAAGCAACTGAGAAAATGGGGCACTAGAAGGAGCATTACCACGAATTTTGAAATCACTAAAGACAATGGATGGAGACAAGAGAGAAGAGGTGGAAGGGCATTCTGGAGTTTGGTCAAAGGAAGTGACAAGTATGAGGAATCACAGAAACGCAGACTGTGCAAGTTAGAAGGGCCTTTGCAGGCCAGATAGTCTAAACCTTACTGAAAAAAAGGATTCCCTCTAACCTACCCAACAATGAGTCAACCTCCAGTCTCTGCTTAGAGACCTCCAAGGAAGAGGAACCCACAGTCATTGCACTTTTGAGGAACCTCAGTCCCTGGAAAGTTTGAAATCAAGCCTCATTTTACCTCTTTGCAATTTCAGCCAATTACTCCTGACTACTACCTTCTAGAACCAAATAGAATGAATCTAATCATTCTGCCACATGATGGCCATGCTTGAATACCACATGCTTGAAGACAGTTTTCATGTCCCATATGAGCCTTCTCTTTGAAAGAGAAGCATGCCCAGTTCTTTCAATCAAACCCACAATCCTGGTACACAGTAGGAGCTTAATAAATATCCATTGATCAATGAACCTGAGGCCCTACACCATCTTGGTTGCTCCCCCCCTGAACACACTCCAGCTTGTCCAGTCCTTCCTAAACCATGGCACCAGAACTGAACACAGAGCTCCCAATATCACCTGACCAGGGCAGAGGACAGAAGGACTATCTCCTCCTTATTCTCAGAAACTATGGTTTTCCTAATGCAGCCTAAGACTGAATAACTTTTTTCAGCTGTCTCATCACAGTGATGACTCATAGTATTCCCTCCAAGGAAGAGGAACTCACCACCCCTCAAGGCAAGCCATCCCACTGTGGGATAGCTCTAATTGTTAATAAATTTTCTCCTGATGTTGAACCTAAATTCTCTACTGGGATAAATTAAATTGAATTATAGGGGAAGCAAGATGCCTTCCAGACCATTCTCTCTCTTCCACCCTTCCCTTCTTCCTTCAAAAACACAACTGCATGATCTGGGAGAAGGAGTTAATTTTAATAAAGACAGCTAGTGAAAGGGAAACTGGGCTGGAGAGATCTAAACACCCTGCTAGCCATAAATCTCAATGGTACCCTAGATCACCTTCAGTAAAATTCACCTCTAAACTACAGACAGGCCATTTGGAGCCTCTTCTTCAATCATCTTAATTTCCAAGTTCATCTGGTCCCCCACCAATCTAACAGGAGTGTCCAAAGGACAGATACTGCCCATACTATTCTACAGTTTTCCAGCAATTCCAACCCATAAGCAGCCAACAGTAGCATTAACAATATCCGATCACCCAAGGCTATATAAACCAGCAAAGCAAATACATCTCCTTCTCAATCACCCAAGCAGTGGGGTGACTCAGTAGATAACAGAGCATCGGTCCCAGGGCCAGGAAGACCTGAGTTCAAATCCAACCTCTCACACAATTATTAGCAATGTG
>CM053584.1:376165485-376182699 GCA_028627135.1 Pseudochirops cupreus
ACCAGGAGCAACATTCCAATTCTGTCTCTCTGTCTCTGGAATTCTTGCTTATATACACACCCTGGCCTCCTGTCTCAGCTAATCCCCTTCTTCCATGTCAACAGGGGAGTTCATGCCCTCTCAACAGTGGGACAGAGTTCGCACCTTCCATACTTAGCCCCAAGTTACTAAGTGCTAAGTATCTGCTAATCTGATTGCTGTTACACAAACTCATGGCCCTTGGGCCACAAGCCAAGGATAAAACTCTCAAGTGTGAGCTGAACCAGATTGAAATGTAAGTGTTAAATGTTAAATAAAACAAAAATACAATACAACATAGAGAATGTTCATTTGTGATTTTCTAAGTCAATATGGCTCAAGAAGGGATCCCTTTCTATTTGAGTTTGACACCACTGCTTTATACAACTTCCTTTTGTGATCTCATCAGCTCCCATGGACTCAATTATCAACTCTATGCAGATGATTTTGACCTCCATGCTGGCATCTCCAACTGCCTATTGAAAATTTTGAACTTTATGTTTGTAGGGGACATAGGTGGTACAGTGGATAGAACACTGGGCTCAGAACTAGGGAGACGCATTTTCATGAGTTCAAATCCAGCCTCAGACACTTATGAGCTTTATGACCCTGGACAAACCACTGCACCCTGCTTTCCTCAGTTTCCTCATCTGTCAAATGAGCTGGAGAAGAAAAAGACTTTAGTATATTTGCCAAGAAAAACCTAAATGGGGTCATGGAAAGTCAGACATCACTGAACCAACTCACCACCACCACCAATAAAACATCTCTCCTGACCTCCATGATGGCGTCTTTAATTGACTATTGGATATCTTCAATTGTAGGTTTTATAGATGTCTTCAACTCACCACATCCCAAACTAGGTTCATTATCTTCTCCCTGGAATCCTAACCTTTGTATTACTGTCGAGTCCCCAACATTTTCTCAGTCACCTGGGCTCACAACCTAGTTTTCTTCCTTGCCTCCTCACCCTTTTTCATCACCCCCTCCCCCATATCTAATCTGTTGCCAAGTCCTGTTGATTTTGCCTTCCGGTCTCTCATATATATTCCCTTTTCTGCTCTGACTACAGCTCCCTTGGTACAGGCCCTCCTCACCTTGTTCCTGGAGTTGCAATAGCTCGCTGGTTGGTTTTCATTCCTCAGACCTTCCCTCTTCCGTCCATCCTTCACTCACCTGTCAAAATGATTTTCCCAAAGCACGAGTCTGACTGTGTCACTTGCCTGTTTAGTAAATGCCAGTGGTTCTCTATTGCCTTCAGGATCAAAGCCCTTCAAAACCTGGATCCTTCCCCCCTTCCCAGTCTTCCTGCACCCTGCTCCTGACTCTATGATACCATAAGTGACGATAGTCTCTGAGCTGCTACTTGAACGAGACAATCACTGTGCATTTTCATCGGCTGCACCTCATGGAAATCTCTCTCTCCTTGTATCTGCTTCCTACTTTTTCTGGCTTCCTTGAAATCTCAGCTCAAATCCAGCCTTTCACATGCTGCCTTTCTCTCTTCCCCTTAATTTTAATGCCTTCCCTCTGAGATCACCTCTGATTTATCCTGTCTATAACTTGTTTGACATGATTGTTTGAATGTTATTTCTGCTACTAGATTGTAAGCTCCCCAAGGGAAGAGACTATTCTTGCCTTTCATCTTGTCTGAAGTGTTTTGTACAGTGCCTGGCACCTTATAGGCACTCAGCCAATTAACTTTATAAATGCTTGTTGCATTGATGTGACATCATTCCTCTGCTCTCCCTCACAACATAACCACCCCAATTCAATTCCTCATCACTTTTCTCTTGGACACTTGCTTCCTAATTAGCTTCCCTTTCTCAAGCCTCTCCCTTCTCCAAGCCAGCCTTTACATAGCTGCTAAATTGGCATTCTGAAAGTACAAGTCTGGCTTGTCATTTCCTCCCTTAGGAACCTTCTGTAGCTCCCTATTGCCTCTGATACTGACTGTTTGTATGACCTTGAATAAGTCACTTAACTTAGCTGAGCCTCAGTGTTCTCATTTGTTAAAGGAGAGGATTGGACCATAGGGTTTCTAAAGTCCCTTCCAACTCTACAGCCATGATGCCGGGATACAATGATGCTCTGCACCTGTGATCTATGATGTCCTACATCTGCACGTTTTCATTGGCTGTCCATGTGCCTGCAATGCCTTCTATCCTCAACTCTACCTCCTTGCCTCAGCTTCTCCAATTCTTCAACCCCCCCCCCCCATTACTTTGCATTTATTTTGAATTTACTTACCTGTGTATGTATTGTTTTTCTCCAACAGAAGACAAGCCCCTTGAGAGCAGGCACGGTTTCATTTTTATTTCCCCACTGCCTAGCATGGTACCCTGCAATTAATTGGGGTTTAGTAAATGATTTTTGAATTAATGTAACTGAACTGATGAATAAATAAATGAATGCATGAATGTGTCAATCTTGGTTGTTTTAGGGAGAGATTTGAAAAAAAATGCTAAAGCTAAGACCCAAGGCAAAATTTAGAGATCTGAGTTGTAAACCTTTGAAAATTGGGGTTTATGATGGAGATGGAAACTGGTCATTAACTCTCCTAGCACTGTCTGGTTCCACAGTCATTCCTAGAACAGTCTCCTGATATGCTGGTGAGGTTTTATAAGGCTGTAAAACGCAATCTTTGTTCTTTTCCTCGAAATTTAGCATCTCACTGAAAGCTAATAACAGCATTCTTGCTGATTTGAGCACACAAAGTTCTTACCTCCTTGTATTTGTCCCTTCATTAGACACTCATGCAACAATTGGGAGCTTAGAGCGGAGAATACAGGGTTAGGAGGGGTGCTGAGAGATTATCTGATTCATTTGTGGGCAACCACCATCCCACTCCCAAATATGTACCAGAAGCAGGCAGAACAATTTCCATTGTCAGGAATGGAGTTATGTAACTAGGGTGGGGCCACTGTGGCTTTGCCCTAGGGTGCTGTCGTCTGGAGTAGTGCATTTCCTCCCACTGGGTAGTCAGTCTCCATTCCTGGTGGTCTTCCACCATCCTGGCATGAGGTTTGTTTTTTGTCTTCCTACCCCCTCTCTGGTCCTTCCAAGAGTGCTGCAAGGCTCGTTGTTTGACTACTGTCCCAGTATTCTTTTACCACCCTCCTTATAAAAGGGTAGTATGGCTCCTCAACCCAGACACACGGAAGGAAAAAGGTTAGAGCCATGTTTTAAAGATTCCTGACACCTCATCTAGCCCACTTTATCCCTGGAGCCCTTCCAGCTGCAAAGAAGCCAGTCCTGTTTCTAAAGACCTCCATCGAAGGAGAATCCACATTCTCCTTTGGGAAAACCTTCTGTTCTTAACTACCTTCTTGAAGTCGATGGCTGTATCTGCACATAGAAACCAAGCTGAGCAAACAAAGCAGTTAAATTCAATTAAGTAGTGGATTATTTTCAAAATAAACCCCTCTGCAATCTGGCTTCCAGTCCTACTGCTCACTTCAGTCGCCTTGAATGCTCCACAATCTCGAAGCTGCCGAATTTCCCCACTCATCCTCAGCCTCCATTTTCCTTGACCTTTCTGAAGTCTTTTCCATCACTGACCATCTCTTCTTCCTGGTTCCTCTCTCCTGTAGTGGTTTTTTATAACCCCATGCTTTCCTGGATCTGTTCTTAAAACACCAACTGTTCCTCCTATTCCTCCTGGGTGTGGGTAACATAGAGGCCTTAAAACAAAGGGCTGGGTGTCCTGCATGTGGATAGGTCTGGAATGTCCCATTCCAGGCCTCAAAGAGAATGGAGTTTCAACTTTATAGGGACTGAGGGGATGGCCAGAGCTGGGGAATCACATATTTGTTCTCCTGTCATCAAGGTGAGTGTGGGGCTTGGAACCATATCTATCATATTGTACAATTCTTTACTGTAGTTCAGAAAAAAAATAGTGGGGCTCTAGGGAGGAAGAGGTTCTGCCTCAGTCATAGTTTAATCTTGACCAGCTTTACTTCCCCTCCTCACCCTTTTGCCCCTTTTTCCATCTCTCTTTCCTTCTTTACATCTCTGTCCCATGAGTCTGTCAGCCATTCAGTGGTCATGTCTCTCTGTATGTCAAAGCTGTCCCTTTGTAGAGTTCCCAGCCTTCCTGTGGCAAGGCTACATATAATATCTCCATATCTCACTTCCTGAGGATGAGTGTCTCTCAAGTCTGTTGTGCCCACTCCCCTACTTTTTTTAAGCCACTCTATCCGTTGTTGATCTCATTTATTCCCATGGGTTTGAAGATAAACCCTACTACCGAATCTTCACTTCCAGCCCCTGCTTCTCTCTGGAATTCCAACTGGATAATGGACCAGTCCTATATGCCAAATTGACATCTCAGACTCAACATGCCCCAAATGGTACTCCGTCTTTTCCCCTAAGCCTGTCCTTCTTCCAACCTTCCCCATTTCTAGTGACACCATAACCATATTGACGCCATTTTAATTAACACACAAAGTCTACCAAGTTGGAGCCACCTTCCACTCTTCCTTTTCCCTCATCACCCCATATCCCAAGTGCCAAATCCTTTTAATTCATCCTCCACAATTTTTCTCAAACCTATCCCCCTTTCTCTACTTCTGTGGCAACTGCTTTATATTGATCATATAAGAATCAGCACAGCACAGTTTATAGGGCACTGGACCTAAAGTTAGAAAGACCCAGGAGTCCTTCCTTGGATGCTTACTTGCTGTATGATGCTGGATAAATCACTTAACTTCTTTTGCCTTTGTTTCCTCATCTGTAAAACAAAGAGGTTGGAGTCAATGGTCTTTAAGCTCTAAGCCTATTAATTTTTTGCCTGTTGTTGTTGTTTAGAAGTTTCAGTTGTATGTGACCTTTGGGGACCCCATTTGGGGTTTTCTTGCCAAAATACTAGAGTGGTTTGCCATTGCCTTCTCCATTTAATTTCACAGATGAGGAAACTGAGGCAAACAGGGTTAAGTGACTTGCCCAGGGTCACATATCTAGTAAGTGTATGAGGTCAGATTTGAACTCAGGCCTTCCTGACTCCAGGCCCATCAGTCTATCTGCTGCACCACTTACCTGCCATCTTTTGGCTAGACTAAGTCTCTCAGCTTCTCTTCTTTCCCCTCTTCAGTACATCTTCTATATAGCAGTCAAGATAATCTTCCTAAGGCATAGGTAAGTCCAGGTATCTGCCCTGCTCAAACAGCATCAGCACTTCCTTGTTGCCTCTAGGGTTAAATACAGTTCCTCAGCTCATCTTTGAAGGCAAGCTACAATACAGCTTCAGATGCTTTTCTAGTCTTCCTTCCAATTGCACCCCTTTAGCCACTCTGAGTTCCAGTCAAAATGACCTCTGGGCTGGTTCCCAAAATTCAGGTCTCCCTTCTTAGAAATGTCCCTTCTACCAGGAATACAAGGAAGGCAGAGGGGGAAAATCACCAACCACCGACCACCAGGACCATCAGGCTTCCCAGAGCCTCACCTGTCATTCACTTGCCTGGCTCTCTCCCCAACCACACTGCTGGAGTTTATGCAGTTTGATTGGTGGATCTGAGCAATGTATATCAGCAAAGGAAGCAGGCAAAATGGCCTTAAATACCTGCTTCTTTCCCAAGAACTCTGGATGGAGGCCTTGGCCCACATCTGCTCTGCCCCACCCCCAAGCTTGTTGTTAAATCATGCTGCCTCTGGAGTACAAAATGGGGGACCTGGGCCAAATTCACTTCAGTATTCCTTCCGGCTCTCACACTGGATGATTCGGTACTTCTGTCTCAGGGCTTGTTTGGTGAGGGTTTATACAAAGACAACACAGCTTTGGTAGGAAAACACATTTCACAGTTTGGAGAGCTGATTTCACAAGAGGTAGATTATTGAAGACGCCCCCCTCCTCCTACCTCCATCGCACCTTCCCCTTTAAAGCCCGGGAGAGAAATCTGGAGGAAAGAGGAATTCTGAGTAGTCCCACCCCCACCATCCCTTTCTCTACATTCATCCATATCCTACCTATTCTTGTTAATAACCTCTCTTTATTTATTTTAGAGCTTTCCCCATTGACATAACAAAAGTAATAACAAAAACAAGACCTGAAGTCCCAACCACTTTGCGTGATTTAGGGATACCAGCAGTTACCATGCAGCCTCACCTGTGCCAGGATTCTCAGGAAGAACTCTATATCTCACTTATCACCTTGTTTACACAATCTGTCAGGACATTGCCCTCTACTGGGAAGGGATCATGATTGGGTACAATTAACAGACCTCAAGTGAGGGCATCCAGGAGAGGAGGACAAGACAGGGCATCTTCTAGGCATTGAGCTGGAAGGCTAGCAGCACTCTTGCTAGGTCAGACCCCTAGTGTGAGCGCTATTGGCTTCACCACACAAGCACTGGGCACACCTCTCGGACTTTGATACTTTTACATCTCTAAAATTTGATTATTGTAAGTGATTTCTGAAGAATGTTTGGGAAAGTAGGCAAACCCCTCAATGAGAGATGTATAATAGGTCACTGTTTATTCTTCCTCCAAACATCTGTCTTAGAAATTGGATAAGGTTTTAAAAACAGACTCTGGTAGGTGTATGTGGATTTAAAATGTCTCACAAAGTAGACTAGGAAAGACTAAAATACTGACAAATCCATGAATGTTGCTTCCTGTTACAGAATTAAATTCAGATTTAGTCCAGCTGATGAATATCATCAGAACCGTATGCACTATCTTTAATAAATGACCTTAGAAGCTGTTTTGTCTAAAGCTTTCATTTTGCTATAGATTCTCAGAGGTAGAAAGGATCTCAGATGATCTCTTGTCCAATAACACCTGGGCACAGGAGTCCCCTCTACAGTGTCTTTGACAAGTGAGCATCAAACTTCCCCTCCAAGACCTCCAATGATGGGGAGCTCATTAACTCCTGGCTTAGCTCACTCTATTTTGGGACAACTCTAGTTTTCCCCAACATTAAGCCTAACCTGTCCCTTTGCCACTTTCTCCCCCTGCCCCTTGTTCTGCCCTCTGGGGTCAAGCAGAGCAAGGCTAATTCTCTTACCACATAACAGCCCCACAAACCCAATTCTCTTGAATGTCAAAATCTCAAGCATGGATGGGGCACGTGTTAACCTTGACACAAAGTATGGGTTTGAAAATATGTGATAGACACGTTCCTGGAAAATTGTGTAAGTCAATTTCAGACCACGCAGTGTGTAAATCAAGGACTTGTGTGGAATGAAATATCAGTTCATTTCAGGTTCATTTCAAAGACTATTTGGATCTGGTTTTTCTGTGGTTCAATAGTTTTTGAAAACATATAGATTTATTAGTTCCAGTTCAAATTGGTTCACTGGGTTTTTTTTTCCCCAAAACCTTTGTGGTTCAGTAAAAGATAAAAAAAATTATACCGGGTCTGGTTCAGTTTGGGTTGCAGCAAATTACCATGATTCATTCTGGTTTACGGTTCACTTGGTTTCAATCCTGGTAGAAACAGAGTCATATTTTAAATGGGAGAACTTGCTATTTAAAGTAGTGCAAAGGTTTTGCTTTTTTTTGAAAGCAAAAAAACCAAACCAAAACATATATATACACACATACATATATGTGCATATATGTTTTATATGCATGTGGGTATGTAGATAATACATTATATGTATTACATAAATAATATATGTTATATGCATATGTGTATACATACTGTGTTACATGTGTTGCTGTGTATTATATAGGATATATTATATATAATATATGTGGGCAAATATATAATATAGTTTATATATTATGTATAAATTATATATTATATGTACACACATATATGTATATACTGTATTGCTGGGTGAGTGAGTTCTGTTCTGTCCCCTACAGCCCTTTTTTTATGACGTCAAACTTTCATGCATCAGATGCTGTTAAATTGCTCATATACAGGCAAAATTAACTTTTCTTACAGACTAGATTTCACTAAGTCCAGTACAATTCATTTCACAGCATTAGGTGACTTCACAGTTGTCCCTAATGGCTGGACATCTTGTATCCTACATCCTTGTCCTACGCCGTTCCTTACTGAGTCACAGAGTCCCTTCTTAAATACAAGGTCCCAATATTACTGGGACCATCTTTCAGGCCATCCTGAGAAGCCTGGGCGACAGGACTCCTCTCAACGAATCCACAGCTCCCTGTAGTAGGCTCTGGTCTGTGCAGACCCACCTGCTGGGTGCTTTGGGTAAGCCATTATTACATTCAAAGTGATAAATCACAGAGCTCTCCCCCTTCCTCTCCCCATCTCCCACCAAAAGGGGAGCTCATATAAAATCTATTTATGTGAAATGATTATTCAATTAAGTTTTTCATTACACTGGCTGGGGAAAATTGCTGTGGGGTCCTAAGGCTGTCTTGTGATTAAGCATTCATGATAAGTGGAGAGAAGGACCTTCTGGCAGGAAGGGGGAGGGTGTTACACCCAGTCACAAGCATCTTGGAGGATCTTTCCCATACCTGGAATGCTATTTTTTTTTAACCTCTCACTAGTCTCCTTTCAGACTGAGTCAGAGAGTATTTTTTGTTGTTCTTGCTATTGAGTGTTTTTCAGCTGTGTCTGACTGTCTGTGACCCCATTTGGAGTTTTCTTGTCAAAGACACTGGAGAGGTTTGCCATATCCTTCTCCAGCTCCTTTTACAGATGAGGAAACTGAGGCAAACAGGGTGAAGTGACTTACTACGCTAAACAATAAGAATACAAAGGAAGACATAAAACACAGTCCTTGCCTTCAAGAAATCCAAAATCCAAAGGGGGAAACCACATGCAGATGAGGAGGTACAGAGAAGGTCTATACAGAGCAGATGGGAGGTAATCTGAAAGAGGAAGGTGCTAGCTGCTCTCTGGGATTGGGAAAGGCTTCCTGCAGAAGCAGCCCCATCTTGAAGGAAGCTGATGAAGCTAAGGGGTGGAGAGAAGAGGGAAAGCATGCTGGGTATGGGGGGGTAGCCAGAGAGGAGAGATGGAGGGTGGGTTGTCAGGCTCCTCCACTGCTTTCTGCGTGAGGCCTTTCCCAGAGTTACCAGCTGCTGGCGCCTTCCCCTCTTGGCTCACCTTCCAAGCACTTTGCATGAACCCATTTACCTATGGGTTTTCTCCCCCACTAGAATGTAAACTGGACAGCATGGACTGTTTTCGCCTTTTCTTTGCAGCCCCAATGCATCCCATAGTTTCTGGCACAGACTAGGTGCTTAATTTATTATTTCTTTTTCCCTTTTCTTCAAAAATTATTTTTTCTTTTATTTTTAATTTGTAGGATAAAACAAGCATAATAAAAAGATGATTGCACATGAAACTGCAAATCTATTACATATAAATTGATTAAAAGCTTTAGCTGAAAAAGACCAAGGTCTCCTGCTATATCCAGAGCCATCTCCAGTCGTCCTGGTCTATATCTGGCCACTGGACCCACATGACTCTGGAGGAGAAAGTGAGGCTGGTGACTTTGCACAGTCCTGCCTCACTTAAATCCACTTCACTTGCATGTCATGGCATCCCCTTCATGATGTCGTGGCCCTCTTCGAGAATTAAGGACAAACAACAATTGAAAGCTAGTGAAACTTCCTGACCACCACTTTAGGTCTAAAGGGACCTAAAATAGGTAAAGCAAATTGCATTAGATTTAAATTTTTGATTTTGTATCATTTTTACTTCTGAATATATCCTTTGGCTCTTCCTTACCCAGGAAACCGTTAGAGCTGGAAGGGGCCTTAGAAAAGCCATCAAGTCCAATGTCTTTATTTTACAAATAAGGAAACTGAGTCTGGAGAGTCTGATTGACTCAATACTATCAGGATCCCTTCTGTTTTATAGATTCATATAAATTAGCCATCAAGCAATTATTAAGCACCTTCTATGTACTGGGCACTGGAGATACAAAAAACTAAAATGAACTATTTACCCCCCTCAAAGAGCTTATGTTACGTCAATCAGTTACCCAACAAGCACTTATTCAGCCCTGTTTTTATCCTCAGCTGCTTAGCCACACTCCCTGGCACATAGTAAATGCTTAATATTTGTTCTTGATTGACCTACTATGTGCCAGATATAGTGCTAGACGCTGGGAGGAAGAAGGAAACAAACATTTGTTAAGGTCCTACTATGTTCCAGGAACTATGCCAAGTGCTTTACAAATATGATCTCATCTGAATGCCAAGGCAAAAAGGAAAATGTCCGAGCCCTCAACAAGTTTATGGTTTTATTTAAATCTCTCTTTATTTTATATCAATTACATGTAAAATTTAACATTTATTTTTAAAAAATTTTGATTTCCAAATTCTCTGCCTCCTTCATTTCCCTCACCCCTCCCTGGGAAGACAAGCAATTTGATACAGATTATACATGTGAAATAATTTCCATGTCAGTCATATTGCAAAAGGAAACACACACCAGAAAAACCCAAGAAAAATAAAGAAAGTAAAAAAAAGTATGCTTCAATCTGCATTTAGACTCTATCAGTTCTTTCTCTGGAGGTGGGCAGCACTTTTCATCCTAAGTCCTTCAGAATTCTCTTGGATCATTGTATTACTGAGAATAGCAAAGTCATTTACAGTTGATTATTGTACAATGTTGCTGTTACTGTGGACAATGTTCTCCTGGTTCTGCTCACTTCACTTTGTATCAGTTCATGTAAGACTTCCCAGGAATTTCTGAGACTTTAAACTTCTGCTTGTCATTTCTTATGGCAGAGCAGTATTCCATCATAATCATACACAGCTTATTCAGCCTGTTGAATTCATTCAATTGATGAGAATTCTCTAAATTTCCAATTCTTTGCAACCACAAAAGAATATTATAAATGTTATATTATTGTTAAAGTTAAATATTATAAATATTTAAATATTATAAGTATAAATGTTATAAATATTTTTGTATATATAGATCCTTTCCCTTTTTCTTTTATCTCTTTGAAATAAAGACCTAGTAGTGGTATTACTAGGTCAAAGGGCATGCTCAGTTTCATAGCCCTTTGGGCATAGTTCCAAATTGCTCTACAGAATTGTTGGGTTAAGTTCACAATTCCACCAACAGTGTATTAGTATCCCAATTTTTCCACATTTCCTCCAACATTTGTCATTTTTTGTCATATTAGCTAATTTGATAGGTGTGAGGTGATACTTCAGAGTTATTTTACCATTTCTCCAAACAATAATGATTTAGAGCATTTTAAAAAAATATAACTATAAATAGCTCTGATTTCTTCTGCTGAAAACTGCCTGTTCATGTCCTTTGATCGTTCATCAATTGGAGAATGACTCTTATTTTTATAAATTTGACTCCATTCCCTACATATCTGAGAAATGAGACCTTTATTGAAGATATTTGCTGTAAAATTCCACCCCCTGTCCCTGCCCCCACCCCAGTTTCCTGCTTTTCTTCCAATATTGGCTGCATTGGTTTTGTTTGTGCAAAACCTTTTTCATTTAATCTAATCAAATTTATCCATTTTATATCCCATAATGCTATCTCTTGCTTGGTCACTTATCCATAGATCTGAGAGGTAAAATTTTCCATGCCACATTGATTTGCATATGATAGCACCCTTTATGTCTGAATCACATACCCATTTTTACTGTATCTTGGTATATGGTGTATGATGTTGATCTTCACCCAGTTTTTGTCAAACTTTTTTCCAGTTTTCCCAGTAGTTTTTGTCAAATAGTGACTTCTTGAACCAAAAGTTTGTATCTTTGGTTTTATCAAACATTAGATTATCGTGGTAATTTACTACTTTGTATTGTGTACATAATCTATTCCACTGATTCACCGCTCTGCTTCTTAGCCAGTATGAGATTGTTTTGGTGATTACCTCTTTGAGATCTCCTACTGCTAGGCTACCTTCTTCACATTCTTTTTCATTGATTCCCTTGATATTCTTGACCTTTCATTCTTCCAGATGAGTACATATATACATATATATTCCCTTCAACTATCCTCATATAAGAAAAGTCTCATGAGTTGCAATTATTGTTTTTCTGTGCAGGAATGTAAATAGTTCACCTTCAATAAGTTACTTATGATTTCATTTGCCTGTTTATCTTCTCATGCTTCTCTTGCTTCTTGTATATGAAAGTCAAATTTTCTGTTCAGCTCTGGTTTTTTCATCAAGAATGCTTGAAAATCCACTACTTCATTGAATAGCCATAATTTCCCCTGAAGCATTATACTCAGTTTTGCTGGGTAGGTGATTCTTGGTTTTAATCCTAGCTCCTTTGACCTCTAGAATATCATTTTCCAAGCCTTTTGATCCCTTAATGCAGAAGCTGCTAGATCTTATGCTATCCTAATTGTGTTTCCACAGTAGTAAAATTATTCCTTCCTGGCTGCTTGTAATACTTTCTCCTTGACCCGGGAATTCTGGAATTTGGCTATGATATTCTTAAGAGTTTTCTTTTTGGGATCTTTTTCAAGAGGTGATTAGTGAATTTTTTCAATTTCTATTTTGCTCTCTGGTTCTAGAATATCAGGGCAATTTTCCTGGAGAATTTCTTGAAGTGTGATTTCTAGGTTCTTTTTTTTGATCATGGCTTTCAGGTAGTCCAATAATTTTTAAATTATCTCTCCTTGGTCTATTTCCAGGTCAGTGGTTTTTTCCCAATGAGGTATTTCAAATTGCCTACTATTTTTTCATTTGTTTGGATCTGTTTAATAGTATCTTGATTTCTCATAAAGTAATTATCTTTCATTTGCTCCAATCTAATTTTGAAGGAATTATTCTCTTCAGGGAGTTTTTGAAATTCCTTTTCCATCTGGCAATTTTAGCTTTTTAAGGCATTCTTCTCCTCATTGGCTTTTTGGGCTTCTTTTGCCATTTGAGTTAGTCCATTTTTTAAGGTGTTATTTTCTTTAGAATTTTTTTGGATGTCCTTTAGCAGGCTGTTGACTTGCTTTTCATGATTTTCTTGCATCATTCTCATTTCTCTTCCCAGTTTTTCCTCCACTTCTCTTACTTGGTTTTCAAAATCCTTCTTGAGCTCCTCCATGGTCTGTGACCTATTCATATTTTTCTTGGAAGCTTTTGATGCAGGAGTTCTGAATTCATTGTCCTTCTCCAGTTCCATGCTTTGATCCTTTTTGTGCCCCCAAAAAGATTGTATGGTCTGATTGTACTTCCTCATCTTGCCAATTACTTGACTTTTGAGCTTTTTGCCATGGTAGAACTCTGCTTTCAGAATGGAGAGAGCTGTGTCCCAAATTGCTGGGGTTTTCACAGCTGCTGGAGCTGTTAGTTGGGTATCCTCTCTATAGCCCCCACAAGCTCTGGCTCACTGGCCACACACCCTGTGACCTGCACCCAAGACCACAATCCAGATCCAGACAGGTAAAAGCAAGACTGTTTAACCTCTGAATGATTGCTTAATCTCCCTACAGTCTGTAGGCCAGGAGCTCTGAAAATAGCCATGTGGCACTGCTGTGCCTCTCACCACTTCTCACCCCTGCGGCAGGGGCCATACTGTGCTATCCCTTCACCCTCACAACAGAGTTCCCAACTGACCTTTTGTTTTCTCTTTGGCTTTTATGTGTTGAGAAGTCTTGAAGCTTCCACAGCTGCTGGTGATTCATTCTCTTGAAGTCTGCTCTGGCCAGTTTGGGCACTGATCAGGGCCCCTTTGGGGCCAGAACTGTGGCTCACTGGGGACTGCACTCTGATTCCAGCATGCTATGATAGACCTGCTTTCAGTGGGAGATATGTTTCTCTCTGTCTCTTTGTGGGTTCTGTAGCTTTACTCCACCATCTTCAACCTCACTCTTCCAGAGTAAACCAAGTCCAGTGACAAGACATAAGTCAGGATGACTAATGTTGGCCTGGGTTTCAATGGATGACCTTGGCATCTTCAATGTCTGATCAAGCTCTAAGTGCTCCATAGCACCTGCTTCTTCCCCTTTCATGACCATTGGAACAAATTGTTCTCATCCACCCCTTCTGACAGGAGAAATCTTCACATGCCTTTGGCAGATATCAGTGATGAGATTGAAGCTTATAGATGATCTTCAACCTAGTTTACCCTATCTGCCAGGATGGTTTACTGGGATGTGGCCACTGCACATGTGACAGCTTCTTGCAGCTACAGATGAGAATTTGGTGAATGAACAGCCCTTCTTTCCTTACTCTGGATCCTAAATTTCCCCTTATAAATATATCTTCATAATACATGAAGCTACTCTGACTCTCCTTTATATATCCTACATCTTTGGAATGACCTCAGACACTTATTAACTGTGTTACTCTGGACAAGTCACTTAACCTTTGTCTACCTCAGTGTCCTCCACTGTAAAATGGGGATAATACAGCATCTGCTTCCCACTGTTGTGAGGATTAAATGAGAGAATATGTATAAAGTGCTTAGCACATTGTTTGGCATACAAGAGGTGCTTAATAAATGCTTGTTTCCTTCCTTTCAGTTCTGAAAATCTGCATTTCTGTGACTTTAAGGTTTTGTTCTCAGAAAGTATGATGGGAGAACTGGAAGGAGAAAAACAATTTGGGATTCAACGAAAACATCCAAAGATTTAGAATGTTTTATTTTATAAAGTATTCTTGGTCTCAGGAAGCAGTGTGGCATAGATGGAGAGGAGGAAGAGGAAGTGGAAAAAGCACTGGCTTTGGAGTCAGAGGACTTGGGTTCAAATCCAGACTGTGATTGATTACCCTTGTGACCTTGACCTCTCTTCCTCAGTTTCCTCAGCTGTAAAAAGAGGGTTGGAACAGGGGTTCTTTGTGGTCCTTTTTGGCTCCCTATCTGTGCTCTTCTGATCTTCTTTCCCACATGCCCCATGAAATGAAGGGTTTATAGTCAGGTGAGGCTATGGGGGTAGAAGGAAATAAAGGGAAGGGAATACAAGTCCAAGTGCTGCTCACTCAGATTAAGCCTGGATGATTAAAAGAGATACCTCTTCTCATCCATCACACATTATCAATTCAGGAATTTGCTGTAGCCAGCAGTCGGTGAACTGAATTAAAAGGCTGGGTTTTTTTTTCTTCTTTTTCTTTAAAGGACCTGCAAAACTTTATAGCCAGGAATATGATAACATTTATGGTGCCCCACTAAAGCAAAGTTAAATAAATCTCCTGCCTGGGGACACACAACGATCAGCTGGCACTTTTATATGACCGGAAAGGAATTGTCTGCTCTCAGGTCCTGTTTCCTTATGAGCCAGACTCACTCCCAACTAAGGGCGTGGGAATGGAGGGTCTGTGTCCCAGAGCTGACTCATTTCAACAACATCCCATGTAAAAAGGTTGGATTTGGCCCCCAAGATCCCTCTTCCTCTTGAAGACTAGAAAGAAAGGAGCAGAGTTGGCCCTGGCAACACTGGGCACTTCCTCCATCTACTCAGCCCTCCAACCTCTCAAGCCCTGTCTCAGTGATGATCATTCATACTTGCTCATGAGGCAAATTTTGTCACATCCATTTTCCCAGTTTTCTGCCACTTCATAATATTTTAGTTTTTCCAATTGCATGCAAAGATAGTTTTCAAAATTCAATTTTATAAGATTTTGAGTTCCAAGTTTTTTTCTCCCTTATTTCCGTCCCCCTCCCTAAGACAGCATGCAACTGGCTATAAGCTATACATGTACAATCATATTAAATGTATTTCCACATTAATCATGTTGTGAAAGAAGAATCATAACAAAAGGGAAAAACCCCAAGAAAAAAAACAAAACAAACAAAAAGAGAAAACAGTATGCTTCTTTCTATCTGCACTCAGACTCCATAGTTCTTTCTCTGGATGTGAATAGCATTTTCCATCATGAGTCTTTTGGAATTGTCTTAGATCTTTGCCTTGCTGAGAAGAGCTAGGTCTATCAAAGTTGGTCATCACAGAATGTTGTTGTTGCTGTGTACGATGTTCTCCCGGTTCTTTTCACTTCACTCAGCATCAGTTCTTGTAAGTCTTTCTAGCTTTTCTGAAATCCACCTGCTCATCATCCTGTCCTTCTTATCATGTCAACCATCTTCTGCACTCTGTGTCATAAGATTCCTCCTTATCTTGTAAGCAACCTTCACCCTGCTTTTCCTTCCCTAATCTTCAACCCCCGTAAGAAACCCTAAAATTATATCATCATTCTGAAACCTCTATACAAGCCTAGTTCCCCAAATATCAGTACCTTTTCAGTCAGCACCATGGCTATAGTAAAAGGTCCATGTGAGTGCTTTTCACCTAAATGAAAGCAGCTCCTGATGGCTACAGAGAAATATAAATGAATTCTTTCACAAATGAACCTGCTCTCCCAAATCTGACCTCAACAACTGAACTCTGTGTCTTTGTTGGAAGAAGGTAGCCCAGGTTTCTGAAGGAAATCCTTTGCTAAGTGGAATTGTAGATAGAATACTGGAGTTTGAAAGACGTGAATTCAAATCTTACCTCAAGATACATATTATCTGTGTGAACCTGAACAAAGAACTCTCTTCGCTTCCTTTTTCTCATCTGTAAACTGGAGATAATAAAAATATCTACCCTAGAGAGTTGTTTTGAGGATCAAATACGATTCTGTATGTTGAATGTTGGAAATCTTAAAGTGATATATCTATATATCTATGTCTATTAGTTATTATTATTGTCATCATTATTGTTGTTGCTATGGCTGCTATTAATAATAAAATTCCATTTACTCGGTTGATTTTTTGATGATTGTTAAAGGGAATCACACTGGTGGGGGCTCATGAGTTATACTGTTAGCAACAGTCACCCACAGGGTTGTCTTCATCGTGGGGACTCCGCCTCCCTGGTCAGTTTCAGTGTAAGCCTGGGGAATGAGCCCAGAAGGGGTGCTATATTATCATATAGTCATAGATTTAGAGCTTGAATGAAACTTAAAAATAATTGAGTGAACCTTTACTTTACATGTGGGGAAATAGAGGCCCAAGTCAGGTGAAATTATAAATTGAGAGCTGGAAGGAAATGGAGATACAGAGAGTTGCAGTGACTTAAAAACCAAAGGAACATGTATTTAAAACCAGAAGGTACCTCAGAGACCACCTAGTCCAACACCCTCATTTTATAGATAAGGAAACGGAGACCCAGAGCATTGAAGATATTTGTGGAAGGTTATTGTTGTTGTGTTTGTCCTTTGTTTTCAAAGAGTACTATGGCATCAGGGAAATGATGAGAAGGTCACATAGTAAGTGGCAGCCTTGTCTCTATGCAGGGCTTCTAAAACTTTTTCCTGCTCATGACTTTTCTACTTTATTTTATTTTATTTTTTCCTTTTTTTT
>CM053584.1:376183199-376199892 GCA_028627135.1 Pseudochirops cupreus
CTTGAGCTTGAAGGGGCCTCAGAGGTCACTTCATCCACTCAATTTATTTTATAGGTAAGTGGATAGGTAAGTAGACTGAGTACAAGGAAATGAAATGACTCATTCACAGTGTTATGAATAGTAAACATCAGAGCTGGCATGTGAAACCAGATCCCCTATGTGCTAAGAATCAGAGACAAGATTCGAACCTGTGTCCTTTACCTCTAAAGCCAGTGCTCTACCCACAGCACTTCAACATTGCATCGAGGGTACATTTTTCCAGCCGCAAGAACTGTCCTTACTTGTATCAGGATGGAGAAATGCAGATTGAAGGTTAGATGCCTTTTGTCTCAGGAATCCAATGAAAATGGACCCAAGTCCCTGTTTCCAAGACTTGGTTCTCCCCACCAATGACTTTTCAGAATGGAGAGTCCACCATTGTTGAGTCTTCGTCACAAGCCCTCTTTGCATTCCCTGCCCTTCCACCCACTCTCTCTCCATACAGAGCAATGAAGCTGTAGCCCTTTGAATCTTGTATTCTTGGGCATACATCTTTTTTTTAAAATGGAGGAAGCAAGAAAATGCATTTCATTCGCCACTGGTCATGCTGTAATGGCAGGTAATTAGAAACTTTAATCAATTGTGTTTTGCACAGCATGACTGTCATGTAAAAAAGGGGCATTGCCGAAAAAAGGTACAAATAAATATGAAAATTAGGGCTGTAAGGCATCAATAATCAAGTATATTACTGATCTCCGGCATCCCCTTCACCAAACTTCCTGTGTGTATCAAATTCTTTTCCTCCACACCTCTCTGAATTTCCATCTACTTATCTTTCTCATTTATTTGTTTGCCCTTCATATCTCAAAAGTCACTGATCCAAGTTTTATGGATGAAAGAGGGTCCAGAATACAAGTTACTCATCCTCCGGCCACTTAGTGTCTCCTCTCTGACCCCTTTCTCTTCCCCAGCAGATGACAAAGTCTCATGCCTTCTTTCTAAGGAAATATATTCTCCCTCATTCAGGGGGTAATCTGTGTTCCAGAGACACTTGAGAAGAGTGAAATACTCCATCACAAAATGCTTTGGTCCAGATTTCTCTCCCAAACTCTTCATTTTTCAATATTCCTTCAAATCTTTTAATCATTTCAGAGGGAAAGACTCTTTTAGAGGGAATCTGCCTTAATAGAATCTGCTCATCTCTTTCAGCAAAGAAGCCATTCCCTAATGTGTCTGCAGGGATCAGGAGCCTAGTGACTCTAAGATAGGGAATTTGGGGGACATACTGATTTCAAACATCCCTTCTGTTCTCATGTATGACCCTGGGTAGGTCACTCTACTTTTCTGGGCCTCAGTTTTCTCATCTTTAGTGTTAGGGGGTTTGGACTAGACATCTCTGAAGTCTCAGCTCCAGATGTGTGATCTCTCTGGGTCTCAGTTTCTTACTCTGTAAAATTGTATTATCTCTTCTTAAATCCAAGGTTTTGTGATTTTACTTTTGTAATATTCAGCTAACTGAATTTTCAAATAATTGGTTTTCTTTGTAATTGTATATATTTTATTTGTGCATTCTGAGAAGGGGTCCACAGACTTCACCAGAACAAGGCTGAAAACACCTGCTTAAAAGTCTCATTCACTTCTAAATTGGAGTCTATAGGTCCTTTTTGACACAGAAACTATTCATAGAATTAACACACCATAGAACTTTAGAACACAAAGGGACCTTAGAGGCTATCTAGCTGAAGTGCTACATTTTACAGGGGAGACAACTGAGGCCCTGAAGTAAAGTGACTTGTCTAAGGTCACAAAGCTAGTTACTGACAGAGTTGAAACCAGACACCTAGTCTCTTAACCCCAAATCCAAGGCTCTCCCCTTCCACCCATCACACCAATGTGCTAAAAATGAGAACACTAAGTGTTGGGAACTGGACAGTTTTAGTGTTATTGCCTCTATTTCTGAGGTCATCAAGCATTTATTAATCTCCTATTATATACCAGCCTTTCACTGTGTACTATGGTAATTAAAAAAAAACAAAACAAAAACACCCTCACCAGGAGGAAGGACAGAGAAAAATGTTTTACTTTCCAGAGGAAGCCGAATGATTGATTTAAGAGACAACCTTGAGATAGCTATCAGTAAGGGAAGGTGACTGCTTGTGGATGCTGCAGGTTTAGGAGCTTAGCAAGCTGAGGCTAGGCTCACTGTTAGCAGTTCCAGATGGGGGAGGAAATCTTTTATTCTGATAATACCAAGTCCATGTGTGTTTCAGGAAGGGGACCTTGAGTTAATGGTGCCCATGAATAGTGGTGAGATTTCACTTTCTGGAGCCTTGCCAAGGTTCAAGGCTTTCTTTCCTACCTTGTTTCTAGGTAGCAGAGTGGATATTATTGCCCTTGAAATCAGGAAGACTTGGGTTTGAATCTGACCTTAAACACTCCATGTGTGACCCGGGGCAAGTCACTTAATCTGTCTCAGCCTTAATTTCCTCATCTGTAACATGGGGAAAATAGTAACAGCTATTCCCTTGGTTGGTCTGAGGACCACAGGAAGTAACATATGCACAATTCTTGGCAAACCCTAAAGGGCTAAATGAATGTTAGCTATTGTGATATAAACTGCCCCTTTCTGCCTCTGTCCCCTTCATAATGAAGGGCGTTCATCAAAGCGACTTGCTCAATAAACTGGACTGACTTTTGAAAGCATCTCCCTCTGGAGGGTGTGGCCATGGCCATTGGTGCCTTGCTGAAAGCATATGAGACATCTCCAAATTATTTCTTATAAAAATAAATCTTGTTGGTATTGATACCTCTTTTTAAAAAAATATCACATTCATTTCCAAGCATATCACTTCCCTTATCCAGTGAGCCGTTTCTTTTTAAAAAATCAATAAACAAATCTTCATTGGTATCTTTTATTTTTATAATTTTCAATTTGAAATTTATAATTTTAAAATTTATTTTTATAATTTTTAAATTTCCCTATGAATCTTTCTTCCTGTCCTTTCCCAGAGAGCCATCTCTTAGCAAAGATTAAAAAAAGGAAAAGACAAAAATAGCTAAGAAAACTAATCAAAACATAGACTGTAGGGACGGCGAGGTGGTGCAATGAATAGAGCACCAGCCCTGGAGTCAGGAGGACCTGAGTTCAAATTCAGCCTCAGACACTTAACGCTTACTAGTTGTGTGACTTGGGCAAGTCGCTTAACCCCAATTATCCTGCCTTCCCACCTCCAAAAAACACCCAGAAACATACACTGTGTCCAACAGTGTGTGCAACATGTGTTACCCATAACCCCACACCTTTGCAAGGAAGGGAGGTAGAGGCATTTTCTTTATTCTTCTCTGGAGCAAAGACTGAAGTAAGCGTTTGCTTACTTCACTCTGAATCAGTTAATGTCTACTTATGCCTCTCTGAATCCTTCGTATCTGTCACTTTTTAAAGTGCACTGGACTTCCCTGGTAGGTCTATACCCCAAGCGTATCAAAGATATAAAGTTCCCAAATACGCCAAAATATTCATAGCAGGGCTTTATGTGATAACAAAGAACTAGAAATAAAATAAGTGCCCCTGTGTGTGAAATGTCTGAATAAATTGAGGATAGACACAAATGCAGTGGAATACTGCTGATAAGACCCTGCAAAAGTCACAGCCTCTCTGAGCCTCACTCTCTTCATCTGTAGAATGAGAAGGTGGGATTAGATGGCATCTAACATCCTTTTGAAGTTCCAATCATATGATTAACCTCTTTTAAAAATATTAATTGATTCTTCCTCCTCCTCCTCATCCTCCTCCTCATCCTCCTCCTCCTTCTCCTCCTCCTCCTCCTCCTTCTTCTTCTTCTTCTCCTTCTTCTTCTTCTTCTTCTTCTTCTTCTTCTTCTTCTTCTTCTTCTTCTTCTTCTTCTTCTTCTTCTTCCCTTCATTGCCCTACTACATTCTTTCCTGGTCCTTCACTTTATAAAAAAGAACTGAAAAAGAAAGAAAGAAAGAAAAGACTGTTTAGTAAAACTAGTATGTATATGCAGTGTTTCATACCCTAGTGCCCCAGCTCTTTAAAGGAGAGAGAGAGGGTGCATTCTCAGGCAAGCTTTAGTGACTTGAGTCTTCATCCAAAGTGAAGGAGAAGTTGGCACACAGGCCCTCCAGTAAGGATCTGTCCTCCAAAGAGTCTGAGCCAAACAATTCATATTGGAGGCAATCATTATGAGTGAAACCCATTCTTCCACAAGGGACCAAGGATAGTACCAAACACACCAGTTCACTTTGGGGGAGCTCCAGTCATAAAGCCTTAATAAAGCAATGCCTTTTGTCCTCTCAATAAGATTCCACTAGGCACGTCCAAACCCTCCATAGGCAGATGCTTTCAAAAGATCACAACAAAGGCTTAGCCTTTGTGATCTCATCAAGATGATAGAAAAATCTCCCAACCCACATACTTTCAAGCACCATTGTTACTACTAACCTGAGAAAAATTCCTGCGTTGGAATCAGAAGTGGGCAGTGAGGTAAAATGTAAAGTATGGTATAAATGGGTTCATGTCTAATCATGCTTCAGGTTTACTTGTGTGACCTTAAGCAAGTCCCTTAGCCTCTGTGAGTCTCAGTTTTCTCATCTGTAAAAATGAGGATACTGGACTAGGTAACAGCCCTAAAAGTCTATCATTTAAAGAATACCTTCCTTTCCACCTACTCACATCTTACACTTTTTAGCCTTGTTGAGTGGGGTTAGAAGATACATGAGTTGGATAGATAGATAAATACTTGTTATTTGATAATATGGGAGTGACAACAGTATGAGTCAAAAAGCATTTTAATCAGCCACTATGTGCAAGGACATCAAGCAATCCACAAACATGTAGTACTGTTGTCAGGTGCTGTGTTGGGCATTGGAGATACAAAGTGGAGAATGAAATCATTGCTGCCATCAAGGAGCTTACATTCTGACAAACGATTAAGAGAAAAAAGAACTCTTTAAGGTTTATTTTTCTTTCGTTGTGCCCTCAAGAAAGAAGATCTTCAGATTGGGAAAGATTGGTTAGCAATGAATTAAAACCTAAGGTAAGTAAAGAGATGCTAAGAGAGTATCTTAGCTGTGTTTGGTGAATCCAAATCACCAGGCCTGGAAGAACGACATCCAACCCAGGGCATAAAAGAACCTCCCCAGTATGATCCCGGAGCTATTGTTCATATTTTTTGAAAAAAAATTATGGAAAATGGGAAAGTCAATTGCAGACCTGGAGAAGAACCAATGTTGTTCCAATTTTCACGAACTAGGATTCTATGTTGTATATATTTTTATCTCCCCATTAGACTGTAAGCTCCTTGAAGTCAGGGGCTAATTTTGGTTCTTTTTTTGCATGTGTGGCTTTAGTATTTAGCATAATGCTTGGCCTATGGTAAGCTTTTAATAAATGATACTTAATAATAATAATAAATACTTGTTAATTGATCAATTGATTCAAAATATGGACTGGTAAGCTTGCCTTTGACTTAGGGCCACATGCTGGAACACATAATAAAAGGAAAGGTTCAAGATCTGGGGGATAGGAAAGTCGTTCTATGTATGTGCCAGGAAGGGCTCATTGAGAATAGGTCATGCCAGACTAACCTCATTTTCTTTTTTGACAGGGTTACTAGCCTGGCAGATCAGTAGAATACTGCAGACATAATATGTTTGGACTTTAGCCAGTCACTTGACAGACTCCTGTGTTCTTCTTGCAGACAAGATGGACAGCTAGTCTAGGGCATCGAACATCAGAGTCTCTTAATTGATGCTTTTTGGATTGGAGTCTATTGGATTGAGACCCAGCTGATTGTCTGGACCCAAGGAGCAGTGATTAATGGAGGGACGCCACCCTGGAGGGAAGTTTTTAGTGCTTCACAACAGGGACCTGTGCTTCCCTCTGCCCTTTTTAATGTTTTTATCAATGACTTGGATAAAGGCACAGATGGTATGCTTATCAAGTTTGCAGATGATTCCAAGCTGAGGATAGCTAGTGCTCGGCACGACAGAGCTGAGATACAAAAGGACTGTGGTGGAGGAGAATAATGGACTGGATCAAACAGATGACCCTTAATAGTGAGAAATGTTAAAGTAAAAGGCCTGACTGCCTAAGGACGGGGTTAGGGAGACACGGGGGAACATATGGAAAAGACCCAGAGGTTTGAATGTTCAATATGAGTTTGCAGGGTGATGTGTCAGCTTCCCAAGGTTAGATTCTGCCTGCTTCCTTTGCAAAAGTTGGAGGCTAGGGATATGGAATGTTACATATAACATCACAACTGGTTGAGGGGTTGATTTTTTCCTTTTTCAAAATCTTTGCTACAAGAGCTGGCTTGAAGAGTAGGCAAGGGGAAGAGTCATATTAAGAAAGATGTGATCCAAAGATGAAAGACTGATAAAAATTAGGCTGAATTAAACAACAACAACAAAAAAGCTAAGTCACATGTTGACTGTTGTTTTCAATTTGAAGTACCATGTTTTAAAAGGATGTTGTGTCATGGATAGAGTGCTGGGCTTGGAGTCAGGAAAACTTGACCTCAAATCCTGCCTTAATTATCTACTAGCTGTGTGACCTTGGGCAAGTCACATAACCTCTCTCCATCTCAGTTTCCTTTTTTGTAAAATCAAGGGGTTGGATTTGATGGTCTCCAGATTCCTTTCATGCTCTAAATCTCAATCCTATCATCCTGTAAGTGGGAACACCTTCAAGAGATGGTGAGGTCATTGGAAACATGACATGAAGTTCTGTTAAAAATACTGGGCATAATTATTCTGGAACTGAGAAGATTTAGGGGAACATGATAGATGTGTTTTAATATTTGATGAATTGTCTTGTAGAAATGGGATTTGACTTATTTTTAGTAGTTCAAAAGGGCAAAGTTAAGAACAATGCATAGAAGTAAGATTTTAGCTTGATATAGGGGGGGAAACCTAAAAATTACCATAGATCCAGGTAAAGGGGAAATTGGCTGCTTCAGGTCATAAATCTGGAAATGGAAGGGATTGGAGGTCACTTAGTCCAACTCCCTAATATTAGGGTTGAGGAAAGTAAGACCCAGACAGCTGAAGTGATTTGCCTTAAATTATACAGGTAGTTAAGTGTAAGAGTCAGAATTTTAATCTATACCTTCTGACTCCATATTCAACATTCTTTTCCCCTACACCACATTGTATCCCATTGGGGATTGGGATAGATGGTCTCTGAGGATCCTTCTGCCTCTAGACCTAGGAAACTGCAATTGTTTCTTTTTCTTCCTTTGTGAATCTTGTTTGTATCTTCCCATGAGCCTGTATCTATGTTGGAGTAAGTTGGATCTTCTGAGGCAAGCAACATCTCACTTCAACTGGAATGCTTAGACCATCCGTCTTTTACTCATCACTCTATTGTTTTCTCATTAGAAATATCCTCCATGGCTTTCATGGCACTTCTCCCGGATAAGTCTCTAGTTGGTGATATGCTACATTCTAACTAGATCCAGTCTGGAGTTTTTCTTTGTCCTTTGGGCACTTGCAAGATTAAGTCTTCAGAGATTCCATGGTGTGTAACCTGGTGATATTACCAGTATTGGGTTTTGACAGCAGCTAGGCAATTGTCTTCCAAATACAGAATTTGGAAGAATAATGCCTTAGTTCTTATCATGTACCATGATTCACAGCCCTCATAGCATCACCAGAAGAACACTGATGCTCTAGAAGTGTGACTCCTATTGCCTTTAAGAGCAAATACAAATCCTTCTATTTGTTATTTAAAAACCCTTCATGATTTAACTTAATTTATCTTTCCAGGCTTCTCTCCCTTTATGCAATCTTTGTTCCAGTAAAACCTGCTTTCTGTTGTTCAGATATAAAATTCTATCTCCTACCCTTGGAGACACTTTATGCCTGGAACTCTCTCTCTCTCTCTCTCTCTCTCTCTCTCTCTCTCTCGATAGAGCGCCAACCTTCTCGGAAAGGCCTCTTGATTTTGGTTGTGATGAATGTTAGGAGAAGACTTTCAGGTCACTTAGAAACCAACATTTGCAGTTCCAGTGGCTGGTAAAAAGGCGTGCATTGTATATCACTGGGGGCCCTTGGAAGATCTGATTTTTAATTAAGTAAGTGGGATCATTGCCAGGGGATGCCTCAAACAGCAGCACTGCCTGGCATCCTGGTGAATCTGGGCTAAGCTCTTCCTGACATTCTGACCTCATAGCTACTTCTGAAGGAGAGAGAAGGTACAGGTGACAGATGTCAGCCCTGAAGGGACAGCTAAGGTATTACTGTAGCCACACATTGTGTCTAAAAGCAAGTGTCACAAATAGTGGCAGAAATATGTATCAAAAAAGACCAAATTCTCAAGTTTGTAGAAGGCTTGATAACCCAAAGGAATGTTTGTTTCCCCCATTAAAAGGAAATCAAATTACTATCAAGAAATTAATGCTGTCTCTCATTTTCTGGTCTGTGCTAGAGAGAGCTCCATAGAAAACTGAAACAGAAATTTTTGTCTTTGTATTTCCAGGGTCTAGCATGGGATCTAGCATACAGAAGGTACTTAATAAATGCTTGTCGAATTAGATTGATCTCCTGGTGGTGAGTACTGTTTTTCTTCTGGAATTATTACACATGTATATCATATCTTAGGTTATCTAGGTGAAACAGTAGATAGAGTGTTGGGTCTGGAGTCAGAAAGATCAGAGTTCAAATCCAGCCTCAGACACTTACTAACTGGGTGACCCAGTCTGCCTCAGTTTCTTCAACTCCAACATAAAGATAATAATATCAGTCACCTCCCAAGGTTTTTGTGAGGATCAAAGAAGAAAATATTTATCAGTTGCTTTGCAAACCATAAAGAAATGATAAAAATGCTAGTCATTGTTTATATTATAATATGCTTATTTGTTATATTATATACTTATTATATTATTATGTGTTGGTTGGTTATATTTCTAATGTTTAGCACTGTATTTGGTATTCATGAGGTGTTTAATAAATGCTTGTTGAATGAATGATTAATCTAGAACGGAATCTTAAGAAGTTCTAGAACCAATGGGATGGAAATCTATAAGGCAATTCTTCAGTTCTTTTGGGAGAATTCAACAAATGTTTATTCGGTATCTATTACCAAAGGAGTGGGAAAAGAAAATGTAGTATTTACCCTCAAAGGGCTTACAATCTAATAATATGGAGAAGAAAGGCACCAAGGTAATTTTAGTACCATTTAAAAGATGCTACATGGGTGAGAGAGGGTACAAAGTGCCAGGAGAGGTCCAATGTGGGCTAGATTGTTTCTGTCCAGGGCACCCCAGGAAAGAATTCATGGAAGAAATAGTATATGAGGTGATCCTTGAAAGATGGAAAGATAATTATTCAATTATTTTATTTTTTATTTTATTTATTAGACTTTATTTGTCATTTTCCTTATTAGGCATTTATTAGGCACCTACAGTGTACCAGGTGCTGGGGTAAGCCCTGGGCATATAAATAAAGAGAATGGTACAATCCCTACTCTCAAGGAGCTTCCATTCTTTCATAACTAGTTATAAGATTGTAGTCTGCACTTGTGGAGAGAATTCTTGCACCAATGGAATCATAGACCTTTAAAGTATCTGATTGTAGAGTAGATAATTCCTTGAGATAATTGTAAAAGATTAAACCAAAGGTAATTAGTTACTTGGGTAATAAAATAGGAGTTTGTATAAGCCAGGGTTCTCAAAGTATCTATGTCAGACTCTTTGTGATCCCATTGAGAGTTTTCTAGGTGGAGATCCTGGAGTGATTCGCCCTTTCCTTCTCCAGTTCATTTTATAGCTGAGGAAACTGAGGCAAACAGGGTGAAGTGACTTGCCCAGGGTCACACAGCTTGTAAGTGTCAGAGGTCAAATTTGAACTCAGGTCTTCCTGGCTTCCAGACCAGCACTCTATCACCACACCACCTGGTGGCCCATATGTATGTACATAATCATTTGCATGCTATTTCCTTCCTTAGAAAGTGAGCTCTTTGAGGGGAGACACTATGTTTTTGCCCTTCTTTGTATATCCATCCCTTAGAACAGCTCCTGGTACATAGTAGGTCCTTATTATATACTTGCTGTCTGACTAATTCAAGATATGAAAATAAAGCCACCAGTGTGGTATAGTGGGTGAATACTAGCCCAGGAATCAGAGAGACTGGGTTGACATCTTTCCTTCACTACTTACTGCCAGTATGACCTTGTGAAAGTCATTTCCCTCTCTCCCCTTCAGCTATCTCCTCCTATTGATGAGTTCTTTCCAGAAGCTCCATTTTGAGAAAGGCTCCAGCCCAGTTACCTTGATTCTTCACCAGGTTTTGATGCTGACTCTGCCCCTGTATGGATACCTTTATCCCTTGTTATATTCCCCCATTAGACTTTAAGCTGCTTGAGGACAGGAATGTTTTTCTTTTTGATTTTGTTTATATCTTCAGCACTTAGAACAATGCCTGACACACAGTACGCACTTAATAAATGCTTGTTGACTTGACTTGCCCCCCTGGCTTTGTTTTCTTCAGTTGCAAAATAAGGGGTGTGGATTATATGTTTTCAAAGATTCTCTAAACCTATGATCCCAAGATATATTCAATTGAATGGGAGTTAGATTTAGTTGCTAGCAGAGCTTCTCCTATTTGCCAAAGGCGTGTCTTCACTTTTTAATTTCAGTGCCCTCAAAGACCCAGATGACCCTCCCTAAGAACTGTTTTGCTAAAATGTGGGTTCCTCAATTCCCCAGGCCAAGATTCATTCCACCACATTTTGTTGTCAATCACTGGATTAACCCTATCTTTGATTTCTGAGCTTAACAGTGTTTGGTAAAAGTTTGGGAGAGCTAGAAAGTACCAGGGCCATATCAGAGGACTGCCACAGATACAGGAGCCACATATAGGCAGATAGGTTTCTCTTGCTTTGGGCAATGGTCAGCCAAAGGCTCTTGATGCATTTCCAAGGATCCTTCTGCTAATCCCTGTTTGCCTTTGCTCAAACTCATCTCTATTATACAGGGATAAGAAGAGCAGCATTCACCAGGGCGTTGGAGCACAAACCACAGAGAAAGGGTAGTTTTGAGGAATTACAAGGGGCAATACCTCTGGAACCAAGGCTCTTCCAGAAGAATCCTTCCTAATTAGCAACACAGGCTGGTGATCAATCTTTGGAAAACAATTGAAATCCATTAACATAAAAGAACCTTGTTGTTGTTGTGGCTGTTGTTGGGTTGGTCCTCACCCTCCAGCTCCTCCCAGGGCACAGCTTGCTTGGGTGTCGTCTCTGGTTAGCAAGGTTTGACTGAGTGATACAGATACCTGATAATGATGATGCCTTTGAATGTGAATCTGCGGAGTCTGGAAGACTAGAGTGTGTTGGAAGTTAAAGAGATGTTCATTAATAGAGCTGAAATCCAAGGCTTTGTGTGCATAAGCTATTAGAGCTTTCAAATAATCCTTGGCATTCAGAGCAGAGCTTGCATATCACCTACTGTATGAGGTCTTTTCTGATTGCTCAGTTATTTAAGCACCTTTTTTTTAAGTGACTGTGCAACTTTACATATATATATGTGTATTTAGTTACTTGTACACATTGGGAGATAGCTAAGTTTAGAGTTAAAGGACCTAAGTTCAAATCCCTCCTTTGCCCATTACTCCCTCCTGTATGACCTTAGGTGAGTGAATTCATTTTTCTGGGTCTTACTTGTATCCTCTGTAAAATGAGGGGATTGCACTAGATGATATCTTTTTAAAAAATTAAATATCTTTTATTAATATCTTTTCTTTTCTGTGAACTCGTAATCCCTCCCAGTGAGTCCCAGAGTCCCTCCCTCCCACATTCACATGGCAATTTTTTAAAGAGAAAAAAGGAAGAGTAAAAAGAAAAAAATCAGCAAAACTAGTCAATATATCTAAGACACCTGAAAATAAATGAAATCTTCCATAACCAAAAACCACTCATGTCTGCAAAGGGTTGGGGGAGAGTGTTTTCTCATATCTTCTTTAAAGCAATACTTATTCTTTGTAATTTTAAAACATTCATTTTTGATTGTTTTGTTTTCTTTCTGTTTACATTATTATAGTTGCTATGCATTCTGTTTCCTTGACTTTTCTTCATTTTTGCATCAGCTCATAAAAGTCTTCCCATGCTTCTCTGTATTCATTGTATTTGTCATTTCCTGTAGCACAGTATTATTCTATGACAACCCTGTGGCATGATTTGTTTAGTCATTTCCAAATCAAGGGGCATCAACTTTTTGCTACCACAAAAAGTACTACTATAAATATTGTGGTGTATAAGGGGATTTTCTTTTTTTAATCAATAACCTATAGACCAGATAACTTCCAGAGAGCCTCTGATTCTAGATCTATGATTTTGTTGTATTCTTCTAGTTGAATGTAAACTGCTTGAAGTCAAGAACTGTTCTTTTTTTTTTTTTATCATGTCTCTGTGTCCCTGGCACTGTACTATGGGTGCCTAGTACTGAATAGCTAAGCATTTAGAGAAGGGAAGAGAAGAGTAGAGGAGATAAGAGAAAAAGAGAGGAGAGGAGAGGAGAGGAGAAGAGAGAAGAAAAGACAAGAAAAGAGAAGAGAATAAAAGAAAAGAAAAGGGGAAAGGAGAGGAGAAAAAAGAAGAGAAAAGAGGAGAGGAAAGGAGATAGAAGGGAAAGGAAGAGAAGAGGGGAGAAGAAGAAAGGAGAAGAAAAAAGAGAAGAGATAAAGGAAGAGAAGAGAAGAGAAAGGAAGTGAAGGGAAGGGAAGAGGAGAGGAGAGCAGAGAAGAGGAGGGGAGAAAAGGGAAGAGAATGGAAAGGAAAGGGAAAAGAAAGGAAGAAAACAGAATGCAACCACCCTGTGAAGCAAGTATTATTAATTGTGTTTTGTAGATGAAGGAACTAAGGTTGAGTTTTTTTGACCATGGCCACACAACTATTGTCAGAGGCAAGATTCTGGCCCCAGGTCTTCCTGACTCTTTCCAGCATCATATTCTTTCCACCACACTGCCTCTCAGAGATCTTCTAGTTCAGTTTCCTCATTTCACTGAGGAAGAAGTTGAGGTTCAGAAATTAGGTGATTTGCTCAAGGCTATTCATTAGTAGAACCAGGATTGGGACCCTCATTTCTTGCCCCACCCCCATACTATTTCCACTATACTATACTACATGTCTCTTATTACATTAATAGGATGTGTGTTTAGAAAAGTACCTGGGACATAGTAGGTACTTAATAAATGTTGATCAATTGGTAAGTGGAAAGAGCATTAAAGGTTGTCTCTTGTTCAGGCCTTCATTTTTTACTAATATATTTTATTTTATCACAACAGATGCTTCTTCAAAACACCCAATGTCCCTCCCATTCAAAATGCATTCAAGACAGTTAAGTAAAACTGCCAAATAGCTGAGATTGTGTCTGATAATACTGGGCTGACAGGGGAGGAGTATATTTTGTTTGTGCCACTCCTCAGAGATAGGTTCTGTCTTTTGAATGCTGCCATTCCCCTGGTGTTGTATGGTAGTAAGTCATGGAGCCCTATAGTTGCAGAAGAATTGAAACTGATGATCACCCCAAGGGCGATAGAGGGATGCATGGGAGATGTGAGCTGGGACCAACCCAAGGAATCATGAAGGGGAAGCAGTGTAAGAGATACCAAGCAAATGTATGCCTGGTCTGTATTCAGATGCACCAGTTCTTCCTCTGGAGGTGGGCAGCATTTTTCATCACGAGACCTTCGAAATTGTCTTGGATCTTTGTATTGCTGAGAATAGCTAAGTCGTTCATGTTGATCATCACACACTATAACTGTTACCAGGAGGTTCTGCTCACTTCACTCTACATGTCTGTTTCTAGTTATTATTAATAATCTCCTGCTTTTGTTTAGTGTTTTTTTTTTTAACAATTTATAAGGCAAATACTTCCTTTGTTAATTGAGAGTAGGACCAGATGACCTTAGGTCCTTTCCGGCTCTAAGCTATGGTTCCATGTTTTCACTTTCCAGATGACCACGTCCCAATTCCATCCCTACCTTTGTGTCCTATGGAATGTCCCTCAGCTTTCCTCCCAGTTCTAAATAGAAAATCTCTTAAACTTACTGCCTTGGTGACCTTGGGCACTTCCCCTCCTGACCATCAATTTTCTCATTCATAAAATGTCAGGGCTCGATTAGACAGTCTCTGAGGTACCTTCCAGCTTGAGATCTCTGAGCCTATGACTGACTGAAGCAGAGCATTGGACTTGATGGGCTGAGCAGTAGTGAAAGCCAAGCTGGCTGTTGCTTTCTTCAGTTTTCAATTAAGCTGAAGAGAATGAAGACTGAGGATTGCTTTTCTGCTTTGCATTATTCAGTGAACCTGTGACTCCAGCAGAACCTCTCCATGCCTGAAGTGGCTGGGTGAAAAGAGAGCATCCTTGTGGAAGGTTGGTCCCTCTTGTTTTCCCTTGCTTCTGCCTTGTTCAGATAGTCATTGACAAGGATGTGTGGGCTGCGACCTCTGCCTCTGATATTCAGCCAATTCTCCTTGTCAATAGCCATTGACACAGACCCCAGAAGAACAGGGCTTTGGGAATAGATCTTATGAATTCCTGCTGCTCAGTGCTCAAATCTTCCTTTGCTAATTTGTAATAGACAGGAGCCAATTCTCTACTACCACTCTTACCTGACTTGGTTTGAGATCATCAGACCTGACATATTTTGAGGGTAAAAATGAAAGCGTTTGTTGGAAGAAACTCTATTCCTAGAATTGTGTGTCTGGAAAAACACCACCAATAGTTTTTTTCTTGTGGTTCTTTAAAAGAAGAGATAGCACAATTTGACCCTGCAATTCCACCATTGGGCATTTACCCTCATCTTTGAACCTCTGGTCAGAGGATCATACCCGCTATGATTATAGGATTGTAGCTCCAGAGCTGAAAGGGACCTCAGAAACCATCTAGACCAATTTGACACATAAGGGTAACTAAACAGTAAGTGACTGAAATGGGATTTGAACCTAGGACCTCTGACAGGGTCAAAGACAGAAAGAAAAACACCATATATACCAAATCATTCATAGCAAGACTATGTTATCAAAGAAATAGGAACAATGTGGGTACATATTGACTGCAGAAGTAGACAAACAAGTTGAATTTTATGAATGATATCAAATATTTTTGCTCCATTAGAAATGATCAATATGAAAAATTCAGAGTAGCGTGGTACGTGTGCGAACTGCTACATAGTGAAGAGTCAGTCTGTTAATTAGCATTTATTAAGTACCTACTATATGCCGGGCACTGAGTGCTAGAGATTCAAAAGAAGGCAAAAAATAGTCCCTGTTCTCAAGTAGCTCAAAATCTAATGGAGGAGACAAAAAGCAAGCAGTCATGTATAAACAAGATACATACAGGATAAGTTGGAAATAATCAACAGAGCCAAGGGAACAGCAGAAGCACAAAAGAAAATACTTAGTCAAAGCCAAGTATTGAGGAATTATAATGGCCAAACTTGACTCTGTAGGAGATGAAAAAGTTGCAGTCTTTCTTTTCTATAGAGAGGTGAAGGGCTACAGAGGTGAAAAGAATATGGGATCACAGATGTCTGGCATTTACTTTATAATATTAAAAATAATACTAATAACTATACTTATGTAGTGCCTTTAAGGTTTGCAAAGAGCTTTCTAGAAATAAGATCTCATTTTGTATCTGTTTATAGGTAGGTATTGTCTCTCCCAACAGGAATATATAAGCTCCTTGAGGGCAGCCACTTTTCATTTCTGTCATCATATCCCCAATGACCACTAAAGTGCCTTGCTCATAATAAGGGTTTAATTAATGAATAATTATTAATTGATTAATTCATTGGAAGGTACCTCTGAGGTTAAGTCCAACCTTCCACATTGTATAGATTAAGGAAGTTCAAACCCGGAGAAATGAAGTGATTTGTTCAAGGTCACAGGCAGTGGTGACAGAGTTGAAAAAAGCACATATTTCAATCCCCTCCTGAAATTTTCCTCTGCCAAACAGGAGCTAGCGTGGGAGGCTCCATGCCATGCTAATGACTTCCACAGATTCCTTAGAGCTGAATTTGAGTATGGAGCAGACAGGAGAGTCAACAGCTCTTCCCTCAAGTGGAGTGCTCCCTCTAATTAAAATGCCACAAATGGATACCAGGTTGAAGAAGAGCATTGTCTGGCCTTGGAGCATGGTTTGTTCCTGAGGTCCATCTGCAGTGCCTATATCTTTGTGAAAACAATTGCTCTATACATCTGTGTGTAGCTCCTGTGGTTTTCTGCTCCCCTTTATGAGAGTAAAATGCCCAAACCTCTCAAAGGGACTGATCTTGCCTTCCAGATACTCACCTGAAATTCCTGTTGACATCACTGGGAATTGTCTGCCATATGGCCCAAGGCAGAGTCTAGCCTTGTGTTGGCTCAATATTTATCTCAATAATGATTTCTTGTTCCTGGGTGAATTTAATTGCAAAACAGGAACTAATTCCGGATGTTGAACGTAGATGAAGGTTTTTAAGGGATGGTCAGAGTATTTTAGCTAATTAAGGGCTGTTATGTATGGGGATGGGAGGTTATCTTCCTTTTATTCCCAGATGTGCTCAGGCCTATGCTCTGGGCCTGCAATGAAAGAGGATATGGAGATATTCCACCAGTTTCCATGTAGGTGAGGAAAGAGGCAGGATAGAAATAGATCTTTTGAAGCTACAACAGTAGGCCCAGTCAGATAAGATGCAATTGAGTAAGGATAA
>CM053584.1:376200392-376218685 GCA_028627135.1 Pseudochirops cupreus
AATCTGGAGTTCCATAATCAAATGTTATGAATGTGTATCTATCTATCTATCTTTGTATGTGTGTGTATATATATATATATATATATATATATATATAAAAGAAAAAAAAAAAAGAAAGGGGTCTGGGTCTTCCTTGATCTCCTAAGTCACCTCCAAGCCTGGACACATATATCTTGGGATAAAATTCCTTGCACCTAGACTCAGGAAAGGTCAAATATAAAAGAGGCAACCCAAACCCAGGTTTAGGCTTAACCAGGCAGTATATGTCCTTTAACTACCATGGGCATGTGGTACCACAGAGGGAAGATCACCCTACCTCACCTGACTCAAGGGAAAGAGATGAAAACAGTCTTGCTCAACTCAAAGTCACAAAGGAAGAGAGAGTGAAAGGGTGGGCTGCTCCCTTTGGAACAGAGGATCACAGGTTGAGAGCTGGAAAGGACCTTAAAAATCAATAAGAAGATTGGACTCAATCTTAAAAACCTTAAAGGACCTTAAAAACCAATGAGGAGATTAGACTCAATCTCCTTATTGATTTTTAAAGTGGTTTTTAAGATAAGGAAACTGAGACCCAGAAAGGATGAAAGAAATGGTCTGAGATTCAAACTCAGGTCTTCTTGCTCTCACGTCTAATACTCTATGCACTATGGTACCAAGCTGTTATCTGGCAAGTCACGAAGTCTTCTTGCTCCTCAGCCCATAAGGCACTGACTCTTTGTTACCCCAGAGTGCAAGCTTTTTGAAGATGAGTCACACGTGGCCAGAAGCATACTTCTTAAAGCTTCCATGTGGTCACTGGAAAAAGGAATGGAGATGTTCTATGGAATGGCAGCCCTGGCTAACATATTAGAATGTTTCCTTTGTCTGAATTTGGCATCAGAGCTTCGTAAGAACACTGGATCTTCACAACACCATGACTCCCTGGTTTAATCCAATGGGGAAAAACACCCAAGTCATAAGCTTAGGAGCTTCCTCTAGTTCCACAGCTAATGGCATGGAGTGTAAGAGAATATGGCTTTCCCCTGTCTCAGGTTAGAAGAGCATCTGCAATTCTTACTTATCAGGGGAATTTTAAAAACTATAAAATATTTTTAAAGAAGATGAAATATCCGTCCATATTCTGTAGAAATATGAATATGGAATATTATAAAGAAAGCAATTAATCCACACTTAAAACTAATTTGCCTAACCCAGTGGGTTTTTAAATTATTCATTAGTGCTGTTTAAAAATAATTGCAGTTTATGAGGAAAACCTATTATGGATTTCTTTTAAGACTTAAAAAGAAAGGATTTCCTTTTTATTTATCAGCCATTTACAGTTTGGGAAACCATCACATTTCAAGACCAGCTTAATATTCTCATCACCCTTTCCTCCCTCCCCATTCCCCATAGCCCACAAACCTAATTAACTTTAACATTCATCATACATGCAGACTCTGGTGATATTTTCCATCACCAGACAGTGAACTCACGAGTAATAATAACTATTCCCATTTCTATAGCACATTCAAGTTTACAAAGATTTTCCTTACAAGGCAGGAAGCTGAGACCCAAGGCGGGTTAAGTGACTTCATGCCTCCCCTTCACTAACAAGTGATAGCGGCTGTATGTTATCTCAGAGCCAAAACCAAGGGGGAGGGCTTCCTAGAATTTGCCCCAGAGTGCTTGTTTTAGAGGGTTCAAGTCACACTTAGGCTCATTTAAGGAAGGAGGCAATGGCTAGAGCTCTGAGCAGGGGAACGGCCTCCTTACTTTACAGAAGAAGAAACTAAGGCCCCCAAAATGGAAGCAATGTATCCAGAGCCCCACTGCAGAGCTCCTTCAGCCAGGGTGCTAAAATTCAGCTATGAACGAGGCTTCCTCAGGGTCAATGGCCCTTTTAGAGTTCTGGTCTAATGACTCAAGATCCTTCAGGGTCTCAGGGTCTGAACTCTAACATACAATTAAAATGACACACAAGGTTATGTTATAGACTATGGAAAGTGCTTAAATGTGATTCCAGAGACTTGGCTTCTAATACTGACTTTGTCATTGACTAGCTACATGACCTCAGGCAAGTTGCTTCCACGCTCAGGGTCTGCCTTCTCATCTACACAATGAGAAATTTAGATGAAATTTATTAAATATCCTACTGTGTGTAAGGCATTGTTCTCCAGGTTAAGGAAGATGTGAAAAGAAGACAGTCTTTACCCTCAAAGAGCTTATGATCAGTTGGGAGAGTTGATATGAAAACATATGACTAGACAGCGCATCATGGGAAGGGATAGAATGGTAAACTTGAAGTCAGGAAATATGGATCCAAATCTTGCCTCTGATTCTCTCACTTCCAAAATAAGGAAGTTGGAAGAGATGATTCAATTACACAAACTTTTATTGAGAAACTACTAAAAATATAGGGACAAGACAGTCTCTGCCCTAAAGGAGTTTATGATCTAGTTGAAGAGAAGAAATATATGCATAAAATTGTGGCCTGAGGCACATAACCTGCAGTAATAGACAGACCACTTGGCTTGAAGTCAGGAAGATTTGAATTCTAATTCTGCCTCTGAAATCAACTCTGTGACAGTCATCAGATGACTTCATTATTTTGAGCCTTATTTTCTTCATCTGTAAAATGGGGGAAGGGACAAAACACTCTTCACACAAATAAAGTCAGATCTAAACAATTGGAGAAATATTAATTGCTCATGGGTAGGCTGAGCCAACATAATAAACTACAGAAAATAGAGCTAGAAAAATAGCAAAATTCACCCAGGAGAAGAAAAGGTCAAGAACATCAAGGGAACTGATAGAAAACAACATGAAGGAAAATAGTCTAGCATTACCAGATCTCAAATTGTGTTACAGAGTGGTAATCATCAAAACAATCCGATAAGAGCTAAGAAATAGAGTGGTAGATCAGTGGAATAGAAGTAGGTATATAACACACAATAGTACAGGACATAGTGTCTAGTATCTGATAAACCCAAGATTTCAGGACAAGAATTCACTATTTTACAAAAACTGCTGGGAAAACAGTAGGGTAGTTTGGCAAAAAACTAGGTATAGGCCAACATTTCAGAACATATATCAAGATAAATTCAAAACTGACACATGATTTAGACATAAAGGATGATACCACAAGCAAATTAGGGGAGGATGGAAATTTTTACCTGTCAGATCTCTGGATAAGGGAAGAATGTATGACCAAACAAAAGATAGTGAGCATCAAGGGATATAAAATGGTTCATTTTGATTACATTTAATTAAAAAGGTTTTATACAAACAAAATCAATGCAGCCAAGGAGAGTAGGGAACTGGGAAGACTTGTTACATCAAGTTTTGCTAATGAAGGCCTCATTTCTTAAATATATAGAGAAATGAGCCAAATTTATAAGAAAATGAGTCATCCTCCAATTGATAAATGTTCAAGGATATGAGCAGGCAGTTTTAAGAAGAAATCAAAGCTATCGATATTGATATGAAAAAAGTGCTCTAAATCACTATTGATTAGAGAAATACAGAGTAAAAAATACTCTGAGGTACCACCTCGCACCTATCAGATTGGCTAATACAACAGAAAAGGTAAATGACAAATGTCAGAGGGAATATGAAAAAATTAGGACCCTCACATATTCTTGGTGGAGTTGTGAAGTGACCTAATCCACTCTGGAGAACGATTCGGAACTATGCCCAAAGGGCTATAAATGGCATACCCTTTGACCCAGCAATATCACAACTAGGTCTGTAAGCTAAAGAGATCAAAGAAAAAGGGAAAAGACCTGTATGTACAACAATATTTATTGTAGGTCTTTTTGTGGTGACAAAGAATTAGACACTGAGGAGATGTCTATCAATTGGAGGATAGCTGAATAAGCTGTTATATGTGAGTGTATGATGTATGTATGTTGTATATGATGGAATACTATTGTGCTATAAGAAATGATGAACAGGACAGTTTCAGAAAAACTTGGCAAGATATATGAACTGATGCAAAGTGAAGTGAACAGTATACACAATAATAGTAACATTGTGATGATCTGCTGTGAAAGACTTAGCTTTTCTGAGCAATACAACGATTCAAGACTATTCTGAAGGACTTATGACGAAAAATGCAATCCACCTCCAGAGAAAGAACTGATAGTCTTACTGCAGATCAAAGAACACTTTTTTTACTTTCTTTATTTTTCTTGTTGAATTGTTTTGTTTTAGGTTTTTGGCCTATGTTTTCTTTTGCAACATAGCTAAGATGGAGATCTGTTTTGAATCTCTGCACATATAAAATCTATATCAAAATGCCTGCCTTCATAAGGTGGGGGAGGAGAGAAAGGGAGAAAGAGAATTTGGGACTCAAAACTTTTTAAAATAATTGTTAAAATTTTACATGAAATTGAGAAAAATAAAATTTATTTTTAGGTGGTAGAAAGGGGCTGGATTAGCTAGTTTCTGGGGCTTCTCCTTTATCTAGAGCTATGATCTTGTAATCCTAAATCCCTTAACCACTCTGAGCCCCAGAATTCCTCATCTGTAAAAGGAGGGAATTGGGCTGGAAGACCTATCCATTTCTAAATCTTAGATCCTGTGATCTTAAGTGATTTAACCTTTCTGAGCCTCAGGCAACTCCAAGACTGTAAGTAATAGAGCCTAGCATGGTACATGGGGCACAGAAAGCATTAAGTAAATGCTTGTTGATTGATTGACTGATTGATGGATGGTTTTCTATTGATAGAAAAGGTGTTCTTCCTTTATGTGTTGACATATATGTGTGTGTGTGTGTGTGTGTATACAAAACAGAACGTGCTAAGTGTTTGAGAAGCAGGCTACATATATATTTCATAAGAACAAAGACTAGGGATGTCATTTCCAGATGGGGAGAGAAGGGAGGTAGAAGGAAGGGATGGGGGGAAAAATCAATCTGGGAGGGAAGACCCTTACTGTTTCTGCCCAGAACAGAAACAATTGCTGTTTACACTTGTTCTGAGCCTTAAATGGTAACTGAATGCTGAGCTCTCCAGTTTTCTTTTCTGTCTCTGCTAATGAGGAAGGAAGTGTGAACAAAACACTTCGACAGACTCTCTCCTTCAGGATGCCTTTCCTAATTCCCCCCTCCCAATTGTTAGTGGAACCTCACACTTTGTATTTATTTTGCATATAACCTATATTTATTTACCTGTGACAATGCTATATTCCCACAAACCCCAGGAGAATATAAGCTCCTTGAGAACAAGGACAGCTTTCATTTCTATCCACATCCCCCACGGTTAGTACAGAGTCTGGTATATATAGGTGTCTAATATATGCTTGTAGATTAATTGATTTGTATACGAAAGGTCAGGCACACAGTAGGCATTTAATAAGTGCTCATTGATGGACTGATTGATTGATTTGTGAAAAGGAAGAGTTCAATGGAAATATAAAGACAAGTGCAAAGAAAAAGTCACCAATAAGATTTCTTTTTTCTTTAAAGTAAAAACCCAACTAAAAGAGGGAGGGTTTTTTTTGCAAAAACATCCTTCATGTGTTTTAACTCGGCTTGTCACCTTCAAAATCTGAAGCCTCTGCTCCATCTGAGGACTCCCCCTTGAATTTTCAATGCCAATCATGCTCAGATTTAGCGCCGACACTCCGTGTGTACGTATTTCATATTTGTCGGGCAAAATCAATACAAAGTTAAGCAATAAATATATTTGATGATGGTAAATATCTGAGTGTAGAAACCCAGATTATCATTCTTCACTGAAAAAATAAACAGATTCCTCCTAAAGTTAAGATGGAAACATAATTATTCAGTCTCCCCATGTTAGATTTGCCCAGAAACTGAAATATTGTTAGCAAACAAGGATTTAAATTTTGTGCTCCAATGAATTGGTAGATCTCTTAGTTTATTGTTTTGATTTCACTGCATTCTACCACAGGGAAATTATGCAAACTCTTGGTGTACATGAAAAGAATACTGATAATTAAGGAATTTGCAGCCTGACTTCAAGATAATTTCATAAATCTATGTGGATCTGTTTATGCAGTCAAGGTCTGTGCAGTGCTATGATAACTCTCAGAAACAGGGTAAGCTCTAGGCCCAGGATGTATGGCATCAGATACTTCATTCTATCCAGCCAGCCACCAGAACATCAGGGCATGGATATCTTGTCATCTCACCTGCCTATCCACCTGCCTATCTTACCCCTACCTCCTTTCCACTCCTTGTTTGGTGAAAAATAATCAAATTAATATTATGATACACAGATGGTTAGATAGATGGATGGATGGATGGATGGCTAGATAAGTGGATAGATACATAGATAGATACATGGATACATAGACGGATGGAGAGTTGGAGGGATGGATGGATGTATAGATAAATAAGTAGATAAAAGAGGGAGAGAGGAAGAGAGGAAGAGAGAGAGAGAGAGAGAGAGAGAGAGAGAGAGAGAGAGAGAGAGAGAGAGAGAGCATACTTATTAAGTACTGGGAATACAAAAACCCCACCCCCACCCCCAAAAGGCAGTCTTTGCCCTCAAGGAGTTTATAGTCTAATTAGAGAAGAAAAGCACAAGAGGGAACTAGAAGTGGGTGCAGCAGAGGGAAAAGGTAAGTGTCTGGTGGAGAGTCTGGAGTAATCCTGGTACAGAAAGGAACAAGAAAAGCCTGGGTTCCTAATGAAATGGAGACGTCGTGCAGGAGCTCAGCAATGACAGGAGGGTTAGTGTCAGGAGCACCATTTTCAGTGTGAGAATGTGTACCTCAGAAATCAGTAAATACTACAAAACAAGGCTTGGTTTATTTTTTAGTTTCTTGTCCAGACTTAGGAAAGTGATGAAGACAATGTTAATAACACAGATTAAGCATATATTTCCCCCCAGGAGCTTGTTGTCCCACATTTGAAAGCCCTGTCCATCTTAGAAGTATCTGCTCCCACCCCTTATGTTCAGAAGTGAGGAATCTGAGGACCAGGGAATTGTCCAAAAGTACCGAGTCTGTAAGTAGACAAAATAAGGATTCGAACCCAGGTCCTGTGACTCCAAAGTCAGTTCTCTTTCTGTTGCATCACACTGCCTTCTGTCTGTTTAGATCCAAGCCTGTCATTCTTTCATAAGCAATTATCACCAGTCATCAATGTTATTGAGTGTCCACAGAGAAAACAAGACTTTGGTCTATCACATGGTCTTAGCCCATGCTGACTTGAATTGCCCCTGTATGTCAAGGTCCCAGTGCCCAATGACAGCAACCTATGCATTAGGAGGGAGAAGACAGAGCTGTGCCGAGCTAATCAGATGAGTGGTTCTAGGCTGAAAATGAAGACAGCTCTATCTTCATTTGCCAACTCTGGCCTAGTGCCTGAAACATAGTAGGCATCTGATTAATGCTTGTTGACTGATTTTACCCCCACGATTCTAACATTGTCTGCCCTAGTCAAGGGAACTGGTAGGTAAAAGTTCAGGATAAATTGCTGCTTTTAATTTATTATTTCCTCTAAAAAACTCTTCCTCCAATGCTCATCTCATCCTGGAGATGGCCTTGGGTTCTCAAAGGTTCTGTCAATGAAACACAAGCTCTGACAGGTCTGATCAAACTGAAAAGGAGCATTGGATCAGCAATCCAGAGTTGAAAGGTGAATCAGAGGCCATAGAGTCCAACCTCCTCATTTTAAATAGGAATAAATTGAGAAACGAAGAAGTGGTAATGTTCCTAGGGCCACACAATGACCAAGCATCAGATGTAGGTCTTACTGACTCCAAGTTCAGAGCTTGATCTGCCATGCCATTTTGTCTCATGGAAAGCTTTGAGTACAGACCCATTACTAAACTGTTTGGTGATCATCCAAGGACCATCCTAGCTGAGTTCAGAGAGGCTCTTGTTGGCCAGCAGATGATTCTTCCAGTCATAGAAATTAATTTAAAAATAAAAAGATCTTCTAAGGCAGCTGTTCTCAACCTGTGGGTCGCGACCCCTTTGGGGATTGAACGACCCTTTCACAGGGGTTTCAGGGGTCGCCTAAGACCGTAAGAAAACACATATTTCCAATGGTCTTAGGAACCAAGACACTGCTCCTCTATCTGTCTCCAGGCAGATCCGCCTACATGCAGACATGCCCACATACAAGTATTAAAGAGTCATGGCATTAGGAAGGTTGAGAAGCACTGTTCTAAGATATATGGAGATTTCAGTCTGCGTGGGTGTCCTGAGTACACACATGAATAGAATCATGTTTCCTTGAAACATCACAAGAAATACTATTTGTTTAATGGGTAAGGTCATCGTTTCATTTACACACCAACTCTTCAGGGCTCTAGAAGTGAGTTGGGTTCATTACATTGTGGTCTTCTGGCCAAATGCTAAGGGCCAGAGTAGTATAACATCTGGGGTCCCTAAGAGACCCCTTTTGCTAATCCTAGGATCATGGTACCCAGTGAGGAACTACCTATCTCAGTCCACAATTCATGAGCCCCATTTCCATTAAATTTCCCTTAACCAAACCAGACAAAATCATGTGACATTATACTAAAGAAAAATATATTAGGCAAATGGTAAAGCAAGATAAATACTGAGTTAAAGCAAGCAGTAAGCATTCTTACCAATGATCTCCAAAAGTCAGAATTAAGTACTCCCAGAGTCTCTGTCTTTTCCCTCCCAAAAGAATCTCTTTAAAAAGTTGGCTTGAAGGCATGTGATTTTTTTTTTCCTGGTCCTTGGCCTGGGTCATATTTTATGATGTTTAACCTTTGCTTAAAGACATCCTGGCCCCAACTCTGAAACTCAACACCCAACTCCAGGTAATATCTAAGCAACAGAGAATTCAACAGATCATTTACTCCCCAAGACCTACACACTATACATCTCTCAATGAAGCCTGAGATTGAAGCAACTACATTACACTTTACTCTTTTGTGATATTTAATTAGCATCTTGGTTTTTACCAGAAACACACAGACTGCAAGAAGTAGAAGGACACAGACTGGGAAAAGGAAGAGGAAAAGAGAAGAAATGATACAAAGACATCAGTGTATCTTCTGTAGAGGACAGCCTTCACTCCACCCAGATAAAGTATCTTAGACTACCAAAATAAACTGATTTCAGCTCTCCAAGAGACATCTCAAGGCATGACATCCTGAATATCCTGTTGGCCAGGAACACATGGACAGAAGCAACAAAACAAATAGATGATTCCTTGGCAGCCAGACCCAGAGCTGGAGTGGTACAAAGGCAAGTCTCAGAACTAAAATTAATTCATAGATCCAAAGTTGGAAGAAACTTTGGAGGTCACCGAGCCCAACCCTCCCATTTTGCCAGTGGGAGACTCAGAAAAGGGTCATGATTTTCTCAATCTGGAAGAGACCCCAGAGGCTATCTCATTCACCTTTTGTTTCACAGATAAGAAAACCAAGGCCATCATGGGATCATGAATCTCCAAGTGAAAGGAAACTTGGAAATCATCTAATAATCTAACTTCCTCATATTACACATAAGGAAACTGAAGCACAAATCACAAAGGTAGTAAGTGGCAGGGTCAGGATCTGAATGTCCATCTTCTGGCTCCAGTGTTAGTACTCTTCATACTACACTGTGCTGGCTCCCACAGTTAGTCTAAGGATGCATAAATGTCCTGTTAGTTCCTACATTTGGATGTCATACACACTTTCAGAAGTGCTCATATTACTGTTTAGTAGATTCACACTAGAAACTTCAGAATCTCTATTTTTTAGCATAAAAGATGAAAACTCCACCATTTTGCTTAAATATAAGGGCACCCCAGCTCCCAGGATCACAGATTTAGAGCTGGAAGTAATCTTATAGATCCTGTAATATGTCTTTCATTTTACAGATGGGGAAATTGAGGTCCTGAGGGTTGAGTGACTTGCCCAGTTGTTGATTGCCTTTCCTCTGAAAAGCTTAGAGGGTCTTCACGCACTTCTCCCCTATGGCCTGGGTTAGGGAGAAGGAGATTGAAGGTTCCTTCCAGCTCTGACATGCTGTGATTCTCTAATGTTACACCTTCTCTTCTAGTCCATGAAACACCATTGACAGAGGAAGAACCTGAGACCCAGAGGGCTAATGTGATTTGCACACATAAGATAGGACTGAAGATGAGAGCTGGATGAGAGACCAGACAGCAACCCCCTCCCTTTGCAGATGAGAAAATTGATGAAAAAAAGACCTAGATGTCAATGGCTTGTCCAGGATCAGACAGCTCAGTACACCAAGGTGGGCTTTGGACACAGGTCTTTCTGATGCCAAGTCTAGTCCCTTACTGGCAATAAATGCAATTACATTGGGTTCTTTTTTCCTTGTAGACTTTGATATATCTGACAGCAAGGAGCATCTGAAAAAAAGAGAGAGAAAAAAAACTGAACTTATATGAAAACATATTCATCATTCTTGGGGTAATGAGTCTATGAAAACTCAAATGATCTTCCCCATCTGAGAGTGTTTAGAAGCTTTTCATCTGTGTGAGAATAAAGAAAAACTACTTCCTTAGGTTTTTTCTCTTTTTCTTTTTTTTTTACTGCAGCAATAGAGTATAAGGAAAACAATTTAAATCTACAAACTACTGAGATGTTTTCTGTTTGACAAGCATCCAAGAGCCCAGGCATCTCTGTGGAATCAGAGACCCATAGAACGTCACAGCCGGAGGCACCTTAGAGATCATTGAGTCTGAGCCCCTCATTTTATGGAGGAAGAAATTCCTAAGTAGGGCTCAGGTGGCAGTGAGACAGCCCTGTCAGGGGAGTCTGCTCCTGTCAGGGGAGTCTGCTCCTGTCAGGGGAGCACAGGTAGAGCTAAGCGGTGTAAAAACAGGGGCACAGACAGGATCTCTTGCTGTATGATGATCAACCTGAGGGACTGACATAAAAAGCTGTTGACAGGTGGGGACTGGGGGCTGCCCTCCGGTGGGAATGGTTTCTGTCTTGTCAGAGGAAGCTTACCATCCTGGGGCCTATTTTAGGAACTGAGGACTCCACTCTTCTCTTTGGGACTTTGGGAAAGAGGAGAAGACAAAGGGATTCCTTTTCCATTCCAACATCAATGGTAACTTGTAGCAGAAGCAAATCACAGATGAAGATATACGTGACCAGGAAAGACTGAGACAATCCTTTATTTCCTATTCTGATAACGTACCAGCTATTGGTGAACTGTCCATATGGAAACTTTCACCTCAGGCAAGAGTTTGGGGCTTCAGGCACCAGTCAACCAAACGGCTTTTGGTTTTCACTGGAGAAGACCATCATTAGAATCATCCTGAAGCTAGTAATGGGCCAACCAGGCTGAAAATAATTTGGAAAAATGTCCAAAAAGCTATTAAACTGTATGCGTCCTTAGACACAGGGATATCTCTATGAGCTCTATATCCCTAAGAGATAAAGAAAAGAGAGAGCAAGAGATAGAAAAGGAGTCACCAATTCAGAAATATTTATAGTAATTCTCTGGATCATGACAAAGAACTGGAAACTGAGTAGACATCTATCGATTGGGCTACACCAAGGTATGGCATGTGAATATGCTGACAAATGATGGAGGGTACCACTTTAGGAAGAGGGGAGAGGAGGGAGAAAATTTTGGAGCTGAAAATCTAAGAGGCTTCAAATGCCAAGATGGTAATATGAGGCAGGAACCCTCTGCAGCCTTCCCAAATTCCCTTGCAAACAACTAGAGAACTGGAAAGAGAACTAGCAGAAGGGAAGCAGCTTACCAGCTAGGCAGTAAATGTCTGTCTCACTGGCATGAGAGGGAAGAGGGTGGCCATGCTCCAACCCTGGGGCAATCCATCAGTGAGGCCCCTCCCTCCTGCAAATCAGCAGGAAGTGAACAGTCTGTGATAAAAGCAGTTCCCCCACCCCATGGACCCCATCTCTAACACAAGCAACCAGTGAGACCCATAGCAACCAAAGCCTCATCCTTTGGATAGATCAGCAACAAAATTACTCCTCCTGAGCCTACTAGCAGAGAGGTCCTGTTTCCATAGCAACCCAGCAACAGGGCCCCACCCCTGAGGTAGACCAGCAACCAGATCCCTCCTCCAGAACCAGCCAGCAGACTCTGTTTCCATAGCAACCCAGCAACAACACCCCACCCCCAGAGCAGGCTGGCAGCTAAACCCCACACTCAGGGGAGGCTGACAAGGAGGCCCCACCCCCCAGGACAAGCCAGAAGGGAAGCCTACCCTCCCTAGAAAAGCAAGTAGCCAAGCCCTTAATCCCAGTGAAAGTCAATCTTAAAAAGTGAAAGTCAGTCTTAAAACCTAGAACCCCAGCACAAAAAGCTTGGGACAATGTAGGACCAGATCCTACCTTTCACACAAAAACACCAATTACAAAATAGGCAGAAAAAAATGAGTATTTAAAAAAAACTAAAAAAAGATCTTAACCATGGAAAGTTACTTAGAAGAGGGAAATGGTGTCAAAATGGTTACATGTGAAGCCTCAAAGAAAAATGTAATTTGGTCTTAGGCCCAAAAAGAATTCCTGGGAGAGCTTAAAAAGGATTTGTAAAAGCAAATTAGAGAAGTAGAAAAAAAATTAGGAAAATAAGTGAGAGTAATGCCAAGAATCATGAAAAAAGAGTTTATAGCATGGGAGAAAATATCCAAAAATTTAGCAAGGAAAATAACTCCCTAAAAAATAGAATTGGCCAAATGAAAAGGAAGTACAAAAGCTCACTGAAGAAAATAATTTCTTAAAAATTAGAATTGAACATGTGGAAACTAATGACTCTATGAGACATCAAGATACAATAAAACAAAAGCAAAAAAGTTTTTAAAAATAGAAGAAAATGTGAAATTTCTCATTGGAAAAAGAACTGAGCTGGAAATAGATCTAGGAGATGTAAGAATTATTGAGCTACCTGAAAGCCATGATCAAAAACAAACAAACAGAAAAGCATGGACATCTTTCAAGAAATTATCAAAGAAAATGTCCCCGATATATTAGAACCAGAGGGCAAAACAGAAATTGAAGGAATTGACTGATTACCACCTGAAAGAGATTCCAAAATAAAAATTCCCAGGAACATCATAGCCAAATTCCAGAGCTTAGAGATCTAGGAGAAAGTATTGCAGGCAGCAGAAAAGAAACAATTTAAATATCATGGAGCTATAATCAGGATTACACAGGATTTGGCAGCTTCCAAATTAAAGATCTAGAGGACTTGGAATATGACATACCAGAAGACAAAGGAGTTAGGATTGCAACCAAGAATCACCTACCCATAAAAAATGAATATGATCTTTCAGGGGGAAAAATGGACATTTAACAAAACTAAGGACTTTCAAACATTTCTAATTAAAAGATCAGTGTTGAATAAAAAATTTAACCTCCAAATGAAAGACTTAAGGAAAACATAAAAAGGTAAAAAAAAAAAAAAAAAAAGGAAAGAAAGAGAAAACATAAGAAATTCAAAAACATTAAACTGTTTATATTTCTATATGGCAAGGTAATATTTATAACTCTTAACAACTTTATAACTATAAGAGCAATTAGAAGGAGTATATGTAGATAGAGGGTATGGATATAAGGTGACTTTGATGAGATGCTACTCTCCCTGTCCCCCCCCCCAAAAAAAAACAAAATAAAGGGGTAAGAAAGAAAATTTCAATGGAAGGAGGGAGGAGATTGAATGGGGCAAATTATCCCACATAAAAGAAGCATGAAAGAGCTAGTATAATGGATGGGAAGAATGGGGACAGGGGACTTAAACCTTACCCTCATCAAAACTGGCTGAAAGAGAGAACAACAGATGGAGACATCTACCTTACCCTATAAGGAAGTAAAAAGAGAGGAGGATAACAGAAGGGGAGACAGATAAAAGGGAGGGGAGATTGGGGAAGGCAGTGATCAGAAGTAAAACATTTGTGAGGAGGGCAAGGATGAGGGATGGGGGGGGCAGGATAAACAAGTAAAAAATAACATGGAGGAAAATACACAATTAGTTATCGTAACTATAAATGTGAATGGGATGGACTCACCCATAAAATGGAAGTGGATGGCAGAACGGATTAAAAACCAGAATCCTACAGTATGTTGCTTATGAGAAACACGTTTGAAGCAGAGAGATACACACAGGGTAAAGGTAAGGTAAGGGACTGGCCCAAAATCTATTATACTTTAGCTGAAGCCAAGAAAGCAGGGGTAGTAATTATTTCAGATGAAGCAAAGGCAAAAGATACACATACACACACACACACACACACACACACACACACACACACACACACACACATATATATATATGTATATATATATGTATGTATGTATGTATAATTAAAAGAGACAAAACAGGAAACTCTTACTGAAAGGTACCATAGACAGTAAAGTCATATCAATCCTAAAAATATATGCACCAAATAATATAGCATTTAATTTTTTTTAAGAAATTGAATGGGCTACAGGAGGAAATAGACAATAAAACTGTATAAGTGGGGGACCTCAACTTTCCCCTCTCAGAGGTAGATAAATTTATGGGATGAAACCAAAGAAGCGATTAGGGAAAATTTTTTATTTCTAGATGGATATCAAAAGTGGGGAAGCTGCAGCCTCAAGGACACATGTGGCCTTCTAGGTACTCAGGTGTGACCTTTCGATAGAGTCCAAGTTTTACAAAACAAATCCTTTTACCAAGGGGATTTGTTCTGTGAAGTTTTGATTCAATCAAAGGGCCACACTCAATTGAGAACCTAGAAGGCTACATGGTTTACATCAATTAAATAGAGGAAAAGCAAATCAATGAATAGGACATACAACTAAAAAAAAAAAATAGAAAAAGAACAAACTTAAAATCCCCAATTAAATACCAAATTGGAAATCTTGAAAATTAAAGGAGAGATTAATAAAATTGAAAGTTAAAAACCCCCGAATTAACAAATAAAACTAGAAACTAGTTTTATGAAAAAACCAATAAAATAAACCATTGGTTATTTTGATTTTTTTTTTTAAAGAAAAGAAGAAAACTAAATTGCGACTATCAAAAATGAAAGGGGTGAATTCACCACTGATGAAAAGGAAATTAAGACAATTGTTAGGAGTTATTTCACCCAATTACATGCCTATAAATCTGACAATCTAAATGAGATGAATGAATATCTATAAAAATAAAGACTACCAGATTAACAGAAGAAGAAATAAAATACTTAAATAGCCCAATCTTAGAAAAAGATATTGAACAATTCGTCAATGAACTTGCTAAGAAAAAGTCCCCAGGACCAGATGGATTCACAAGCAAATCGTACCAAACATTTAAAGAACAATTAATCCCTACACTACATAAACTATTTGGAAAAAATAGCCAAGAAGGAATCCTACTAAATTCCTTTTATGACACAAAGGAAAATAAAGGAAGGAAGAAATGATGAAGGGGATAGTTTCAGAAAAAACCTTGGAAGACTTTTATGAACTGATACAGGGTAGAGTGAGTAGAACCACAAGAATGACTCATGCAATAACGACAATATTGTAAAGATAATCAGCTTTTAAAATATTAGGAACTCTGATCAACACAATGACCAAGCACAACTCCAAAGGTCTAATGATGAAATATCTTATCCATTGCCATATAGAGAGCTCATAGATTTGGGAATACAGACTGAAGCATATTTTCTTTTCTTGGGGGAGGGTTGACATGGATAATGAGAAAATCTGTTTTGAATGTCTATACATATTAGTAATGGGTTTTGCTTTTCTTGCCTACTCAATGGGTAGGGGAAAGGAAAGAGAGTATTCAAAAATAAAAATAAAAAAAATAAAATAAAATAGGTTGTTTTTAAAAAGTAATCCCACACATGTAGGATTAAAGAAAATCAAGTTCTGACTGAGTGAGAGATCCCTTGCCATGGACTGGAGAAATTATAAACTGAACAGGGAGCTTATTTGACTGGAGCAGAGACAAGAATGATGAATCGTGATGAAAGATGGGAAGATTTTGTGAACAAGGAGAGCACGAATACTTTCCTTATGTATCCGGGGAGGCCATTCTAGTCTTCTTTCTTCTTCATCATAACCTTTAGGAGGGTCTAGTGCACTTTCAAGAGATGGTAAGTTTCTATCTCAATGAGAGTCTAGGACTCTCAACCTGTGACTAAAGAACCATTAGCAGCAGCTGCAGTGTCAGGGCTACTATGTCAAGGGTAATCTGAGTTGTTGTGACTAAGGAAGGTTTCATAGGGGCTGATTTCACAAATTGTAATGGCAGGAAGCATGTGATCAAGGGAGGCAGATGACATGTGCAAAATACTCTGGGTTCTGATCTGGGTTTTGCTATTTAACTGAGAGACCATGAAGTAAAGAACTTTGAATGTGAAGACAGGAGGACAGGGATTTCAATCCGGACTCTGACATTCAATCAGTTGTGCGAATGTGGACAAATCTCTTTACCTCTCTAGTGCTCAATTTCTTCATTTGTAAAATGAAGTATAAACTCCCTCCCCAGAGAGCCTGGGTGGTTCCCTGAAAGACATATCTACAGCTCTATGTGCTATGTATGCAAAGGTTAATGTGACTCCTGACTGGTTGAGAGACCTCTGAGCCACTGATGCTGGCGTACTTATACAGAGATATCAGAGAAAAGTACATAAATGAGAGAAGATCCAAGTTGTGAACTTGTAATGGCACAAACCTGGACAGAGCAGTCCTTCATGTTATATTTGCCCATCTAGAGTTGGAAGGGACCTCAGAGGCCATTTAGTACATTCCCTTCATTTTACAAATAAGAAAACTGAGGCCCAGGGAGGTTACATTATTAGGACCATAACTCATAAATCTCAGAAGCCGTCTAGTTAATTCAGTCATTTTACAGATGAGGAAACTGAGGCCCTAACATTTAAGTGACTTGTCTAAGGTCAGGAAGGAAGTAAGCATCAAAGGTAAGATTTGAACCTGGCCTTCTAACATCAGATCCTCCTTCCCTTTCACAATGCTGTCCCTTTCAGCTCTTAACTCTACAGTCCTTTTTAAAGCTCCATCATTCCTTCCTCCCTTCCTCACTGTGGGACTTCCATTAATCCTCAGCATCTATGCCATCAAATGGGACTAGATCCCACTTATCCTGCCTTATTGTGTCCCCCTCCAGTTCTACTTAGCCAAAGACCAAGGGGAGCTTCCGATAAGCTTTGCTGCAGAATTATCTTGTTATTGACTTCAAGGCATAAAGAGCTCCCTCACACAGAGCTATCGGCTGGACTTGATGCCTCCCCAGAGTCCCCATTTATGCCCTTGTCTAAAGCCTCCCATGGCACATTAAACTGCTGCTCAGGGTTCTCAAGAGATCACCTTATTATTCAGGAAGGAACCATGCCAGGAGCTGCTGTTGCACCATTCCTGGCCTCTTTAGTTGAGTGAGAAGTAATAGATGCAGAGAGACAAATCAGGATCCGAAGGGAAAACTTTCTACCAATCGGGTCTTTTCAAGAGCACATTGCCAGGCATTTGGGGTAGGGCTGCAATTGTAATGTCCTTGATCTAAGGAATTCCCTCTGCTAACACAGGTCAACACGAACTCAGCAATTTATGGTTTTAAGTGAGATGTGAAGGGACACCCAGCCACCATGCATCAAGAGGCAGGATTCCCTGATTTAAAGGACGGCTCTCTACCCACAATGCCATGTTGGGTTTGGCACACAGTAGGCACTTAATAAATGGTCACTGGATAGAATGAATACAGAAAATCATGGGAAGACATGTCAACTGATGTAAAGGGGCAGTAAACAGATGGGAAAAAACATACACAATGATCACAACAACAACAAAGAGGTCAACTTAATGATGTGCAAGTATCCGGACTAAGTTTGGCCCCAAAAGTGGGAAACTGCTGGTATGAACATTGCAGATAATGAAAGAGCTAGCTGATAAATGCTGGAGAGTTTTGCTGAGCTTCCCCCCCCCCTCCTTTTTTATTTTTAAATTATAAGTGATGGCTCTGGGAGGTGGAGGTGAGAAGGACAATTTGGGAAATGTAAATTATTTTAAATCGAAAGACATCAATAAAAAATGATGTTAAGAGTAAAATAAAAACAAATGCTGACTGATCACTTGAAGAGTAGAGTGGGTTGCTCTGAAATACTGGATTACAGATTGAGAACAGGAAAGGGCTTTATTTAAACATCATCACTCTTTCCACAGCTCCACATTATTGTGGACTCATCTGGTACTAAGGTAAAAACCTCCTCTTTCTGCTCCCACTCCCCGTTCCCTCCTCCCTATCCACCTTAATTCCAGCCCTCTGCTCTCCCCCTCCACCATGTCTGCTGCTAACTCCTTTCCCTCTAAACAAACTCCCATTCACCCTAGAACTCTTCCTGTCATGATCTTTCTGTCTTCAGATGATCCAGAAAA
>CM053584.1:376225424-376290917 GCA_028627135.1 Pseudochirops cupreus
CCCCCCCCCCCCCCCCCCCGTGCATGGAATCTGGTGAAGAGGGGGCTTCAAACACTCTCAGAGAGGAATCAGGCAGATTAAATCACAGTCAAGTTTCATCAGTGCTTACCAGGCTGTGGTGAATTAACCAGCTTAAAATGTGCGTCCAAATCTCCTACAGATACATACAGACAAATAGAGATGGGCAAAAGATGTTGTTCTCCTGGGAACTCACCAGACTCATCTCTCCTACATCAGGACCTATAGTGTAGGCACACACACACACACACACACACACACAGCATCCCAAGAGAGAAAGGGCCATCAGTGGGGGAATGTTAGGGGAGGGGATGGAACCAACCGCTAGACACTTCAGGGTAGAATTTTGCTGTAGGATTCAAATGTGAGACTCCCTTGTTTCAGAGCCCCTCTCTAACAATAATATCTAGAACACTAGAGAGAAGCTAGCATCTTTAAAACCAGCAAAAATGAATCTTGTCTGGTTTAACAAATTGCTTTTCCACTCCCATTTCTTGATGGGGATAATGTCTTTCCTGTAGCGTTTGGCATAGCCATTGCCCCAGCCCCTGTGGGAACCACCGGTGGCCATCCCCAATGTCCAGGACTGCTCCCAGGCTGATGAATCTCTTCTGGATAGTGATTAGCTGGGGATGTGATAATTCTGACTGTCAGCATCAGCTGAGACTCTTCTGCCTTGCATATCTGAGGCAAGCTTGAAGAGCATCCAGGTGGTTCTCAAGAGTTCTTGAACAAAAAAGAGCAGACCACTCCTCTCCCTTTTCCAACCTTCACCTCCTCCTGCTCCCTAACTTGGTCCAGGATGGTGCATTTGGGCTGCCTCCTAACTACTGAATGGACCTTACTCATCTTTACCTCCTTGTTCCCACCAATCTCACACCGTCTCCTGCTTCTGCCCGTTTAAATCCTTTTCCTCTCCTATGAAGCCTTCCCAGGGCACACTCCTATGCCTTGTCAGAATCTTTTGCTGCTGTCCAGTGGAAGATCCTCTGGGCAACAGAAGCACAGGCCCATAGTTGTGTGTGGTAAGGACTTCAAGGGCTTGGGACTCCAAACACCGATAAACTTCAGTCAAGAAAGCCAGATGGGCAGAAGCCCAGGGCATGATGAGAGCAAAAGTGAGGCAGTCCAAAGGTAACCTTGCTTTCCTTATCATTTGCTGCTCTGCCAAAAGCAGTGAGCCTGATATTATAAGCACCAGCAGGAGGAACTCATCCCATGCTGGTGATCTGATTTCCAGACTATGAGAAGGTTTTTTGCAGAATAGAAACTTGGAGTAACATGATTGCTCATGACCCAATTTCATACCCCAGGGAATAGTCAACTAGAGTGGTTGAGATTCCTGCTTGAACTGCTATTATACTTAGATGCATGCTCCTCTTTCTGAATCTGTACCAATTCAAAGGAACCACTGGGCAATCTGTCCTTGTGTCTTTGAGAAAGTGGGACCCTAGGAACCAAAAGATTAATCTATGTCTCTATATAGCAGAAAGGAGTCCTAACCAGGTAGGCAGGAATTGCTTCAGCTTCTGGGCAGTTCAGGTCTATCTTGTCTGGGAGACTGACTTTGAAGCTCTGTGTACCTTTTACTAAGGGGAAGAATTCTATGTCCTGTAAGCATACTTATTGCCTAGACCTATAGTTCCCAACTTTGTTGGGAATCCATTTTTAATGTGAAAAAAAAAAAGCCAAATCGGGGACTCCCATAAGATAGCAGCTGTCCTCTTAGCATCTTGTTGATTGAGAAAATACATAAGGACAAAATCTCAGTGATACCTTTAGGTTGTTGAAGCACAACAGCATCTGCCTACACTTGAAGCATGATGTGACATACATATGTGAGATGTGTATATCATTCAGTGCATGGAGCTATGACCCACAGTGGGAAGAACGAAAGATTCAGAATCGGAGGACCTGGATTATGTGTGCACACGCACATACATTTATTTTTAATAGTCTTTTATTTTTCCAATTATTGGTAAAAACAATTTTTAACATTCACTATTTGCAAAATTGTGAGTTACAAATTTTTTTTCCCTCCCTCCCTACTTACCTTCATCCCTTCCTCTCTTCCAAAAATGGCGAACAATTTGATATAGGCTATATATGATGTGGACATATATGTCTTATCTTAATCAAAGTGTAAGGTCTTTGAGGGATAGTATGGGGTCTTACACTTTGTTTCTCTTCTGACATAACCCTAGCACAAGACCTCACCCAAAGGAAGCACTCAGTAAAGCCTTACTGAATGAATGAATGGATGGACGCTTTTTGACCCACTGCCCATTTTTCAGGATGCCACAGTGGATGTCTCTGGCTTTCTGTCCTTCATTAAGTGATGTCTTTTGGTTGGCTTTCATCGATTGCCTTAGATTTCTGTTGTTCTTTGTTCATAAACATCTTTGTTTGATGATCCTCGCTGTGTTTCAAGAGGAGATAAGCCCTTAGTTTGGCTGAATCTTTCCCAAAACCATTGTCACAAGGGGAGAGTTTTCACTTAAAATGTCTCCAGGTGGTGTGATGCTTCCCAGAGCTCCATGTGGATTGCTTCCTTCAGTGAGTGGCCAGGAATCAGCTAATCCCAGACCATCTAAGGCATGTTTTCTCACCTCTTTGTCCCATAAATCCTTCAAGTATCCATTAACAAGAGCTAAGCACCCCTTGCATCTGCTGAGAAGGAGGATTTCTTTTGGAATGATTCCTCTTTCATCCCCAGATTGGAGATGGGGCATCTGAGTTCAGACCTTGATTCCATGACCTGAGCCAACATGCTGGCAGCCTCAGGAACTGGGTGGGGGATGCTGGTGATGGGTTATTTTTGGTCTCAAGAATGACATCTATATGTGTGTTCACTGCAGTGTAGGTGGGTGTGCTAGTGGGGGAAGAGTGTACTTCTGGAGAGAGAGGTGATGAGGAAGGCACAGCCTCTTCTTCTTTCCCCTTCTCCATCTACTTCACTCAACTTTCATCCTTGGCTCTCCTTGACCCCAAACACACTTATCACAAATGACCTGGTCTTGTGCATCTCTGTGGATGCTGAAGCCTGAGTCCTCCTGTGTATGAGATGGAGGACGTGGCGGCTGCGCTCCGTCTTCTCTCTCTTCAATTCTGTGATTATTATTCTTCCTTCTATGTTCCTTAAATCACCTTAAGGTGGTTTTAAGGCTACAGGTTCTCCACCCCTGCTTAAACCTTCACTCAGTGGTCTTTAATAAATATTTGTAGAAAAAAATATGTGTTATGGTAGAAATAGCATTGACTTTGGAGTCAGAGGAGTTAGAGGCAGCTAAGTTTTGTGACAGATAGAATGAAAAGATAATTGAAAAATATTATTCAGAATTTATTATGTGCAAAGTGCTAGGGATGCAAATGGAAATATTTGCATGGAGTGCTGAACTTGGGAGTCAGGTCTGAACTGGAATCCTACAGCAGAGCCTCACTAACTGTGTTGCCTTGGCCAAGTCCCTTACTTCCTCAGCATCAATTTTCTCATCTGTAAAATGGGGATAATAATATTACTTACCTCAGTGGGTTTTTGGTGAGGCTCAAATGCAAACCTTTGAGTGATAGATAAACTCTAGCTATTTAATGTTACCATGGATACTTTGAATACCTAATAGTTGCTTGACCCTAGAAAAGTCACTTTAACTCTCACAGCCTCAGTTTTCCCAATTGCGAAAGGATCAAATTAAATGAGATCATATGTCAATCAATCAATCAACAAGGGCAAGCAGTGCCAGAGGGGAGGGAGCTGTTCCCAAAGAAGGACACTGCCACACATGGATGGCCAGTGGGGAAGGGCAGAGGGGTCTGGCCTCCAGCTTCATGGGCAGGTTGGTGGCTCAGATGTGTCCAAATCTACCCAGGGGTCTATTTTGAACAAAGAGCAGACATGGCTCTATTAGAACACTCTCCTTTGCCCTTCACCTGTCCCCAACCTATCAATCACACCGGAGGCAAGGAAGGGGCCATTCTTAGACCCATGAAGTCTTGCCCCTCACCTGCCCCCAATCTATCAATCACACCGGAGGCAAGGAAGGGGCCATTCTTAGACCCATGAAGTCAAAGTGAATTAGAAACAGAGACTACTAAACAATAAATAAGGACCTCTGTGGTCTGTGCATTGACTTTGAAAACCAGACATCAACATTATCTTTATTCTATTGTGGATCAGTGAATAGAGCACTGGGCCTGGAGTCAACAAGATTTGAGTTCAAATCCAGCCTCAGACACTTAGCAGCTGTGTGATCCTGGCCAAGTCACTTTACCCTCAGTTTCTTCTTTTATAAAATGAATTGAAGAAGGAAATGTCAAACCACTCTAGTATCTTTGCCAAACAAATCCCAAAAAAGGGTAAGGAAAAGTCAGATAAGACGGGGAAAAAAAGACTAAGCAACAACAATGTTCTATTGTGTTTTTATGTATTTTATTAAACATTTCCCAACACTGGGGAGTGTTGCAGTCCTCATAGGGCTTGTGGGCACATGTTTGATGCCTCAGGTCCAGGTGACTGAAATCGGAGTTTTTGATGAATTACCTAACAAAATATAAGGAATGAAGGTTACCGACTCAGGAAACTTGTCTCTAACTGTGCTGAAGCAAGCACGGGGCTCAGGACACAATGGACCTCTGCCACTGGGTCAGTGCAGTTTTAGACTGATGGCCTGGTGGGGGCAGAGCCATGACACTCATGCTGGCTTTCACCAGTTCCCAAATAAGCATTATTAAGTACTCACTATGCGCCAGAGACTTTGCGTATGAAAACCTAGAGTTCTATATAAACGTTAAATTTTAAAACATTTTGCTCCAGTCTCTACTTTGGGCTTTGATGGCTCTGGGCTTCAGTCTCTTCCTTTGTAAAACCAGGAGGTTGGGCTCCGTGGCCTCTGAAATAGCTGGAGATCAATGATTCTGTGGGAGATGAACTATCAGCTAGGTCCTTGTCTATATTCAGAAAGAACAGTTAATCGGATTGTGATTACAGGGGCTGCACGTGGCCCCTTGGCATTCAAGGTCAGAGCTAGAGGGTTACAGATGCCTAAATTGGATGATCTGGCTCCAATGTCAGCCAGGTCTGAGAGTCTAGGATTCTAACAAAGAAATTAGAATCTGAGTCTATCTGGGCACTAGCCCCCACCCTTTCTGTCTCTCTCTGTCTCTGTCTCTCTATCTCTGTCTCTCTGTCTGTCTCTGTCTCTGTTTCTGTCTCTGTGTCTGTCTCTGTTTCTCTGTCTCTGCCTCTGTGCCTGTCTATCTGACTCTGTGTCTGTGTCTCTATCTGTCTCCTTCTCTGTCTGTCTGTCTCTATGTCTCTGTATCTCTGTGTCTCTGTCTGTCTCTGCCTCTGTTTCTGTCTCTGTGTCTGTTTCTCTCTGTCTCTGTCTCTCTCTATCTTTCTCTGTCTCTCTCTCTGTCTCCCTGTCTGTCTGTCTCTCTGTCTGTCTCTGTCTCTCTCCCCCCCTTCACCAGGTGCAGCCACTTAAGTAGTTACATCTGCAAAGCACATATTCTTTCAGTTTCATCAATTCTGTGGGGGAAAATATCTACTCGTTTAATTGATTTTATAAAGATTAGCAAAAAAGAACCTTTCCCAGATCGTACGACTAGCTTTCTCTGTTTGCAACTGGGAGGAATGGTGGAGAGACTACATTTTATTTCTGGTTCGGTTTAAAAAAGTGATGTTCTGGTCACCAAGGCTTTGTATTTTGAGCTCAGAGGAGAAAAGCCATTTTCTATCTGAATGAAGTTGTAAAAGTTGTAATGGGTGTGGTTGTTAAGGTAAGCTGCCAGGCCTGTTGCTATGAGATCCATTGGTTTAAAATTGGGAATAACAAAATTCTGGCTGCAAAGACCCCAATTATGAAGGTGGGGTGTGGGGACTGGGCATGGGTGAGAAGTGTCGGGGTGGGGAGGTGGGAGGTGGGGGATGAGGAGGTGGGAGGTAGGTGGGAGGTATTTCTCTCTGGAAGAGATGGGAAAAGTTCTGCCTTGTATAGAATTGGGGCATGCTCAAGCACACCTGTGACCAGTATGGCCCAGCTGCTTCCAGGTCTTTTTCCTTCTTTCCATGAATCAATAGACAAGATGAACTAGGGGAGCAGAAAGGAAGAGGCGTTAAGAAGGATAAGCTACTATAAGCAATGCATATATGTATACACACAAATATGTATCCATACATGTGTATGTATATATATGTGTATATATATATATATATATATATATATATATATATATACACATGTATGCATACATATTTTCCCAAGAGATAAGAAAGAGGAAAAGATCACATGTACAAAAATATTAATCACAGCTCTCTTTGTAGTAACAAAGAATTGGAAACTAAAGAGATGCCCCCCTACTGGGGAATAGCAAATGGTGGTGTATGGATGTGATAGAATATTATTAGGCCATTAGAAATGCTGAAATGGACAATTTCAGTGGAAAATGGAAAGTCTATGAACTGGTGCAGAGGGAAATGAGCAGAAATAGGAGAACTATTTATATAATGATAATATCATAAAGGCTGGGGGGGGAGGGGAGGTTGTGGATCTTTGAAAAACTTTAGGACTCTGACCCCTGACCGACTGTGTTTCTAGAAGCCCAGTTATGAAGCGTGCTACCCACCCCCTGCTGCAGGGAGGATAGATTTACGGGGAGAATGACACATACATTTTCGGACATGGCCAATGTAGGAAATCTGTTTTTTTGGGGGGGCTATGCATACTTGTTAGGGAGCTTTTCTCTTTATTTTTTTAAAATTTCTTATTGTTTAATTATGGGAGATGTTGGGGAGAGAAAATAAATGCTTTTTAGTCAAAAATAATAAAATTAAATCTGTGGGAAAAGAAAGGAGGTTTTAAAAAGAGAAAATAATTGTTAATCAGAAAATAATAAGATTAAATTTTGAGAAAAGAAATGAAGAAAAATTTCAAAGGAAGAAACTATCGATCAGAAAAATAATAAAATTTAATTCTGAGTAGCAGAAGTAAAGGGAGGAATAGAAGACAAAGCACTCGCAAAGAGGGCTGGATGGTGATATTTTCTTAGCGGTGTCATGGAACATCATTGAGAGCCTTGGCTCTAGGGTCAGAATATCCGGGTTCAGATTCTGCCCCAACACTTAATTCCCTCTGTGACACTGGGCAAGCGACTTCCTCATCGTGGGCCTCAGTCTGCACATTTGTAAAGTGAGAGGACTGAACTGGCTGGCCTCTGAGAGTCATTCCAGCCCTGAGGCTGTGCTTCTAATTGAAATGGGGCTTTCCTCTAAGACTCACCCACCTGAAGGTGAGAGAAGTGGAGGAGGTGCAGTGGGAAGGATAACCTCCTGAACACTTCTGGCCCAGGATCACAGCTTGCTCTTGTAGGGGCGCCATTTGGGCCGAGGTCTCAGCAGCCCGTCATATTGTCTCTCCTAGGTATGATGCTCTTAGGGCAGTTGGTGGTAGCAGACAGCCAGACTGGCCAACCAGCTTTATATTCCCATCTCTGTCCCTGGTCATTCCACCTTTTCACAGGCCTCTCCCCAAGCCTGAAACGTTCTCCCCCCTCACCTGGACCTTTCACAATACCTTCAAGTTTTGGCTCATGCACCATTTCCTACAGGGAGGCTTTCTTTTTAAAAAAAATTAATTGATTTTTAGTTTTCAACATTCATTTCCAAAAGATTTTGAGTTATAATTTTTTCTCCCCATCTTTCCCCTACCCCCACCCCAAAATAGCAAGCCTACTGCATACCCCTTCCCCTAATCTTTTCTCTCTTACATCCTCCCCTGTCACCCCCCTAACTTTCTAATAGGGCAAGATGGGTTTCTATACCCCAGTACCTGTATATCTTATTTCCCAGTTGCATGTAAAAAACAAATATTTAAACATTTGGTTTTAAAATTTTTAGTTCCAGATATTTTCCTTTCTTCCCTCCTCACCCACCACCACTGGGAAGATAAGCAATTCAGTAGAGTTTGTACATGTATAGTTACTCAAATTATTTCCATAGTAGTTATGTTGTGAAAGACTAACTATATTTTCCTCCATCCTATACCGTCCCCCCCCCACTTATTTTCTCCTTTGACCCTGTCCCTTTTCAAAAATGTTTGCTTCTAACTACCCTCTCCCCCAATCTGCCCTCCCTTCTATCATCTCCCTCTTATCCCCTTCCCCCTTACTTTCCTGTAGGGTAAGAACCCAATTGAGGGTATATGTTATTCCCTCCTTAAGCCAAATTCAGTGAGAGTAAGGTTGGTTCATTCCCTTTCTCCTTCCTGCTCTTCCCCTCCATTGTAACAGTGTTCTCTTGCCTCTATCATATGAGGTAATTTACCCTAATCTATCTCTCCCTTTCTCCTCCCAATATATTCTTCTCTTGCCTCTTAATTTTATTTTTTAGATATCACCCTTTCATATTCTACTCATCCTGTGCCCTCTGTCTATGTATACATGAACATACATGTGCCCACACTCACATATATACACACATCCTCCTATACTGAGAAAAGTCTTATGAGTTACAATTATCATTTTTCCATGTAGGAATGTAAATAGTTCAACTTTAATAAGTTGCTTATGATTTCTTTTCCCTGTTTACCTTCTCATGCTTCTCTTGCTTCTTGTATTTGAAAGTCAGATTTTCTGTTCAGCTATGGCTTTTTCATCAGGAATGTTTGAGCATCCTCTATTTCATTGAATGGTTGCTGTGTCTCCACCACTTCTCGCCCTGGGGACAGGAGCTGTACCCTGCTCTTCTGTGCCCCCCTGTTCCAACAGAGTTCCACACCAACCTTCTACTTTGTCTTTGGCAATTGTGGGTTGAGAAGTCTGGAAAGGGCTACAGCTGCTAGTGATTCACTCTCCCGAAGTCTGCTCCAGCTGCTGTTCATCTGGGCCACCCTGGGGCCACAACTGCTCAGCTCACATGGGCCTACACTCGGCCCCCAGCTCAGTGTGATAGACCCTTCCTGATTGCCTGCTGGGCTTCCTTCAGTGGGAGATTTGTTGCCCTCTGTCACTTTGTGGGTTCTGCAGCTCTAAAATTTGTTTAGAGTCATTTTCACATGTATTAGAAGCGATTGTAGCGGGAACCCATGCCAAGTTTGTGCTTCTGCTCCGCCATCTTGGCTCTGCCCACAGAGGGAGCCTTTCTTGATCCCTCCAGTGACTTGTATTCTTTGTTTCCTCAAATTAATTTACACAAATGGAAAACATATAGATGACATAGGCATTACATAGGTATTGTCGATCAATCATTTCAGTTGTGTCCAACTCTCCATGACCCAATTTGGGGTTTTCTTGGCAAAGATACTGGAGTGCTTTGCCATTTCCTTCTCCAATTCAGTTTACAGATAAGGAAACTGAGGCAAACAGGGTGACATGACTTGCCCAGGGTCACACAGCTAGTAAGTGTCTGACGCTGGATTTAAACTCAGCTCCTCCCCAGGCCTGGCACTCTATCCACTGTGCCACCTAGCTGCCCCTACACATATATCACAAATGTTAAATATAGATAACATGTACACAGAGGAGTATATTAGATAATATATCTTTAATGTTATAATATACTATACATAATGTTTATATAACATTTGTGTTACATGTCACATATATGTTATATATGCATAGCATATAAATAGAATGTATAATATATATTTTCCCATCTGAACTGTCAGGGTAGGAAACATAGGAAGTCTATATTTATGTATATATAACTACACCAATATATTAATAAGTAATATGATAATTATATGTGTTATATACTACATAATATAATATTTATATACACACATAGTTTCCTCTATGGACATGTCATTTCACTCTGTCCTCAAGGACAAAGGTGGGCACTGTTCCTTTTTGTTTTTCTGTCTTTAGGAATGAGCACAGTGCCAGGCACACAGATGGGGTTTAATGAATGTTTGTTCAGTTGCATTGCATCGATGAATGAATAAATGAATGAATGAAGTTAAATCAGTTGGGATTATCTTAATTTAATTTGTGTGAAGATGCTCTATGCAGTCAGGGAACAAAGAATGGCCTTTCTGAATATGTTAATGCTTTATTTTTTTTAAAGAAATATTTGGCACCTCATAGCGAGATATCATCCCAGCCTCCCCCAAACCCTCCGAGCCCTTTGTCCATACCTCTCCTAGGACACTTACCTCATATGGCCTCATACATTTATTTATTTTAAAACGTATTCTGTACTTAGCAACCATCAACAAAAAAACTAACATTCAAGAGACTCCAAGGAATACATGGGAAACCATAGACTCTGTTATTTAAAGTTTGTTTAAAAACATGTGTATGTTAACCTAAACAGGCCAGTCACAAACATATGTGTTTGTTTCCATGTTCCCTTTTCAATTCCTCCTTTCGTATTTTTTTCTGGATGTTGTTACTGTTGTTATTATCCCAAGGGGCAACATAATGGAGTCAACATAGTGCTGGGCTTTGAGTCAAGAAAACCTGGGTTTGGCTTTTGTGTCTGGCAGGCATTAGCTGTGTAACTGAAGTAGGGTCACCATCATTTCCAAGTACTTCAAGTAACTCTCCAGGACTTAGTTACTAAATTATAGACAGGTTGCTATCCCTCTTGGTAGAGGGTGTTCCCATACTGAGGATTCCCTATAGCTCCACAAATATTTATTTTGCACTCACTAGGTCCAAGGTGCCAGGCAAGGTGCTGGGCCACAAAGACAAAAATGTCACAGTCCCTGTTGGTGGTAGTGCTTGGCCAGACTGGCCTTCTTGCTATACTGGCCCAAACTGATGTCCATTTCTAGCCTCTATATTGATCCCCAGATCAAAGCATCCTGATCATCACTTTTTTATATCACTTTTCTAGATTCTCTATTAGAATGAGAGCTCTTTGAGGGCAGGGACTGTCCCGCTTTTGTATGAGTTTACACTCTCCTAATGGATATAATGTATACACAAGTGAATAAATGAGATAATTTGGGGCAGGAAGAGAACTCTAATTCTGTGTGTGTGTGTGTGTGTGTGTGTGTGTGTGCGCGTGTGTATGTTTGAGGAAGGGAACCTAGGCAGGTTTCTAGGAGAATCTGGCATCTCAGCTGAATTGTGAAGGATAATAAGTTTTCTAAGATGCAAATATGAGGTAGGAGGGCTTTCTGGCCTGGAGAATGGGATGATGGACATTTTCCCTATTCTTCTATCTCCCCCAAACCAGTATTATACCCAGAAAGTCAGCACTAATGAATCATAGACTTCGGGGTTCAAATGAACCTGGTGACCATCTAGTTCAATCCATAAATGTAAAAGAATCCTTACTGTAACATACCCCACCCGTAACACAATAGAAAGAGCCCTGTATTTGGAGGCAGAAGATTTGAGTCCAAATCCTGGTCTGGACACTCACTTCTTGTGTGACCTTGGACAAATTATTTCACCAATACAGGTCTCGCCTCTTCTGTAAGGTGAGAGGAGGCAACTAGGTGGTGCTGTGGATAGAGTGCTGGGTTTGGAATCAGGAAGATTTACCTTCATGAGTTCAAATCTGGCCTCAGACACTTATCAGTTGTGTGACCCTGGGTAAGTCACTTTACCTTCTTTGCCTCAGTTTCCCCAGGTGAGAGGGTTGGACTAGATGCCCTCTGCCATCCCTTCTAGTTCTTGAGCTACAAATCTATAACCTGTATTTAAATCTCTTCTTGGCTATTACATTTGTGATGTTAGCCAAGTTCCTTGACCATGCTGGGTCTCAGGTTCCTTCTCTGTAAAATGAAGGAGTTGAACTGGATGAATTCTAAGACCCTTTCCCTCTCCAAATCTGTGATTCTTTGATGCCACATGCTCATCTAACCTCTTCTTGATGCCCCCCCCTCCCCCCCCCCCCAGTAAGGGGAAACCATCACCTCCCAGTGCCTGCCATTTCACTTTTGGACAGCTCTCATTGTGAGGAGGGGTAGAGGTAATGAAAAGTGCCAACGTCGGAGGGCCAAGAGACCTGGGTGTTGGTCCTGGCCCTGCCACTGACAGTGTGCCCTTGGCCGAACCACACAAACCTCAAGTGAAGAGGTTGGCTTGGTTCTTCCAAGCCTAGAATTCTGCAGTTCTGAATCAGAGCCGGAGCTTTGCCCACTATGTTGGTGGCTGTCCCCACCTGCAATATTTCAAGAAAGAATCACCATCCCTAGAGTGTGAAGGTCTTTTTTTCTTTGTAGTCAAAGGAAGACACTTCTAGGAGAGTTCTAGCCTCTTTCATTTTAATTCACATTCCCATATCTTCCAGTCATGTCAAGGGAGAGATCATCTATCACTCTGGTTGAAAAGGTTTTTGTGGCAGGCCCGGCTGCTGGCTGCCAAGAAAACTTGCCTTGAGAGAACCTTGGCTCCTCTTTGGCCCGATCAAGAGGCTAAATGCCCAGCATTGACAGCTTTCTTAATGGGGCAGGAGGCTAATGAAAAGAGCGGCTTCCATGGCCTGAGGATATAGGAAGCTCCATTTGCTTCTGCCTATTGGATTCAGGAAGAAATGTTGCTACCAGCTCAGAGAGGGGAGGACGCTGTGAAATCTTCCTTGAGTTTTTCCAAGAATAAGACAGACATATATGTGCACATGGATGTGAGTGTATGTGTATGTTTGTGTTTGCAAGCGCAGAAAATGACTTAGAAAGAAAGAGAGCTCTTTGGGTTCTAGGAATCTGAGAAGTAAAACCTCCTAGAATTTCTATAAATAGCGTAATATAAAGAATAAAAAATCAAGGAATACGATAAAAAACATTCTCAGAATGGCGGTCCTTCAGGACTGAATGAGTTTGAAGGACACCAAAACCTGGCAGGCGATCTGTCCCTAGTGACGGCAATTTAGCTAAAGTATGGTTAGTTGAGAGGCAATGTGTATGGTAGCTATTGCTATGGACCAGGAGTCAAAAGCTCTAGGTTCAAATTCTGCCTCAGGCAATTAATAACTATGTTTCCTTAGAGATGATAATATGTGCCTGCCCTTCCTTCCTTCTTCCTAGCACTCCCTCCTTCCCTCCCTCCTCCCTTCCTTCTTTTCTTCCTTCCTTCCTACCATCTGTCTCTTTTCTCCCTTTTTTTCCCTCTTTCCCTACAATAATCTCTAAGAAATTCTAATAATCTCTAAGAAGCTCTAAGAAACAATATTCTTGGGGATTTTGAGGTGTGCTACCCAATCCAATCCAACAAAAATGAATAGTCTCCTTACTATAGGCAAGGCACTGTGTTTTTCATGTGCTATAAAAAAAATTCCTCTTACATGTGTGACTTCCAGGATTCCCTAATTCCAAACTGATGCTTTTCCTCTGATGTATTTACCTCTCCTTTCTTGCCCCTACTCCTCAGATTGGTGATATCCATGGACTTTTCAGACTTCCCCCTAACTCTGGGCCTGACTATTCCAACAACATCTTTCAAGTCTTTAAGAATTCCACGGCGTCCTTCATGGTTGATGTATGTGGGAAGGTAAAGCTGTCCACACTCAGTACAATCCATACCCGTTCCATGGAATGCATCTAAATGGCAGCTTTTCAATAAGCTTGGGAGCTATAGCTGCAGATTTTTTAAGCTTCTGATACCCTGAATGTCCAGCTGCTTGGGAGAGAATGAGAGTAAGGGCCAATGGAGAGAGAGGTCCTGGGACAGGTTGAGGGCAGGAATAGAATGCAGGGGAGTACATAAGCCTGACAAATGAAGGTGTGGAAAGGCCAAAGGTAGGAGATAGTGATGGGAATGAGAAGAGAGTCAAAGCCAGGAATCACAGTAAGGATGCCAACAACAGGGACAGATCCAGTCTGTGAAGGTTTGGAGTCAGATAATTGTAGGTTAGGGTTGGGGTTATATCATTGTGAGCTAATAATATGAGTTCAAGGGATCATTGTTTCATAGCTCTAGACCTCAGAGGCCACCTAGTGCAAGCCCTTTATTTTACAGGTAAAGCAACTGAGACCCAGGGTGGTAAAGTGATTTGCCCAAAGTCATAGAGGTGGTAAGCAATAAGAGGATGGATTTGAACTCAGGACTTCTGATTGCAAAGCCAGGGCTCTTTCCACTGTACCATACTGCCTCCAAAACATGGGATCATGGGTTTAGAATTGGAAGGGAACTTTGAAGTCACCCAGTCCAACCTTCTTATTTTACAGAGAAGGAAACTGAGGCCTGTGTGACTTGCCCATGATCACACAGCTGGTGTCATAGGCAGCCTTTGAAACTAGATCTCTCCTGACTCAAGCCTATGCCTCTTTCCACCATACCAGGTTCCCTCTCTATTTAAAAAGGAACAGCAAAAAAGCATTCACTTGAAAACAAAAATGTGGTTTCCAAGACTTCAGAGCAGCCATCCAGAAACATTGGGGATAGAGAAGGGACAGCAAGGGATGAAATACAGCCACTTCCTGAACAGCAGGCGTCAAAGCAGGATCAGAATGACTTGTGTTTACTGAGCCCCTACTGGGCTAGGCAATGGAATCAAGAGTTTTTAATTGCCTTCTATCGAATTCTGTCCAGCTGAGGAGAGGCTGTGTAAATTAGGCTGTCTGGGGCCTTGAGAGGGTCTTCAGTAGCTCAAGCTGCAGAGGCTTTCCTCATACAAAATTAACTTATTTATTCATTAACTTTCAGGATCCAGAGCCCCATTCTGCCTCAACCTTTCCTGGGTTTTAAAGCAAATGTAGTCCCACTTAGCAGATCAAAGACACCACACACCCAGTGACTATGATTGAGGAATGCAAATGAGCTTGATGGGTGCCCTGAGTGGGTGATTTTCTGCTGACTTAAGCTAGTAACCCAGCCATGAATTTTATCCTGTGGAGGATCAGTTGGTGGTGGTATAGAGAAAGTACTTGACAGGACATCACAGGGCACCTACATCTAGAACTGGCAGCAACCTTAGAGTTTATCTAATCCAACCTCCTCATTCTACAAATGGGGAAATGGAGGCTTGAGGAGTTACGTGACTTGGCCCAAGGTCTCCTCAGTAGTAAGAGGCAGAGCTGGGACTGAACTCAGGCTCTATTAGTTCAAAAGTCAGTCTTCTTTCTACTGGACTACTCTGCCCATTCCCTCCCTTCCCCAGAGTCAAGAGACCTAGATTCTAGTCCTGCCTTTCCCACTAGATCACTCTTGACCTTAGTTAAGTCCTGTGCTCTGTCTCTGAACAAAAGGAGGATGGACTAGACAACCTCTCGGAGTCAGGGTGGTGTAATGGAAAGAATATTGAATCGAAGGACACTGGCAGTTTGGACATCCCACGGGTCCTTTCCTGATCTTTCTTCCTTCCACTGCCAGCTTAACTCACTTTCTGGATTTCCCCACCTCCTTGACAGCAGCTTTCCCATGATGGAGCAATATCTACTCTGAAGCAAGCCTGGACTACCATTTTATGAGGGGCTCCAGACAGGCTCACTTTGCTCCCACTCTTTCCCCTTTCCTTTTCCAGGTCCCTTTTATATGCTATTCCCCATTAGAATGTAAGTTGCTCGAGGGCAAGAATGGACTTGTTTGCTTGTATTTGTGTCCCTAGCACTAAATACAGTATAAATATGACTGGCACATAGTAAGTGTTAATGAGTACATCTCTCTTTCTCTCTCTCCATCTATTTCTATGTTTATATTTTACCTGTCATCTATCTATCCATTTATTTATCTATTCATCCATCTACCTCTTCCCTTCCTTCCTTCCTTCCTTCCTTCCCAAAATACAACAAACCATTTTTGTAGGACTACACCGAAAACTTCACTTTCTAACTGTCTGACTTGATTCTCATGGCTCTATCGTAATCCAATTGACTCTAAGTGACTAAATCATTTGGTCACTGTCACTTTGGGAAATGACCTGTATGAAAAGTGACTTGGATCCCCATAAACCAAATAGTACTCTAAACTGTCATGGTTAGAGATCTAGGACTGGAAAGCTGGACCCCAGTTTCTAGACCCAGGCTCTTTGTCGTTGTTCAGTCATTCAGTTATTTTTGACTCTTTGTGACCCCATATTCTTGGCAAAGATATTGGAGTGGTTTACTGTTTCCTTTTCTAGTGGATTAAAGCAGAGATTAAGTGACTTGCCCAGGGTCACACAGCTAATAAAATATCTGAGGCTGGATTTGAACTCAGGTCTTTCTGACTCTAGGGCCAGCACTCTATCCACTGAACCATCTATATGCCTCAATGACTGTAAGTAATGTGACACTCTGGGCTTTTAGTTTCACGATATGTGGCATGGGCAAAACAGTGCCTATTCTTCCTCCTCAACTCGGGTGCAAAGATTTGGTTGATGAGTCAAGACTATCTAGGATCATTCTCTCTCACTCTATTTCTTTTTTTTCCTCTTTTGTACTCCCACCCCTCTCTCTGTAGACATGCATACAGACTGCAAAGGACAATGAAGAAAATCTGTTTGATTACAGTCAAAGCAAGTGTCTCTGGAGCCAGAGTTGCAGAATGGTTTTATGGAAGTAAGCTTTGGGAACATTCAAATGTCAAGCACAATTTGGTAGATGAAACCTGAAAGAAAAGACCTCTTGATTCCTCTTAATCAGCATCATGCCCTCCCCTCTATATCCCTTTGGTCATTTCAGCACTGTGGGCTTGGACAGTTCCTTGGACAGCAGGGTAAAAAGAATCCTGGCCATCCCATTATCAGGCTGCCAGGTGGACCCTTCTGAGCCCTTATCAGCTTAGAATCAGTAGTACTTTCTGATAGCTTCCTGTAAGGATTTCTGATTGGTAATGGTGTTCTGGAGTGGAGGGCCTGCTGAGTTTACCTTAATGGAGTTAGATAAGAGGACACTTGAAATTAGTGGCTGCCCATTTGTTATACCAACATGTAATGGGCTCTCTGGTTCTCCCAAACTGGTTATTTTCCTCGGAGGGCTAAATGTCCTTTCCATTCTCATGGAGCCCAATATCAAGGCAAAACTGGACTGCACTGACAGGACACAGCTGTTCTCTATAAGAAGATTAGAGCGACTCAGATGTTGGAGGCTCATGGATTAGAATTGGAAAGGATGTTGGAGGCCATTGAGGCCAACTCCTCATTCTACAGATAAGGCACAGAGGTGCAGAGAGGTTATTATGCATAAGCTCTCTGAAGGCAGGACCTGGTATGTGTTTGTATCCTCCATTGGTGCTTAGAATAGAGACAACAAGCAGTAGACAAAGAAATAGTCCTCAAACCAGGACTGCGTCCTTCCTCTGACACATTCTCTCTTTGTGACCCTAATTAAGCCAGTCATTTAAGCTCTCAGTGTTTTAGGAAACACTTTAAGTCTATAAGTTTCAGAGAAGTCACTGACCTGCTTTGTTAAAAGGAGTTTCCTCACATGGCAGTTCTCTGTACCAGTGAAATCAGAGGTCTAGACCTTATCTCCAGGTCTTAGTTCAATGCTTGGCAAATAGTAAGCATTTAATAAATTTCATTCATTCATTCATTCATTCATTCATTCATTCATTCATCCATTTATCCATCCATCCATCCATCCATCCGTCTATTCCTCCATTCCTCCATTTCTCCTAGTCATAGGATAGAAGTGGAACCTGAGAAGGTCTCTCAGAAATAAAAGAACTTCAGAAACTACCTACTGTGGCTAGGGGATGCTGCAGTGTACAGAGTGCTCAGCCTGGAGTCAAGGAGACCTGACTTCAAATCCAACCTCAGACACAAACTGTGTGACCCTGGGCAAGTCACTTAATCTATTTCAGTTTCCTCATCTGTAAAACAAAGATAATGATAGAACCTACCCTAGGGGGTTTGTGAGGATCAAATGAAATAATACTTGTAAAGTGCTTAGCACAGTGGCTCACACATAGGAAGTGCCATGGAAACACTTAACTCCCTTCCTCTAGCCCAAACTTCTCATTTTGAAGACCAAGAATCTGAGGCTCGCAAAGATGAGGTGACTTTTTTGAGGTCATGGGGTCATGGAACAGGGTATGAAAAAGAACCAAGGGGCCCCATAATGTTTACAGATGAAGAAAACTGTGGACCAGGGAGATTGTCCATAGTGGTAAACATCCATGGTGGCATATGAAGCCAGGTTCTCACACCCCTGAACCAGTGTTCTTTCTATGGTGTCAGAATAACCTCACAACCCATTTAGAGTCAACAGGGGCCCTGACTTCCTCTTTCCTCATCCCAGGGAAACTCTGCCATCTCCTTCCACATACTTACTCAGATGTCAGCTCTTCCCCATTTTGATTCCGATCCTGCTTAGCCCAGCTGGGCCACCAGGCCCTTATGTGATAATCTTTTTATCCCATGGCTGCTGCTGTCAATCAGTGGCCAGGGGCCCCCATGTACAGCTCCATCTAAATGCAAATGCGGATCCCCTGCCAAACAACGAGGTGAAGGCTTTCCTATTAGCAGGCAGGAGATAGGCTAGTTAATCTAATGCTAAAAAATTCCCATGCATAGAGAGCAATTTCCCCCACTCGGGCCTGGCATCATTTTCTCTTCATGACCACTGTGCCCATAATAGGATAATTTTTACCTTCTTAAACTTTGCAGAAGGAAAAAGGACAGTCATCTATCTTTGGAAATGGCTCCTTCTGTATTCATTTTATCTACAAGAATGCAGATATTTGTCTATTCAGTGAATGGATGCCGCAGAAAGGGATAAAAGATAAAGATGGTTGGAACGCAGAGATGTGTTGGGATTCAAAGACTGTGCTTGACACCCTGAACTCACCACCGGCAGCCTCTTTGGGGAATGATATTCACCTGTCCTTGACTAATCGGCTCCTTACCTTACTTTTCCCCCTTTTTCCCTCCCAGCATCTAGTTGTATTTCATTTGGTGTAGCTAGACCGCTGAATAAGATGGTGCTTATAACGGTTAATTTACCTTAATTATTACCTCTTAGACATTCAGCTGAAACCCGGATTTTCTCCAGCTGAATGGTTCACAAATTTGCTACCTAGGTTTTCCAGGAGGACTTGAGGGAAGCAGAGCCAAATCTAGCACAAGGCAAATGGGGTTCTTTCCCAGGGTGCAAATGTTAGGGGAGGGCTGTTTCCTCACTGAAGTGCACAGTATCCTGCAGCTGGGTATTATCACAGATAATATATGCAAAGGTACCCCATTGTCAACTAACTTAATCACCAGGCTCCCCAGCCTACACATTTAGAGAATACATTTTTATTGACATCCTTTATTTTTACAAAATAAAACATCAAAAGAGATAATATTTGTGAAGCACTTAGCACAGCTCCTGGCATGTAATTAGGCACTTAAGAAATACTTGCTCCCCTTCTCCCTTTTAAAATCACCTACATTTCCCAGCAGATCCTTCCCACCACCTCTTCCCAGAAAGTCATCTCTTGTAGTTCTTTTTGAAGAATTATTCAAAAGGAAAAAGTCCAACAAATGAAGTCAATATATTGAAAAAGTATGTTGTTGCATGCAGCATTGCACACAGATGGTACCCCACCTCTGCAAAGAAGGGGGGATGTCTTCTTTGAGCCCAAATATTTTAAATGTCAATCAAGGGTTAATTTTCTTTTTGGCAGCTTCCTTTTGGTCATCCCTAAATCTGGTGGAGCAGAAGACAGAGTGCTGGGTCTGGAGTCAGGAACACTCTCTTCTTGAGTTCAGAAAGTCTAGCTGTGTGACCCTGGGCAAGTCACTTAACTTTGTCTGCCTCAGTTTCCTCATCTGTCAAATGAGCTGGAGAAGGAAAATGCAAACCACTTCAGTATATTTGTCAACAAAACTCCAAATGGGGTCATGAAGAGTTGTGACCTAAAAAGAACAACCAACTGAACAAATCTGAATAAGTGGTAAGGCCTTCAGAGAGCCTTCTTGCTTTGTCAGCATCAGGTTATGGTAGCCAACAAGACACAGTTTTAGAAGAAGGAGCTAGGGGTATCCCATCCATGCCAAGAGCCACCAATGGCTTTCTGCCTTCCTTTCCAAGCTTATTCTGTGAAACAAGAGAGTTGGACTAAATGATTTTCCAGTAGCATCCTTCCCCTTTAAGTCTATGACTATTCGATCAATCTATAGTAACTGAAGAACTTTTAGTTAAGATGGTGCTGTTGAGTGGCACAGCTCTCATGTAAGTTAAAATTGGTCCAAGAAAGGCCAAGGACAAATCCTAAAGGGAGCAGAACTTCACAAAAAGACCACCAGAAACATGTAAAGGGAGTTAAAAGGGTCAAGCTAGGGAAGCCAGTGGTAACTTAGGGAAATGTGGAAGCCGTGGAGGGAAGAGGCTCATTATAGGGAAATCAGCATGATCTCCCAGACAGGCAACCATCAGTGGCAGGGAGCGAAAGGGAGACAGTGGGAACTGCCATGAATGGACCAGAAGCCAGCCAGCATTTGGTTGCAAGCCAGTGACAACTCAGGTAAATGGGGAAGAGGAAGAGTCCAGGAAACTCTCAGAATCAGGGAGAGGAGATGAGCCCATGCCAGTTCCTGCAAACAGCCATGAAGTCAGTCACTGCTCTATACAGGGGTATTGTAAGTCAGAACCAGTTCTCATCAGGTCCCTGAAGCCAGATTCTGGCCCTAGGCTTTCAGGACAAAATTAGGGGGAAAGATTTTGTCCTAGTAGATCACTGTGCAGAATGAGAGGATTTGACTTCTGAGCACTGGGATCTGTATTGGAAGATAAGGGCAAGACAATGCTTGGACATTACTACTAGGAAAGCTGTTTAGGAGACCTGAGACTACTACAATTTACAAAACTTCACTGGGTCCTGTTAAGGGTCTACCAGAAAACAGAACCATCTTCTGATTGAGGATTATGGAAGGAGAAAGAGAGTCCTAAATCTAGAATGGGTCACCAGGATTCTGAGATAAAAGTCATGGTTTGAGGCAAGGAATGAAGCCTAACAACAGTCCATCCCCTTCAGAAGAATGGTAATAGCATCCACACTACAGAGGACACAGGACCAAATGAGGTATACCCAGCCTATCCAGGAGGGGTGAAATGACTGGCCCAAGCATAACATTCCAAATCCAGAACTGAAGCTGGAAAATAAGACTAAATAGAAGAAAATGCCAAACATAATTAAGAAATACTTTGGATTAGAAGCAAAAGAGGTCAACCCAGAAGAGAATATCTATTTCACAACTACTATAATTGAGGTCTTAGGAAAAACAGAGAGATTACAAGAGTAGACAGAAAAAAACCCTCACATAATGGCACTGAAGTTAGAGATTTAAAAAAAATGTAATGAGAGTTTGGGAGGAAAAAAAGAAAGGAAAATCAGTAGCTCAGAATGAAAAACTTTGTCCATCAAAAACAGAATGGATAAAACAGAATTCAGGGATTTTGTAAGACAACAAGAAATATTAAAACTAATTCAAAACATTGAAAAACTAGGAGAAAATGCCAGATGTACACTAACAAAAAAATAAATGACCTGAAAAATAAGTCTAGAAGAGATAATACTTAAAAAATTGTCAGAGCTCCCTCAAAACCATGACCAAACAAAAGAACGTGGAACCTTTTCAAGAAATCGTAAAATAAAAATTCCCAGATCTGTGAGAACCAAAAGTTAAAGTGAAAATAGAAGGAATCCACCAATCACTTCCTGAAAGAAAACCCAAACTGGGAACACTCAGGAATGTCTTGGTCTAAATCCAGATTTTAAATCAAAGAAAAAAAGTAATTGCAGACTTTCTTCTCCTCCACTAAAAGATGAAACAAAAATAAAACAAGACATTGATCCATCTCTAGTCTTATGGCACCTCTCCCACTCTCCAAAACCTTTCAATTATTTTTGATAGTGGTTCATCAATCCTATGTATTAGTTCTTTCAGGACCCAAGGTTGTAGCTCATCTGGGCTGGGTGACGTGAATTCAGCAAGAGCAGGTGCTAGCCCTCTTATTATCTCCTTCCTTATCGCTCTGGTAGTCATTTTGGCTCTTTCATTTCCAGTGTGAAGGGTTTTTTCCTTTGCACAAATCCTTTTATTAAGGGGATTTGTTCTGAGAAGTTTGGATTTAGTCAAAGGGCCTCACTTGAGGACTTAAAAAGCCACATGTGGCCTCAAGGTCGCCATGTTCTGCACCCCTGTCTTAGAGTCAAGAAGATCTGAGTTTAAATCTGCCTTCACACCCTTACTAGCTGTGTGATCCTGGGCAAGTGACTTTAACCCTGTTTGTCTCAGTTTCCTCATCTATAAAATGAGCTAGAGAAGGAAATAACAAACCACTCCAATATCTCTGCCAAGAAAACCCCAAATCTGTTCACAAAGAGTCAGAAAGGACTGAACGACAATCCATTCTGTTGAAAGTCTATTTAGTTTCCTGTAGAATCCTACTCCATTTTGCAGTGTAAGTCAGTCTCGATTTTAAGCCTTCATCTTTTGCCTTTTAGAATAACATGGTCTTTCCTTTACAGTCATCAGGCTGCATCTGCTCTCATTTTTTTCCAACAGCTTTTCCTCAGTTGATGAATTATCATTCCTAAAGCAATAGCTCAATCACATTCTTCTCTTGTTTAAAAGGGTCAGCCAACCCAGCACCTATATGAGCACAACTACAAAACACTTTTCACACAAATAAAATCAGATCTAACTAATTGAAAAAACATCAATTGCTCATGGCTGGGTCGAGCTAATATAATAAAAACGACAATTTTACCTAAACTAAATTACATATTTAGTGCCATACCAATCAATCTACCAAAAAACTACTTTATAGAGCTAGAAAAAATAGTGACAAATTCATTTGGAAGAACAAAAGTCCAGAATATCAAGGCAATTAATGAAAAGAAATGCTAGGGAAGGTGGCCTAGTCGAACCAGATTTTAATCTCTATTATAAAGCAACAGTCATCAAAACTACTTGGTACTGGCTGAGGAATAGAGTAGTGCATCAATGGAATATATTGGGTACAAAAGACCCAGTAGTCAGTGATTATAGTAATATACTTTTTGAAAAGCCCAAAGAACCCAGTTTTGGGGATAAGAACTCACTATTTGACAAAAACTGCTGGGAAAACTAGAATATAATATGGCAGAAACTGGGCATAGACCATCATCTAATGTCGTATACCAAAATCAAGTCTAAATGGGTGCACAATCTAGGTATAAAGGCTAATACTGTAAGTAATCTGGGGAAGCAAGGAATAGTTTATATGTCAGATTTATGGAACAGGGAAGACTTTATGACCAAACAAGAATTAGAGAGCATTATAAAATGCAAAATGGATAATCTTGATTACATTAAATTGAAAAGTTTCTGTCCAAACAAAGCCAATGTAACCAAGATTAAGAGGGAAGTGGGAAACTGGTAAAGAATTTTTACAACCAGTGTCTCTGATGAAGGCTTCATTTCTTTTTTTTTTTCAATGACTTGTTTATTTACTTTTAGTTTACAAGATTCAGTTCCACAATCCCTTGAGTTTCCGATTTTCTCCCCTCCCTTCCCTGCCCCCCCCATGGTGGCGTGCAATCGTGTACAGGATCTGCAAATACTTTCATATTGTACAACAGTCTGGTTGTATAGAAGGGTTGTAACCAATGAGTGAACAATGGGAAAAAAGAAAGAAAACCAAACATGGAAAAGAACGAGAGCATGTAGATTGCTTCAGTCTCCCTTTAAACTCTGGTCTTTCTAGATCTTTGTTTGAATGTAGACATCTCCTTCCATCCTTAGACATTTAGAGTTGTCTTATAATTGTGCGTTGCTGAGAAGAGTCCAGTTCATCAAGGTTGGTCATCACACATAGGATGTGTCTGTGATTGTGTACAAATTTTTTCAGGTTCTGCTCTTCTTACTTAGCGTCAGTTTGTATATGCCTCTCCAGGTAAATATGAAGTCCATCTCCTCCCCATTTCTTATAGCACAATAGTATTACATTACATTCATATACCACAACTTGTTTAGCCATTCCCCAATTGATGGGCATCCCCTTAATTTCCAGTTTTTTGTCACCACAAAGAGAGCTGCTATAAATATCCTTGTACATATGGGTCCTTTTCCCACTTCTGTGAACTCTTTGGGATATAACCCCAAAAGTGGTCTTGCTGGGTGAAAGGGTATGCAATTATTTATAGCCCTTTGGGCATAGTTCCAGATTGCTCTCCAGAATGGTTGTATCAATTCACAACTCCACCAACAGTGCATTAGTGTTCCATTTTTTCCACATCCTCTCCAGCATTTGTCATTTTCCTGTTTTGTCATCTTAGCCAATCTGACTGGCGAGATGTGGTACCTCAAAGTTGTTTTGATTTGCATTTCTCAAATTAATAGTGATTTATAGCATTTTTACATATGCTTAAAGGTATCTTTAATTTCTGTCTCCGAAGGCTTCATTTCTAAAATATACAAGGAATTAAGTAAAATCTATAATAATATAAGTCATTCTCCAATTGACAAATGGTCAAAGGATATGAACAGGCAATTTTCAGATGTAGAAACTGACGCTAAGTAAGAAGAGCAGAACCAGGAAAAATTTGTACACAATCACAGACACATCCTATGTGTGAAGACCAACCTTGATAAACTAGACTCTTCTCAGCCACGCACAGCTAGAAGACAACTCTACAAGTCTCAGGATGGAAGGAGAAATCTGTACTCCGAGAAAGCTCTAGAAAGACCAGAGTTTAAATGGAGACTGAAGCAATCTACATGCTCTCGTTCTTTTTCATGTTTGGTTCTCTTTTTTTTTTCCAATGGTTCACTCCATTGGTTACAACCCTTCTGTACAACCAGACTAATGTCCAATGTTAAAGTATTTGCAGATCCTATGCATGATTGCATGCTGCCATGCGGAGGGGTGGGGAACAGAGAGGGGAGAAAATTTGAAACTCAAGGGATTCTGGAACTCAATCTTGTAAACTAAAAGCAAATAAACAAATCAATTAAAAAAAAAAGGGTCAGGGGCTCCCAACCAATTCTAGGATCAAATACAAGTCCTTCTCTTTGACATTTCAAGCCCTGCACAGTTTGGTCCCAGTCACCTTTACAGGCTGATTACATATGGAATGACATTGTCATAGCTAGCATTTATACCTCAGTTTAAGGTTTACGAGGCACTTAACAAACACAATTTCATTTTATTCTCATATGAACTCTGTGATGTAGGTGCTATCATTATCTTTGTTGGTCAGATGGGGAGACTGAGGTTTGGAGTGGTTAAATCACTTGATTAGGGTCACACAGCTCATAAATGTTGGAGGTGAGGTTTGAACTTTGGTCCATCCTCACTCCAAACTCCCCGCTTTATCCCCAGGGCCACCTACTTGCATTCCACATTGCAGTCAATCTGCTTCCTTTTATAGAACATTTCATTTGAATGAGGTGCCTGCTGTATTGAGTCTAAATGGCCCACCAAACTTTTGGGAGCTGAGGCCTTGACCCCTTTGACTGAATTTAATCATTTCAAAATTGAAGCAACAGGTGAATTCTAATCCTGCCTTCCAGGAAGATTTATTTGTATCATTACAGCCAGAGCTGTGGAGACTAGTAAAATAGGGAAAAAGGATTCATTCTGTGAGGTTGTAAATTGCTGAGGAGACATGTGTATGTGTGTGTATTTGTGTATGTGTGTGTATTTGTGTGTGTGTGTGTGTGTGTGTGTGTGTGTGTGTGTGTGATAGAGACAGACACACAGAGACAGACAGACATAAAGTGAGACAGAGACAGAGACTGGAGAGAGACAGTGAGACAGAGAGGGAAGAGAGGGAGGGAGGTGCTGTTATTATTCTCATTTAAAAGGTGAAAAAACTGAGGTAGGCAGGGTGAAGTGACTTGCCTAGGGTCACACAGGTAGTAAGTGTCTGAGACAGGATTTGAACTCAGGACTTCTTGACTATAGGTCTGGCACTCTAGTTATGAGCCATGTGTGTATGCATGTGTGTGTGTGTGTGTGTGTGTGTGCGTGTGTGTGTGTGTGTGTGTGTGTGTGTGTGTGTGTGTGTGAGAGAGAGAGAGAGAGAGAGAGAGAGAGAGAGAGAGACAGAGACAGTGAGAATTCTTTGTGAGAAAAAGCATTTCTATAACAGCCACTAAGCACCAAGCACACCTCGTTTGACGCTCACAGCTACCCTGCAAGACAGGTGCTATGGTTATGCTTACTTTACAGATGAGAAAACTGAGGCAAACAGAGATTAAATGACTTTCTCAACATCATACAGCAGCCAGTAGATATCTGAAGCTGGATTTGAACTCTGATCTTTCTGACTCCAGACCCAGCGCTGTGTCTGTCACGTCCCCAGCTGCCTGAGCTTGAATTATTTGTGACCGTGGCATATCCCTCATGAGAGTGGAAGTTATAGGGGCAGCCAGGTGGTGCAGTGGACCAGCCCTGGAGGACCTGAGTTCAAATCTGACCTCAAACATTTAACACTTACTAGCCATGTAACCTTGGGCAAGTCATTTAACCCCGATTGCCCTGCCTTCCCCCCTCCAAAAAGACAAAAAAAAAAAAGAATGGAAGTTACATGAGGACAGGGACTGTATTTGTGTCTTTCTATCTCCAGGGTCTAGAACGCAGTGCTGTGCCCATAAAAGGTGCTTTTGAAACATGAAATTGCTGTAGAGAAGTGGCTGTAGGGTCTCTGTAGGGAAATGAGGATTCACAATAAGAGTTGTCCAAATGGAGGATGAACTGTCACACATCAATCAATCAAGAAGCATTTATTACGCTAGGCAGGGAGTGTGGCAGCAGGGTTCCAAAGGTAGGCATGGAAGAGCCTTTATGCTCAAGGAACTTACATTTGGCTGGGGGAAACCACACACATGTATATATGTATACAGACAATGCACATGGGTGTGTGCACCCATACAACACACAATCCACACAAACACATGCATATATAAACACACGTGTGTACAGATATACAACCATGTATGTAGTATGTATTACACATGCATCTAGATAGGTAGATATTCAAGGTGTTTCTGTTCATTCTGTGTATGTGTACACACACATGCATCTGGAATTAATTTCGTGCATACAAGGATATTTAGGGTGTGTATATCTGCATTCTGTATGTATGCACACATGTGTTTATATTTATTTCATATATACACCCATCTAAACATATGTGTGTATATCTATCTAGTTATTTAGGGTGTGGAAATAAATTAATACTGTATATATGTACACAATGTATACATGTAGTCATGTATGTATGTATGTAGTATTCATTACATTTATAAATAAGCATATAGTAATTTAGGACACTTGGTATATATGCTTGTACACATATATACATGTATATATAGTATTTATTTCATATAAAAATAGGTATATAGTGAGTCAGGGTATGTATATATATATATTCATTCTGTATATTTGTACACACATATACATATATGACTACACATGTATATGTGTATATGTATACATATCTACACACCCATGTCTATATGGACTCAAGCTATTATTTCAGGAGACAGGGAGCTTTCAGAGGGGAAGACTCTGTCTCATTCCCTGCAGGTTGGTGTCTCCTCCATCATTTTCAGTCTTTTTGGGCTTCCCAGAACACTGAGAATGCTTGAGGAGTGACTTGCTCAGGGTCACCCCACCAGTAAGTATCAAGAGACAGGACTTGAACCCAGATATTCTTGGTTTAGAGGCTGACTTTCTTCCCTACTGCCCCCAGCCTGTTTGTATGCATTAAAAACTGGAAGGTAATTTGGAAGGGGGCAGTGGGAGTTGGGGAATCAGAAAAGGCTTCTCAGAACAAGGATTCTTAACCCAGGGTCCACAGGACCCCCCCTCCCAAAGGATTCATAGATAGATTTAAGGGGAGTCAATTAACTTGGATGGAAAAAAGTCTTTTTCCCCCACTAACTTCTAAATGAAATTTAGCTTTGCCTTTGGTTATCAATGTGAGTGAAAAGCAGAGCAGTGCTGGGCTTCAACAGATAGCTAAAAAAGTCCATGAGACACACAAAAAGCTTAAGAACTTTGGGTGGAGAAGGTAAGGTTTGAGCTGCTTGCTGAAGCAGATGAGGAATTCTAGAAGGTGTTGGGGAGGGGAGGACAGAATTCTAGTCATAGGAGATAGCCAATGCAAAGACTTGGAGGTGGGAGATGGAGGGTTATATTTAAAGAAGAACAAGAAAGCCATTGTGGCAAAGGACCTTTATTTACCCTGTGCAAAACAGTGGAAGGGACTGTTTAACTCAGTTTAACTCAGAGAAGAAAAAATTCAAGAGGAAGAAAAGCTCCCCATTATGGAAGGTATTCAAGAAGAGGCTTATTGGATATTTGTTGGAGAGGCATTGGTTACATGATGCACTTTCTTGCTCTGAGTATCAGCAGTTCTTTGGAGAAGGGATTTCCTTCCCCTGTAGGGCAGCCTTACACAAATATCTCCATTCTCCCTGGATTTTTTTTCTCTCTATTTCTTTTAAGGATCATCTACAGCCCAGGGCTGCAAAGGGGTCCAAAGCTTTACTGATTCCTTCTGGCTAAGTTTCAACCTCTCTTTCCCTCTCCTCCTCCTCCAGGCTACCTCAAATCAGTTGAGGCAATGTGGAGTCTGGATCTTTCCCTGAAGGGAAAGCTGAGGGTACAGGAAGAGCCCATGCCATCCAGCATGGTGATGGCGGTCTTTGAGTTGGGCTGCTTTGGATCAGCCTTTGCACCAATTAATCCATTCTCTAGCCTGAAGATAAGATTAGAAAGTGGGTAATGAGATCTCTTAAATCCTTCTATTTTAGAACAAGCCCTCATTGTCAATTCCCCTGACTGCTCCATAATGCTTTCTGGTGGTTTAAAAGAAAAGCCAAAATGTAGTTTCAGGAATATAGGGCTTCTCTCCCTTTTAGCCTAGAATAAAACTAGCAATAATTGATTCTCCCATGTCTAAAGGTCTTCAGGGTTGGAAATGAATGCTAAAGAGATTGCGATTCAAAGTGTCCTTCGGAAGAAAGAAACCTTCAGGATGGAAGTTATAAACAGAGCAGCTTCTTAAAATTGAGCTGCTTCGTCTGAGGAAGAAGGGGCAAATGGGTGTGATTCGTGGGAAGGCTCACTGATTTGATCATCATAGGACTTGTATCCACATTCTGCTCTTGGACTTTAGAATATTAAACTGAGGTTCAGACTTTGGACATCAAACTACTCATTTGACAGAAGAGGAAACGAAAACTCAGGCAGGGATAGAATCTTGAGGAGTTGTTCAGTCCTTTTCAGTCATGTCTGACTCTTTGTGATCCCATTTGGGGTTTTCTTGGCAGAGATACTGGAGTGGTTTGTCATTTCCTTCTCCATCTTATTTGACAGATGAGGAAACTGAGGTAAATAGGGTAAAGTGACTTGTCCAGGGTCACACAGCTAGCGAGTGTTTGAGGCTGAATTTGAACTGATGAAGGGGAGAATTCCTGATTCTAAACTCAGTGCTCTATCCAATGCCCCACCTGCTCTTGAGCAGAAAAGCAGTGATTGACCCCTTTTTTTGAGATAGGAGGGAGAAGATTGAATTCAAGCAGCTTGTTATATATTGGAAAAAAAAAAGTTTAGCAAGAGTTTCCAGGAGTGAGGAACCTGCTGCCCTCGAAGAGCTTCCAGTCTAATGGGGCAACATGTAAATAATTAGGTACATACAACAAAGTAGGCAAATGGTTACACGGGAGGGAAGTCAAAGGACCTGGGTTCAAATCCCAACCTTGGACAAATCACTTAATCACTCCTTGGGCCTTTCAGTGTCCTCCTCTGTCAAATAATAGGAATTTGATTAGATAACCTTCCTTCTAGCCTTCAGTCTACGGTTCTGTAAGATCTGTGTGTACCCTGCATCTATCTCCCTCAGAGGAAGACAAGCAGTAATGGGTTTATCAATGTTAACTACTAAATCCTGGAAAATAAATATGGTGATGATCTACTTTAAAATTTAATCTGCATTATTAATATTTTCTCTACCTCTTAAGTCCAGACAACAAATAAAACAATGATCGAGCTGTGATTTGTGGTGTACTGATTTCCACAGTGTCGATGCTCACACTGGAAATTTTACAATAGGCTTTCTGGTTTGAGCAAGCTAGATCACCTCTCTGAGGGCAAGCTCTCAGAGGGTAGGTACTATTTTTCATTTTGTCTTTGTATTTCCAATGTTGGCGAACTGTAAGCACTGACTTGATGTCTCTTGGGTTGAATGGACATGGTCCAAGAAGTGAGTATAGATCAGAACTGTGGCCTGTATGGTGCCCAGTGAGGTCCCTGAACCATCCTGGACTGGCCATTTTTTCTCCCTGAGCCACTCCAGTGTCTTGTTGCCTTGCTCAAACCCAGCTAGTCCTTGAGATTAACCGCAGCCTGATTACATTTTAATTGAGGCCAGATTAGCGCTGGGACATCCTTTTAACTCGGGAGGCCTCAATTCCACAGAACCATAATGAACTAATAATGAATGTGCTCAAGTCATTAAATCAAAATTCATAAAAGGGGGAATATTGCTTTCCTTTATAATAAAGCAATTAACGCCCCGTGCGCGGAGTCAATACTAGACAGCAAGGTGTGTAGAGAGTGCCCTGAGTAGAGAGGTTAGTATTGTGAAGGCCACGTCACATGGAGCTGGGAACTTTGCAAAATAGGCCTGGGTAGCTTTTAATACATGATCAAACGTCCTTTCATAGACCTTCTAATCACTGGTTTTTAAGGGACTTTGAATGGTTTGGGCGATAAAGTGATAGGCACAGTATAGGCTCTTGGCTACTATATTTGAATCTTATTCAGATGTTGTGAAGTCCTTTGGAACACCATGTGACCCATAGATGCAATCTACATGAGAGTCAGTTGGGTCATTCTTGAGTCTTTCTTCCTCTTCACCAGTGGTTCTCAACCTTCCTAATGCCGCGACCCTTTAATACTCATATGTGGGCGTATCTGCATGTGGGTGGACCCGCCTGGAGATGGATAGAGGAGCAGTGTCTTGGTTCCTAAGACCACTGGGAAATGTGTTTTCTGATGGTCTTAGGCAACTGCTGTGAAAGGGTCATTGGACCCCCCAAAGGTGACCCACAGGTTGAGAACCGCTGCTCTTCACCTTCATCTCTCAGAATCTCCAGTGATATAGGCAAGACAGAGTTCAAGGATCGCTTCTCCCCTCCCTCCAAGTGCCAGGGCCTTAATAACCCTAAAAATTGCCATGTGTTTATTTGGTGGATGCTTTGTGGATACTTATATAAGTACATGTTGACTCCTCTGCTAGATTGTAAGCTCCTGGAAAGCAGAGATGACTTAATTTTTGTCTTTGCATCTCTGGCATAGTGCCTAGAAGGCACACAGTAGGTGCCTTCTAGCTATAAAAACTGTGGTCCTATGATTGATGAATTGACTAATCTGCCAACTTGCTAATGCCTTCAGAAATTATCTTTTACTTATTCTATATAGTCAGACACATTGAAACTTAACTTTAGCATAGTGACGTCGTTTTGGTCCTCTTTGAGAACGAAGGACAGCAACCACCACCATATAAATCATACATGTGTCCACTGTTTCTTCTAGGATAATGTAAACTCCCAGAGGGCAGGGAATATTTCATTTTTGGTCTTGTTTTTCCAGCTCTTAGAACAGTCCTTGGTAAAATGCTTGTTGATTGTTATTGTGTTCATCCTTTATTTTCGAAGAGATTCATGTCATCATCAGGGAGATGATGACATGACTTGCAGTTAACTTTGGTTTGAGTGAGGGCGGGCTGTGCAAAGTCAGCAGCCTCACTTTCTCCTCCAGGACCATCTGGATTTAGTGGCCAGATATTCATCAGGATGACTGGAGATGGCCCAGGATGCAATGGGAGACCCTGGTCCTTTTAGGGCTAGGCTAAGGTCTTTTCAGGTTCTTACTTTGAGTGAGGTAATGCCCATTCAATGAATAGGCCTCTTTAAGAAGTGAGTCAAAGGGATGGCCCTTTAATAAGAAAATTTCAGACTGGGAGGCGAAGACCTCAGGGTTGCTTGTCAAAAGAGAAAGGACCTTAGCCTAAAAGGGCCAGGGTCTCCCATTGCATCCTGGACTATCTTCAATTGTTCTGGTGAATATCTGGCCACTGGACCCAGATGGCTCTGGAAAAGAAAGTGAGGCTGGTGACTTTGCACAGCCCTCCCTCATTCAAATCAAAGTCAACTGCAAGTCATGACACCATCTTCCTGATGTCATGGTCCTCTTCAAAAACAAAGGACAAACACAACCTGTGAGTAGTCCAGGCTGCCTGAATGAGGATCCAGCCATTTGGGTAACTCAGCTTGTTCTTTCTCTCTCCATCTCTTTTCCAAAGGAAGGCAAATTTTGATGGCTGGAAGCTACCCAGTTAACTTGGGGTTTATTGGCTGGGTTCCTCCCTCCCTCCTTCCTTCTTTCCTCTTTCTTTCTTTCTTTCTCAAAGACCAAACCCTTAAACCCATTTCACTCTGGAGATCATAGATTGGACCACAATAGGTCCCTGCCCAAACAGCACTTAATGGATATATTTTGAGCCCTCCTGCCTTAGAGTGAATGTCAACAGCTTGTTGATTAATTTATTAGTGATTCCCTATCTTTGTATATGTTTTCTTTTCACTGCTTGTATGGTCCTTCAGGACACCTAGGTGGCAGTAGATAGAGCTCTAGACATGAATCAGGAAGAATCTGAGTTCAAATCCAACTTTAGACACTTACTAGTTGCGTGACCCTGGGTAAGTGACTTAACCCTGTTTGCCTCACTTTCCTCACCATGAGGAAATGATGCTGGAGAAGGAAATGGCAAACTACTCTAATAACTGCCAAGAAAACTCCAAATAAGATCATGGAAAGTCAAATATGACTGAAATGGCTGAGAAAGAACCACAACAGCAACAAAATTGGTCTTGGTCTGAGCTGGATCCAGAGGATGGCAAGACAGGCAGTGACCTGGGGTGCACCATCCCACACAGAGTAAGGTGGGTCATGTCACAAAATGTACTTTAGTATTATTTTTTGATACTACACATGTTTTTAATGACTGCAATATTCTCCTCTCTGTGTTATGGATATATGTCTTCTGTGTAATGGGAGATGGATACATGAGCAGGATTCATTAGCATGCTGGGCTGATGCAAATTCCCCAACAGGAGAGTCTAGAGAACCTACTTGCAAAAGAATTGTGTATCCTGTGTAGAGGAAGTACCTTGGAGAGACTGTGGAATATGTGTAGACATCCTGTAACTGGTTTTGGTTGGCTAACTACGGTAAATAGGAAACTCTTTGATTGATTGCAGAAGCATTAATAGGTTCCTGAGTCAGCTGTGGCCATTTTTTCCCTCTCCTCTCATTTGGCTGTTTCTCTCTTAGTTTAGGTCCTCTCACAATGTCCAGTGAGGGACAATGTTCTAAGGAGGAAGTTCCCTTCTGAGACCATGTGAATATAGACCTGGATCGTTTCCCTGCCTTGACATTTGTTCAATATGTTCCAATGTCCCAGAATCCTCTTTTTGCATTGATACCCTGAGGATTCAGGAGCGACTTTCAGGAGTGATCCAGCTCAGTAGTAGCAGAGAGAAGGACTCATCTCACAGCAATGCCACTTTGAGACATGAATTGGAAGGATCAATTCTTTGTAGGAATTGAGCTAACTTTAAACCCACTTTCCCCAGAAACATAAGAGGGGATAGGGGAAAATGTGCCCCCCCCAAGATGTTGTGGGGAATTATCATGCTTTTATTGTGATTACATCTTTAGAGTAAATATCCCTTTGTAAAAAACTAATTAATATTAAATGACTAAATGGAACTGGGATATTAGTCATTGGTGGCTAACTATAGGGGAAACACAGCTCATGGGGGGCTGAGCCATTGGAAGAACAAAACCTTCCCTAACCCTCAGAGTGTCTGAGAGCCCTGAGGGGAAGATGTTGTCTCTGGGAAACTGGATTGGAGCAAACTTGATGGTTCTGTGATAATCAATAGCAGAAGTGTTGAACTCACAACCAGTGGGCTGCACGTGCCCCTCAAAACTCCTGAGCATGGCCCCCACTAGATTAAAATGTAATTGAGAAATAGTTCAGAAAATAAATAAAAATACAACCAATCATAGATAATGTTAATTTGTAGCTTTCTAAATCAATGTACAGTACATAATAATCCTTATTTATTGTTTAATGGCCTCCATTTCTAATACACACTGTTGGTCTGCACCAAGAAGAGAGAGAGCAGACTGATGGAGAGACAGCTGGATCTTGAGTCAGGAAGACCTGAGATCAATCAGTTACTTCCCTGGGCAAGTCAATAAACCTCCTTGTAAACCTCATCTGGAAAATGGTCCTTGATTTGTACTTGATATAGTCTAAGATCTTTTTAACTCCAAATCTTTGATCCTATAAGTCTCACGTTTAATGTGAGTGTTCAAAGCTTCCTATAAGCAGGACATGTGAAGGGGGGGTGAGGTGGGGTGGGTGGGACCCCAATTATAAAGGCAAAGTATTTGAATGTCAAATTTTGCAAAGCTTACACAACTGCCTCATCCCACCCATGCTGTTGGTATTAATGGGAATCTTCAATTCCTATAGCCTTACACCAAATAAACACATGGTAATTTTTAGGGTTTAGATTTTAGATTTAGGTTTAATTTTTAGGTTTTAGGCCCTGGCACTTGGTGGGGGGTATCAAGAAAGGTCTCATGATAAATGTGATCCTTGAGCTGTGTCTTGCCCGTATCACTAGGGATTCCAAGAGATGAAGGTGAAGAGGAAAGAAGACTGAAGAATGACCCAATTTACTCACACTGAGTGAGAAGCACTCAGATGTCATCTCCTACAAGATGCCAGTCCTTAGCTCCTCAGTTGCTAAGGCTCTGCCTCTTTTTCCAATTTATTGGTCTACTCTGTATATATTTACTATCTCTGTATTGTTACCCCTACCCCCGAGAATAAACTCCTTAAGTAAGACAAAGGACTGTCCCAATTTCCTTTTTAAATCCCTGGCACCTCAACTGTACTGGACTGATGTAGGAGATTGAAAGGCTATTAAATTTGGAAAGTACTTAGAGATCTCAACTAAGAGAGATAACTTGGTCCATAACTCTTGGACTTGGAATCAGGAAGACCTAGGTTCAAATTCTATCTCTGACATATACCAATTGTGTAAGCTTTAACAAGTCTTTTCACCTTCTTATCTATAAAATTAGGTGGGTGGACTGTATTATCTCAAAGGTCCCATTGAGGGATTTCTCAGCTTTAAGATGTAGTCTAGGATTTGACATGACAGTCTCCTGTAGTTTTAAAGTTGTTCTTTGTCTTTTGTTCTCAAAGAAGGCCATGACATCAGGAAGGTAATGCTGTGACTTGCAAGTGAATAGGATTTAGGTGAGGCAGGGCTATGCAAAGTCACCAGCCTCACTTTCTCCTCCAGAGCCATGTGGGCCCAATGGCCAGATCAGGATAGATCAGGATGACTGAAGATGGACCCAGATGCAGTGGGAGTCCTCGGCCTTAGTATCAAAGTATGATAAGGTTGGATGGTGGCATTTGAAGTTTATAATCCAGGGAATACTAAGGAAATGTAAATTGACAATTTCAGACCAAATCTATCACTTTTTTTCCTCCTACAGCATTCAGAACCCCACCTCTTGAATTGTGCAATCCTATAGCAAGACCACTAAGCAAAATTAGCCTCTGGTTTCCTTTTCTCTGGCCTAGTTCCCAGAGTTTTTGTCTGGTTGGCTTGTGGTGAGATGGGCAAATCAAATGCAAATGTATTGTCTCAGTCTGTTATGAGGGTCTCTGGGCATGCTCGAGTAGTGCTACAACTATAAACTTCAGCATGAGGCTTCCCAAGGATTCAGGAGGACCACTGACTGTGTCGACCATCTGGAGAAGGTTGGATGATCCCCCAGTGAAACACTCAGAATTGTTGAAAGAATGTTTCAGGATTGAGATAATTTGTGCTCTCCCCAACATTGTAGCCTGATGGGATTTTGTTAGAGAGAGAGAGAGAGAGAGAGAGAGAGAGAGAGAGAGAGAGTATGTGTGTGTGTGTGTGTGTGTGTGTGTGTGTGTGGATTCTAACTCTTATCATCCATGCTAACAATCCCTCTCATTTGTTTCTTCTAGAAATGAGACAAGCTTGTTGTCTAAGCCTTGGTCCAAGTCATTGATAAAAAAAAAATGTACCATAGCATAGCAGTACTCCATCAGAGACCTCCATCCAGGCTGGCATCAACCTTTTAATGGCTAACACGTTTGTGTCCCTTGTGTTGGATGTGCAGTAGGCACTTTATTAAGGCTTATTAATTGATTGATAAAGAATGAAATAGCCAAATCAGTATTTGAATTCACATCCTCTCATTCAGCTCTATATACTCTCTCCTTTGAATGGTTATCCCCTACACCACGAAGGTGACTGAATCTGACTGTGGCCAATTAGTTTCTCTCAGAAGTTAATTTATGAGCTTATATGTCTCCTGTTATACATCTAAAGATTTATTGAAATTTGGTCCCAGATAATGAGGCACTATTTATAATCTTTCTAGGAAGCAATTCTCCAGTTTTAAATAGCTTTTTAAAAATAACTGGTTTGTGGGGAACAAAATACGGGATTTTTTCTTTAATAAAATCCACAACAACCCACATAACAGACCTAGTACAGGAGAGGTAGAAGGATTATGTGGAATGGCTGTGTGTGCTGTTGAAGGGATTATCCAACATAGGAGAGGGAGGAGGATTAGCAACGACATGATATAGGAACAAGCAGATTAAAAGAATACTAAATATGTATTACAGGCTCTTTCCTATGACATACGATAATACATAGCTCCCATTGAATAATTCAAGACTGGAATTCAGCTGATAGCTCACCTAGAAAGGTTTATGAATGGGATAAAATAGAATTTGAGGCTTTGATCCCAAGAGGGACTGGGTATTCTCATTCACAATCATCAGAATTGTTCTTTCTGTTCAGAACAGGAAGGGGAAAGGAAAGGAAGAAAGAGGAGCATGAGAATGGAAACATTGTTTCTCAGGCCTCGTCAATGAACGAGAGCAGATACGAGTTAATTAGAATGGGCACCGAGGCTCAGACCCGCACACTCGCCAACTCAGTCTCCCTTTGCCTTTGTGGTTGTGACCTCTTTTCCTCCCCTTCCTCCAACCCAGTGCTGGTGAATTATATTGGAAAAAACATAAAAGTACTCTGAGCCCCCCAGGACAGAGTTGAAGGCAGCAAATAGAACTTCTTTCTTCTATTAAGTACTTTTCTTTCTGTCTTTCTCTTTCTTTCTTTCTTTTGTTCTTTCTTTCTTTCTTTCTTTCTTTCTTTCTTTCTTTCTCTCTCTCTTTCTTTCTTTCTCTTTCTTTTCCTTACAATCTACCTTTTTTCTTTCCCTCCCTCCCTTCCATCTTTCTTTCTTCTTCTGTCTTTCTTTCCCTTACTGTCTTCCTTTTTTCTTTCATTCCCTCTCTCCCTTTCATCTTTCCTTCCTTCCTTCTTTCTTTCTCTCCCTTCCTTTTTCTTCTCCTCTTCCTTCCTTCCTTCCTTCTTCTTCCTCCTCCTCCTCCTCCTCCTCCTTCTTCTTCTTCTTCTTCTCCTTCTTCTTTTTCTTCCTCTTCCTCCTCCTTCCTTCCTTTCCCTTATCATCTTACTTCCTTCTTTCCCTCCCTTCCACCTTTCTTTCTTACTTCCTTCTTTCTTTCCATTACTGTCTTCCTTTTTTCTTTCATTGCCTCTCTCCCTTCCTTCCTTTCTTTCTTTCTTTCTTTCTTTCTTTCCCTTCCTCCCTACTTCCCCTCCCCTCTTTTCTTCCTTCTTTCCTCTCTCCCTTCCTTCCTTCCTTCCTTCCTTCCTTCCTTCCTTCCTCTTTCTTTCCTTTTCTTCCTCTCTTCCTTTATCAGAGAAGATGACACACAGAACAGGGTTGGAGGCATGTTGTTGAAGTTGGGAAAGTCAGAAGAAATGCCAGGAGGATGATGAAGATTGGTTGGCCTTGGTCTTTTTCTCACAAAGAGGGCCAGTATGCAAGAGGGATGGTTGAGGAGGTCCTGAACGGTGAGGGAAGTTCCAGGGTGAGGTAGTAGCTAAAACAGGACGGCAAAGTTCAGAAAGTCTAAATCTTAGGATTCAACTTGAAAGAACCTTAGTGATAATGGAGTCTGACCCCTATATTTTGCATGTGACAAAATTCAGCCCAGAGAGACAAACTAATTTTACCCGGGCCACATAGCTTTCAGGGGACAGAAATAAGCCCAGTGCTCCCCTTGCTAAGTGCCTCCACTGTATGACTCTGAGCTCCTCGGCCTTCCACTGTCGTTGTTGTATTTTTGGTCCTTTGTTTTCAAAGAAGACCAATGACATCACAGGGTGATTTCTTGACATAGATTGTATTTAAGTCATCAGTGCAAAACCAACAGCCTTCCTCTGCTACCCCCCTGAAGTGGGAAGGCCCTTCAGGGAGGAGAACTCAAGGATCCCTTCCCCTTCCCCATTCCTAGTGAGCTTCTCCAGCTTTGGAGTCAAGAGGTAGAGTGATCCCTGTCACTGAGAATCTCGGGATAAGGATTCAGCTTGGTCTAGTGGTCAGACCCCTAGACTTGGAGCCAGGAGCATCTCAGTTCAATCCTGCCTCACATTCTTACTAGCTGAATGACTTTGGCAAGTCTCCTTAACTCTGAGCCTCAGTTTCCTCATCTATGAAATGGGAATTATCTTAGCACCTATCTCAGAGAACATACATAAAAAGTTTTGCAAACCTTAAGCCAATATAAAGGTGAACTACTGTTGTTACCCAGATAATCACTTGGAGTACAGGAGCTGGAAGCAAATGTCTGACTTGGAATCGGTCTAGGGGTCTATGGGAGAACGGCTTCCCTTACTGCTGGGGAGACCATCGAGACTGAAACTGGGTCTCTGCTACTGAGAGCTTGATTATAAGTTGCAGTTGGGTTTTATGTGAGTCAGATTTTGGGAGTGGAGGTGGGGAGGAAGTACAGCCTATATTTGGACAAATATGGTAATTGTTACTTCACAGCAGAATTGTAGAGCTGTGAATTGCTCAACTCCTGAGTTAATGCCTTCGTGCTGGAGAAGGGGAAGGAAAAGAGAACATTTTCTTTTCAAAGAGAAAAAATTACATAGAAAGGGACCAGAGCGATGTTACTGCAGGGAATTCAATACTGAAGAGCCTTTGTGACTCAATGCCTTTGGGGCAGGAGCAGGAGTGCTCCCAGACCAGCCCACAGGAGCTTGATCCCATCTCTGACCTGATGGAGGCAGGGAGAAGACAAGAAACAAAAATTCCTGAAGGTGGTTTTGGGGAAGTAGCCTGGCATATTGGAAAGAATGTTCAATTTGGAGTCAAAAGTCTGAGAACCTGGAGGTTGATCCCCAAAAGTTTCCAGTTGGTCTGTGAGACCAAAACTATTTTTACAATAATATTGAGATAGCCATATGACCCATAGAAAAAAAGTCATTGAGGTCCTCAACAATTTTTAATAGTGAAAAGGGATCCTGAGGCCCAAAACTTTGAGAACCTCTTCTCTAGACCTATGATGCTAAAATTTTTCAGGTATTTTTTAATCTCCTTCCCTGATCTTTTTGTTTTTTCTTTTGGAGGGCAACTGGGGTTAAGTGACTTGTCCAAAGTCACATGGCTAGTAAGTGTGTCAAGTGTCTGATGCCAGATTTGAACTCAGGTCCTCCTGACTCAGGTCCTCCTGACTCAGGGCCAGTGCTCTATTCACTGCACCACTTAGCCACCCCTTCCCTGATCTTTTTTCTCTGGATAGAAGAAATATCTTAGGTCTTGATAGATACCTCACTTTCTATATTTCCCAGATGAGCTCTCCTCTGCTCTATGGCCCTGGTCTAGAAATAGCTTTGCCTTTCTGTCCCTTGTCCTCCACTCTTGACTACTTGGACAAGAAAGCTCTTCCTTTTCTGTCCTCCCTAGGAAGTCTCCTTCTTGGGATTTAGGTTACCTCTCCCAATGTGGTGGCACATGGTGTAGGAGATAAAAGAGAGGATGTGGAATCAGAGGAACTGGATTTGAGACTTAATTCTGCTACTTACAAACTGTAGGTAAGTCATTTCTCTTTTCCCTGCCTTGGTTTCCTTATTTGGAAAATTGGAGGGTTGGACTGGATGGCCTCTAAGGCCTTTTCCAATTCAAGTTTCTATCCTCCTCCCTTGGAGTTCTTGAGTCTCTGGCCTTCTGCAAGCACCTTCTTGACACTGTGGAATGGTACTCTCCATCTTGGTTGGTTTGTTTGATGTTGGCTTTTTTACCTTATAAACCTTGACCACCGCAGGGATGCCATCCTTCCTGGATGTCTCTGATGTCTTCTGGACAGGAGGACTAGCTACTGGTCCAACATGGCAGGTCCCCCCAATCCTGGCTTTTAATTGTCTGGGCTATTTACAGCATGGGTTATCCCTCCCAGTTATCTTCTCTTCTTGCTCCTCTTCCTCTTCTTACGACCTTCCTCTTACTCAACTTTCCTGCAAGATTTCTAGGCCCATTTGTTCCTAAAAGATTGGTAGAGTGGGGATAATTGTCATTAGCCTCATTTTTTTGCTGACCCTTTATCTTGCTCCATTCTGATGCAGTGAAAAGAAGGTTGGGTTTGGAGTCAAAGCACCTAAGTTCAAACCCCAGCTTGGCTTCTTAATGCTGTGTAAGTCACTCCCCCTCACTGGCCCTCAAGTTTCCTCATTTTAAAATGAGGCAGTTAGACCAGATAGGCCACTCAGGTCACTTCTAGCTCTAAATCTGTGAGCCTATGATCCATCTGTTAGAATGTGAGCTTCTCAAGGGCATTGAATGTCTAAATTGTATTCATTTTCCTAGTACCTAGTATAATGCTTGATATACAGTAGACATTTTATCAATTGCTTCTTCCTTTTTCTCCTTCCTTTCTTCTTCCTTCCTTCCTTCCTTCCTTCCTTCCTTCCTTCCTTCCTTCCTTCCTTCCTTCCTTCCTTCCTTCTTCTTGTAAGCTGGGTGACCTGGGCAAGTCACTGTGTATCTATTGACCTTAACTTCATCTGTAAAATGGAGTGGGAGATTTGAACTTAATGAGCTCTAAGCTGGACTAAATGGCCCCCAGCCCCAAATTAGTGATTTAAATTTTCTTGTCCTTAGTTTCCTCATCTGTCAGATGAGAGGTTCTCTGAAGTTCCTTCTGCCTCTAGATTTATGACCTGATGACCCCCGAGGCTTGAGACATAGATTTGTTCTCCTTGTATGATCTCCATGAATCAATGTCCAGGGCTTAAGAAAATGCTCCCTGACTTTCTCTCCTTCTCTCTCCAGGTCACTGTATAGAAATAGAAACCCCCACCCAGAGAAATCTAGAAATGGATTGTAATGTTAGTGGGATTTAAATCTTCCCACCCACTAACAGGCCTCACATGGAGTCCATTAAGGGAAGCTTGATTAGGGGAGACTTGTTTTTCAAGAAGGCCCACATCTTTTGTTACTTTGTAATTAGGCAGTGGGTAAGGAAGATTGTGATACCCTCTGACCCTGAAGAAGGGTATATATACTCTTGAAGTTAGCATTTTGCTTTGGGTCTCACTCACTGGAAGAGTGTTTGTGTGATTTGGCCAGATGAGACTCTGGGTAGCTGTCAAGGAGGGCTCCCCCTGCCCCTGGCTTTGAAAAATTCAGATGTTGGTGCTTCTCTCTCTAGTAACTATGTATGTATTGCCTTGGTTGGATGGTTGGATCTGTCTGTTGGTCTGTGCTAATTTCTCAGACAGAAACTTTGTCTGTTGGTCTTTATTTCTCTGCTTGTATCTGCTGACTTTTCCCTTGAACTAATGAATGTAATTAAAAAAAGACTGTTGACTCCTTGAACAGGTATCTTTCCTAGTAAAGCAGATCTAAGAACCTGTGCTAGCAGCCATTCTGGGGATGCCAATCTGGTTCCTGCTACATCGTCTCACTGACTTCTTGGGATGAGGTCAGCTGCCTTGAGTGAAGCACAATGAGCAAGGAGGACTGGATAATAACAGTTCATGTCCATCTGATGACTGAAGGGTTGCTGATCACTTTCCCCACAGATAAGCCTGTTTGGAAGGAAGCATAGAAATAATATCACCCTCCTTCATTCAGGAACAGGGAAACTGATGCTCACAAGGAGATATGATTTGCCAAAGACCACACAGCTAATAATTGTCCAGATCAAGATCATACAGGACTCATCCTGGAAGGGGTCTTAGAGGCCCTCTGCTCCAGCCCCCTTATATACACGTATAGACCAGGAAACTGAAGCTCAGAGCACTGACTCAATTTGCCCAAGGTCACACAGATGGTGAGGACCAGAGACAGATTCATCCCGAGGTCTCCTGATTTAATGTCTGATGCTCTTTCCCTAGTACACTGTAATTACCCCATGAGGCAGTGTGAGCTGTTAGGTAGGGAGAATAACCTGGAGCCGAGAACATCGGGATTCCAATCTCTTCTCTGAGACTCAGTGGCCTTGGGACTCTCAGGGCAGATCATACAAGTTCTTTCAGTTTTAATTTTCTCATCTCTAAAAAGAGAGAACTGGACAAGATGGCATCTGAGGTCCCCTGCAGGTCAAAATCTTTTATCCTGTGATTGCTAAGGCTCCCCTCAGCTTGCGGGGTAGGGGAGATGCGCCGCGCGCACGCGTGCACACACACACACACGTATACACACACACAGAAACAGAGATAGAGAAAAAGACAGAGACCCACAGAGAGACACAGAGCTTGAAAAAGAGAGAGAGAACACAGGGACAGAGGTGGGAGAGAGAGAGCAACAGAGACAGAGACACACATAGAGACAAAGGGAGAGAAAAAGAAAGAGGCAGAAATAGACAGAGAAAGAGACATCACAGAGACAGAGGAACAGAGAGGGACAGAGAGGGAAAGAGACAGTGATGGAGACGAAGATAGAGATAGAAACAGAGAGAGAATTTGGAGTAACCTATTGCAGGTGTTGAATTAAGCTAACAAGCTGTGGAAGAACACAACAGATGTTTGACTACCTTTTCTTGCAAGCAATTGAGAACTGTTTAGGTGTCCACACCAGGCAGGTTTAATTGTCAGGGGCACGAGGCAATGATGAATTGCGACTTAGTTGCTGAGATCTGCAGGTCAGGATGTCCAGTGACTCTTGCAGTCAAAGGAACCAGCACATATAAGTCAGCTGAAATATTTTTTTTTCAATGGGAGGCTCTCAAAGTAATGCGACATAGAAGCATGTGGGATATTAAAACAAACAAAATTTGAGAAAAACACAAATATGAATATACGTATATGTAAATTGGTTTCCATCCTAAAAAGCAGCAATACACACCAAGCGGAACACGAGTGTTTCTAGTGATACTAAAAGCTTATGATTTTATGGTGTTCTGAAGAGTACAAAGAGCTTTCTCCAGCACATTTCCGTAAGGCAGCATGAGTTACATTATTTTTGTTTTACAGAGGAGGCAAATGAAGTTCAGACACTTGAAGTGGCTTCTCATTCACATGACCAGTAAGTGGCTGGGCTCCGATTTGTATTATCATTGATTCAGAGCTGGAAGGGAACTTAGGAGAATATACAGTCCACCCCACGCCCATTTTACAGATGAAGACACTGAGACTGGATGTAGAGAAGTTAAATGACTGGCCCAAAGTCACCCATATTGCCATGGGAGCTTATGCTTTAGACTGCCTTAATCCCTATACCATGAAAGCATTATGGAATCATGGATCTAGATCTAAAAGGAATCTCCAAGGCATCTATTTCAATGCCTTATTTTTTTAAAATTTAAATTGATTTGTTTATATGCTTTTAGTTTACAAGATTCAGTTCCAGAGTCCCGTGCGTTTCAATTTTTCTCCCCTCCCTCTTCCCCTTCCCACCATGGTAGCATGCAGTCAAGTATAGATTCTGCAAATACTTTCATATCCAATACCTTAATTTTACAGGTGAGGAAACAGATCCAGGCAAATTAAGAGACTTGCCCAAGGTCACACAAACAATAAGTGTTAGTGCTGACATAGGTCCTCCAGAGTTGATATTCTTTCCACCATACCATTGGAAGATGTCGGTTGTTTGTTTTGTTTCCTTGATGCCGACAAACTCTGTGACCTTGGACTTGTGACCTTCAGATCTCGGGCCATCATCTCCAAAGATGGCTAAGGTCTAAGAGAGAGGCTAAGAACAACAAAAAAGTTCTTCATTTGCTTTTAGGCACTACTGTAGCAAGTGGAACAGCAAGGAAGGAAAAGGGTTCCTTCCTTAAGTGAATGGAACAAGCAAGGGTAGTGGGCAATCAAGAAGGCAGAACTACTCAATTTCTATGCAGGTAACTGAGAGGGATGAACTACTCAGTTCCTATATTGCTTTTCATCTTCAGCAAAGAGAACAATCTTTAGATTGGGAAGGTTAAGGAAAAAAAAGGTTAACAGGAAAGTATAACTCAAGATAAATGGGGAGGTTATATAATTTATCTAGTGTATTTCCTGTTTCCCAAGTACAATGTTCTCTTTCTTGCCTCTGATTTTATACAGGCTGTTCCCCAGGCTGGGAACACCCTACCTCCTCTTTTACCTCCTAGAATCCATTGCTTTATTCAAGGCTCAGATTAAATCCCATTTCCTGAAGGAGGCTTTATGCAGCCTCCTCTGTTGCTAGTCTTTGCGCTCTAAGTTCACCTTCATTTGCACTGAATGTACCTTATACGTACATAGTACTAGGAACATTCATATGTCTTCATTTTCAAATGTGCCTTGGATTTTGAGCACTTAGAAGGGATTAGACGAGAATGTCAGCATCCAAAAGAATAGTGACAATAGTGGGCTAAATCCACTAAGACAAAATTTAATAGGTATAAATCACAGGTTCTATGCCCATGCTTACATAAATCTACTGTTGAAATACAGCCCGAGAGAAGGATAGCAAAGTAGCAGTCCATTTGGAAAAGATTTTGGTGGAAAGGCCATATGAATCAACAGAATAGTGTGGCAGTTGACAAAATCCAATTAAATCTTAGGCTGCATTAAGAGACGTCAGCCCAAATCCAGGCTGTTGTTTTTGATTCTCAGAAGTCCCATATTAGGATAGACATTGGGAAGGGAGAGGCATCAACCTCACTCTATCTAATGACACCCTTTCCTTTAGCCTACAAATACAGGTGAATTCCTTCTACCCTTACAACAATGACAACAACCCGTCATTAGATCAGGGGTGGGGAACCTGTGGCCTTGAGGCTACATGTGGCCTTCTAGGTCCTCAAGTGTGGCCCTTTGATTGAACCTAAACTTCACAGAACAAATCCTTTTATTCAGGGGATTTGTTCTATGAAGTTTGGATTCCATCAAAGGGCTGCACTTGAAGACCCTGGAGGACCACATGTGGCCTGGAGGCTGCAGCTTCTCCATCCCTGCACTAGACTCTACCATCCCTCAAGCTATTACTCTATATCCCTTCTCCCTTTGACAGACTCCTAGAGAAAAAGCTATCTCTAACATTTCTATGTCCTCTCACTCCTCATCTCTTTAAGTCTGGCTTCTGACCTGATCACTCCCCTGAAATGCTCTCTTCAAAGTTACTGAAGATCTCTCAACTATCAAATATTACTTTTTCCCTCAATTGTCATCCTTCTGGGCCAAAGGATGGAAAGTCCCAAGAGGCAAATTCAGACTTGATATCAGGAAAAACATCTTAACAATTAGGGCTGTCCTTGAGAGGGTTGGGTTGTTCTTTTAGGTAGTGAGTTCCTCATCATTGGAGGTCTCGCAGTGGAGGGTGGATGGCTATTTGTCTGAGATGCTGTTGAGGGAGTTCTTTTTCAGGTCAAATTGGGTGAGATGACTTTCTGAGTTCTCCCTTCAAGTTCCAAGGTTCTATGAGTCTCTGAACTTCAAAATGAAGGGTTTGTTATTGTAGGTTATTGTAAATGTAGGTCATTGTCCAGCCTTGGCCAAAAGTCCTTGGGAGAAGCAGAAGTTTCACTGTTGTATGACAGGCAACAGCTGGACCTGCCAGAGGAGAAGAAGAAATCATTAATTCTGGGGGATCACTCCAGTGATTGGCCATTCTCACAGGTGATTCTAGGGGCTGCCTACTCAAGTGCCAGAGTTACAAGTTTCCTTGCTCTGACAGGAGTGGCTGACCACCTGTGCCACTGGACTTACCTCTTGTAATTGGGCAATGTGGCCCCCATGGCTGCCTCTCTTCTCCTGCTGTAAAACAGGTAATTGGTTTGTCAGACATACATTCACATTTTCCCACTCTGGTAGATTCATTCTCCTTGTACGCTACATATCATTCTTTCAAAGTTGCGCACTAAATCCTGCTCCTGGCGACACAGAGAGGCCTCGTTTCTGTTATTGCTGTTTCTTACATATCCAGAACGTCAGAAATGAATAAGCAGCTTTTCAAAATTCATTTACAATATCTATTCTCTCCCCTAATATCTCTCTGTCTCTCTCTCTCTCTCTCTGTCTTTCTCTCTCTCTGTCTCTCTCTGTCTCTTTCTCTCCCTCCTCCCTTTCTCTCTCTCCCTTTCTCTCCCTCTCTCCCTTCCCTCTCTCTCTCTCTCTCTCTCTCTCTCTCTCTCTCTCTCTCACACACACACACACACACACACACGTGTACATCTCAGTAGGACTAAAATGGGTAAGTATACAGAGGAACTCAATCCTGACAAATGAGTGTGTAATTTAACCTTTTGAATACCTTTTCCTAATTTCCTTTAGGGGATAATCCATTTAAAGAAGAGAAGATGGAGAAGGATGACTAGTTGATATTTGTATACTGCTTTAAAATCTGCAAAGTACTTGACTTCCATGATCTCATTTGGTCCTCACAATGAGGACTTTTGAGGCAGCTGCCCCATTTTACAGAGAAGTAAATTGAGGCTCAGAGGTGTAGACATTCATCCAGTCACACTAATGATCATGCCATGAGCAAGTGTTTGAGGTGGGGTGTGAGCTCAGGTCTTTCTGATTTCAAGTTCAGCACTATAAGCATTAATCACAAGAAGCAGAACAAAGAGGGAAGGGAATAGAAGGGGGCAGCCAGAGAAATAGAAGCAGCAGCAGCAGCAGCAGCAGCAGCAGCAGCAGCAGAAGAAGAAGAAGAAGAAGAAGAAGAAGAAGAAGAAGAAGAAGAAGAAGAAGGAGGAGGAGGAGGAGGAGGAGGAGGAGGAGGAGGAGGAGGAATAAGAAGAGAAGGAGGAGAAGGAGGAGGAGGAAGAAAAAGAAGGAAGAAGAAGAAGGAAGAAGAAGAGGAAGAGGAGGAGGAGGAGAAAGAGAAGAGTGGAGATGGAGAGGAGGATGGGGAGATGGAAGAGGAGGGGGAGTGAGAAACAGATTGTCTTTGGAGTAATTGTTAGGAAATAGTATTATACAATGGAAATAATGTTGGTGTGTCTGAAAATCCAGGCTCAGAAGACATAAAGAAAGCAAGAAAACACTGGGTGATTGAGATAGTGGTGACAGGGATCATACAGGTCACTGCATCCAACCACCTCATTTTACAGATGGGGAAACTGAGGCACAGATCAAGGTCACACAGTTGGTAAGTGTCTGAGGTGGGACTTGAACCATGATGTTCCTGACTTTGAGACCAATTCTGTATCCAGTAAGGCTATTAGAGGCCAGCTTGCTCCAAACCCTGAAAGAGGGAAAAGCAAGGCAGCCAAGGATAGTAGACAAACTTGGGTGATGTCTGGACTTCACCTGCAGACCAATACAAGAATTACACTGAGTTATTTCTGCCATGCAGTTTTTGATACAATCAGTTCTGCTTCACACAATTTCTGAAGGGGTAATAAAAACAATCCCTTATATTTCCTGTAGACAAAGCCTTCTTATATTAGTTTTCTCATTTGATCCTCACAACAACCCTGAGAGCTAGGAAGTGCAGGTATATTATTATCCCCCTTGTACAGAATAGAAACCAAATACCTGAGAGGTAAATGTGATTCGTCCCAAATAACACAACTAGTAAGTATCATAGCTAGCATTCAAATGCAGTTCTTTTCATTTCTTGCCCAGTGGTCTTTACGCTAGACCTGAAAGACTTCTGAGGCTTCATCACTTTTGTTAAGGATAGAATGGGTATGAGACACAGTGGGAAGGATTATGGTCAAACCTAAACAAATATTGAATTAATTAAAAAAGCACTCATTCAGTATTTACTATGTTGTCAGATGCAGGAGATACAAAGACAAAAGTTAGACTCTCCCTGTCTTCAAGGATGTTATACTGTAATAGAGAAAGGGAAAGGGAGCTGGAAAGGTTTACATGTAATGACAGAGAGAAAACTTAAGAGAATAGGATGGAGGGAAATACAAAATGAGCAATCATAACTGTGAATGTGAATGGGGTGAACTCACTCATAAAATGGAAAAGGATAGCAGAAGGGATCAGAAAGTAAAATCTATTAATGTTCCTACAACAAGGAATTGAAGTTGTATGGGATGGATCTGACAAGGTGTTCATATGGGATTTGAAGCATGATGTAATGATTAGGATTGGATCTCAGCACTGTCTAGATAGAGTGAGTTAGTTGAGTTTGAGCTAACTCACTCACCTTCCAAGACAGTTTGGCCCCAGAGTGGAAATTCCAAAGCTCAGTATATTCATTCCCCTAGGGACTAGAGTATGTGTGTGTCTTCTTTGGTCGGTCTTACCTGGAGGTGAAATTCCAGGTACTTTTAAAAAAATAACAATTGATATTTATGTATAGTACTTTAAAGTTCCTGCAGAGTTTTATATGTATCATCTCATTTTGAGTTTCACAACAACCATGTGATAATACAGTTTAGTTTTTCAAATTCTCATTTTAGTGATAAAGAAGAAACTGAAACCCGGAGTTTAAGTGCCTTGGCTACAAACATTCATTAAATCAGGACAAAAATTAGATGCCATATAAGCTAATCTCAGTCTACAGATTTGAGCCTTAGAATAGGGCAGTGGCTTGCCCAAGGTTATACAACTAATTAGTATTAAAGTTGGGATCTGAACCTGTGACTTCTTTGTCCAAGTCTAGCCTCCTATTCAATGTGCCAAATAGGAAATCAGTGTGTGTGAGATAGTGCGAGAGGGAGGTGCTAGGATTTGCTTTGATGAAGGTCTAAGCTGGGTTTTGAAAAAGATGATAGACATGAACAAATGGAGAGGAGGGCACAAGGCACAGATACTTCACCCCCACTCCTCCTCTCAATTCTTATTCCAATTCTGCTTCTTTCCCTCTCTGAGACTGCCCTAGATGTTCATTTTTATTTAATTTTACCTAGTGTCAGGATCTGTGCAAGGGACTCATTCTCAGGAGAATTTGTCCTGACAGTCAGTAATGAAAGCTCCAGGCCCTTTTGTTTGATGGTTTTAAGGGAAGGCCCCCAAGGAAGGCCGCTGTGGCTTAAATAGAGATACCTAAGGGAGTAGAAAGCAGGATAACTAAGTGAAGGAAGCTCACTGACAGACCCTCCACCTCCTCCTCATTCAGGGGCTGAGAATGATGCCTCTAGATTAGGGTGACCTCCCTAACTGCCTTGGAACAAACCAAACCAGGGCAGCCCACTGATTCCCATTAGGATGGAGCCTGGCCTGATGCTTCTAAAGCTGGACTGGGAAGGGATTTGCTCAGAGAGCCCATGGGAGGTAAGTAGAACATCTGGAATGTTCTCAGACTCCTGGAAACATCCACATCCCCTGTCTCAGGTAGTGGGCTCAATGTGGGATCAGAAGCAGCTCGTCTTTTTTGTTTTGTTTTTTAGGTCATAGGGGAGGAAAGTTCTGCTCACATAGGTCCAATTCATGTCCCATTATAAGTCCATAGGATCCTTGTTACAGATGAGGGAAACTGAGGCATAGCTTCATAGATTTCGAGCAGGGAGGGACTTCATTCAGCTCAATCTTTTCATTTTCTAATGAGAAGCATATAAGGCCTGGAGAAGTTAGGTGATTTGTCTAAGGTCACTCATCCAGCAAGAAGCAGAATCGGGAATTAAACCCAGACCTTCTAATGCCAATAAACTGGAAAACTAGAAGTTTCTAGCCTGGAATAGAAGATTCCGGGTAAAGGGGGATGTCCAGAAAAGGATCAGAACAGGAATAAAAGGGTACCAGGTAGAAGGAGGGGGAATGTAGAGAACACACAGATCATTGGATGAAGAAATGCTAGGTCAGAAACTTAGATGGGAAGAATACAAGATATCTTCCTTCTTTGCAGAGGGGACAAGAGGTATGGAATACTCTCGTGTTCTACCTGTGTGACCTTGGTCGAGTCACTTAACCTTTCTGGGCCTCAGTTTCCCCATCTATAAAATGGTGTGTGTATGTGTGTGTGTGAAATTAAAGAGCCTCTGAAATCCTTCCTGCTTAAGATCTATGAACCTATCATATAATAATGTCAGACTTTTAAAATAGGATAGTTAATTTTGGTGAACTCTCTCCCCTTTTTATTATTTAAACTGGCAGATTTTAATTTGAGGTTCATGCTTGCTTTAAAAATGCGCACAAACACACACACACACACACACACACACACACACAGAGGATGCTAGATGGCTCAGTAAATAGAGCACCGGCCCTGGAGTCAGGAGGACCTGAGTTCAAATCTGGGCCTCAGACACTTGACACACTTACTAGCCGTGTGACTTTGGGCAAGTCACTTTACCCCTATTGCCCTCCAAAAAGCAAAAAAAAAAACCCAACAAAAAAAACCACACACACATATAAAATGGAGAGAAATAGATTGATATTTGACTTCAATGTAATTTTTTAAAATAATCTTATGCATTGTATTTTATTTATTTAAATCCATGATTCGTAGGCCTCACCCCATGGTCAGAGGGATCCAGGACACAAAAAGGGGAAGAACCCCTGTATATAAGGGATTGTTCTTCCATGGGAAAGGGATGTATTTGAAATGTAGGTAATGTTAAAATAGATATTAATAAAAATGTTTTAAGCCTCTTGAAGAGGAAGATTTTTTTTATTTTAAAAAGGAAGAAAGACTGTGTCAGAAAATGTCTTTTTTTGGGACTCCAACATCCACAAACAAAAGTTGGCTCAGAGTGTAGAGGAACTGAGGACTGGGCCTGGCAGTGCAAGCTTTCTATGATATGAGAAAGGTTTTGACTTTGAGGAAAGTGGGAATGGACTGGGATGTTTAACCCTGAGCTTACCGCTGGTGCACAGACACTGACCATCAGGACATGCTCTCTGTATAGGCCCTGGCTGGGGAGCTGGAAGGCATCCAGACCTCTGTTCAGAACCTTTCCCTCTTTTCCTGCCCCCCTCCCCTCCTGTATAATTCCATTGGCCAGCAGGAGTCATGACCCCACTAATGCTCTAGCAATAAGCCTCTGGGGACATAATGGACTGGCAATTGCTGTCTATTATAAAAGAGGCAGACAAGGCTATCTGTCAATGTCCAATGGGGAATATGCAAATCCTGCCTGCTTCTAGGGCCAGCCCTTGGCCAGAGACAAGGGAACTGGCCTCAGGGTCCTGGTTACTGATCAGAGGAGGATTCTGGAGCTGATCCTTCAAGCCTCTTATTAACCTGCCACAAAATTCATGGCCCCTGCTTTGCTAAAGAAGGCCCTAAAGGAAGCTCCTGCCCTCCAAAGAGGCCTGGGATTTCTCTCCTTTTTCCATGCCGTAGCACTCTGTGCCCCAAACTCAATGTACATGTGCAGGCTTGGGGTTAGAGGACCTGAATTGGGTGCTTGACTCTCACTTCTTTTCTGCATGACTTTGGGGAGCCTTTTCTGGACCTCAGGTTTGTGAAAGGGGCAGTGGACTTGACCTCTGAAGCCCCTTCCAATCTAGATAAATTACCTAAGAACATTTTCTTCCCATTAACACTGTATAGGGTTTCATATGTAGTGATTGTTTAATATGGTGTCAGGGAGTTACTATCCATGTGACCCTGGGCAAGTCACTTCCCCTTGTTTGCCTCAGTTTCCTTATCTGTCATATGAGATGGAAAAAAGAAACGACGAGCCACTCTAGTATCTTTGCCAAGAAAACCCCAAATGGGGTCATAAAGAGTCAGATATGACTGAAATGATTGAAAAGCAAAAATAAGTGTTCTTTAAAGATAGGAGGAAATAAGGAAAGAAAGAAGAAAGGGAGAAAAATGAAAGAGGAAGGAAGGAAGGAAGGAAAGATGGGAGAGAAAGAAAGACATGGAGAGAAAGAAAAAGAAAGAAAGGAGAGAGGAAGGAAGGAGAGAAAGGATGTTGGAAGGAAGGGAGGGAGGAAAAATAGAGAGAGGAAAAAAGGAAGAAAGGGAGGGAAGGATGGAGAAAGGAAGAGAAGGAAGGAAGAAATACTAAGGTTTTTTTTGATATATATCAGAGTTCCCCTTTTTTAGGGACTGACCAGTGTACTGTTTCCCATCCAAGGAAAAATTTTCCAGGATGACTCTGAGTCTACTCTGTGCTTCCATCTTGGCTCCCAAGAATGACCACTCAGAGGAGGGGAAGCCATGCAGGGACACTCTCCCCTCCCAGGTTACAATCTCCATTTCCAGGCTTACTTATCCTCTCTTCCCTCTCTTTTTCTACACTCAGGCAAAGATCAATTACCTCCTCTCTCTGCACTTTGTGCCCGTTTAATCTCTCCTATTTTGTTTCTGACATCTCCAATAATCCATCCCTGACACCCTTCATAGATACAGCAATTACAACCCACAAGGACAGCTCCTGACAGGATGAAGACTATTTGCCCACCATCGTCTGAGCTCTCAAGATATTGGACATGACTTCAGGAAATGGCACTAGAAAAAAAGAGACAATGATAATGGCTGCTATCTACATTCTCCTTCTCTGTTCTTAACCAACACAGTGTCTGGAAGGAGAAATGAGGAACTTGAGTCCACTCTGTAACATTTAGATGGTGGTAGGATTGACAAAGACCTAGCTCAAACTTGATTACTGTCTGCAGCTAGACCTCATACTGGATGGCACTGGTTCTTGAATGAACCAGTCTTAGGTCAGTGCCATACTAGATCTAGAGGTATTCATTTTCCTAATAACTGAGTTTTTTATCTTAGCATTTGATGCCCACTTTTCTCCTAGGAAATCCATGGAAGCCATGGTATTCATTTTGGGGAATGGGGGCAAGTGGATTGCCATTGACTACTCAAAATAATTATCCTAACATCCAGAATATATTATCCTCTTAAACCCAGCCAAGAGGACAGCTGTGTTAGAATGGAAGTTGCTTTTATTGGTGACTGTCGGAGTCGTATAACAAATATCCCTGCCCGGGGGAAAAAATGACTATTTCAATCTCTTTTCTTTCTCATAAAGTCTTTCTGTGTTGATGTGTTTGTTAGTTTTACTGAATTATTTGCTTTCTCTTTTTTTATTCTTTGTTATAAAGGATGGTTCTCTGAGAGGGAGAGTGGAGAGGAATATCTTGAGAAATAAGGGGACATAAAAGGAAAAGATATCAATAAAAATTTTATAAAAATCTTTTCATGGAAATAACTTTAAAAATCGTGAAAGAGTCAGGGAAGTTGGGAGTTGTGTTAAGACACAGTGGTATCAATACCTTTTATCTTCTCTATAGGTTGCATTGAGTTTCCCTAAACTGAAGGCTCGATGCCTTTTTTTGCTTTCTAGATGCTCACTGTCAACCACCAGGTGTGCCCTCCTATGGTAAATATCCCTTCTCTGACACTATCTCCAGAGAGAGCTAGAATCTCACATGTAAGTGATAGTAAGGCCCCATCTGGCTGGACAGTAGAGTGTAGGAGGAGGAGAAACATCTTACAAGGGTGAAAAGGTTAATTAAGGCCAGATTGTGAACAGATCTGAGCTCAGAAAGCTGGGAGTCATGGAAATTCATTGAGCACAGGAGCAACCTGGTCAGACCTATGCTTTAGGAAGGTATCTTTGGCAACTGATGTCTATCAGCTACTACCATAAGCATTCAGGATTTGGATCAGAGGTAGGGTAAAAGACTTCTGGGTTCCTTCCCAACTTGACAATTTTGGGATTTCATGACTTCAGGAAGAAGACAGTAAGAATGGTGATGGAAAGAGAGAAGTGAGAAAAATTGTGCTCACCAAATGGGTAAAATGAAATTAGGCCTATCATTTGTTTGATTTCATCTTACTCTGCCCCATCCCTGGCATTCCATCAATTCCTGAAAAATTATTTTGATTAGAGTTTTTTGCTTTTCAAAGAGTTGTACTGGCACCTAGTAGGTATGGGAACAAAAGCAAAACCATGTCAACAAATGTCTAATAAGCACCTACTATGTGCCAGGCACTCTGCTAAGGACTGGGGTACAAAGAAAGGTAAAAACAGTCCCTGCCTTCAAGGAGTTTGCAATCTAATAAAGGCCACAGCATGTAAACAACTTTGTACCAACAAGCTATCTATGGGATAAACTGGAGTTCGTCAAGGGGGACTGGGAAAGACTTTTTGCAGAAAGCAGGATTTTAGCTGAGACTTGAAGGAAGCCAAGAGGTAGAGAGAGGCATGGGGAACAGTCAATGGAAATGCCCAGTGTCAGATGGATTGTCTAATTTTTGTAATGTTAAGGAAGCTAGTGTTACTGGATATTAGAGGAATTTAAGGTATAAAAAGACCAGAAAGGCAAGAAAAAGCCAAGTTATGAAGGCTTTAAAAGCCAAACAGAGGATCTTACATTTGCTCCTGGATGTAATAGGAAGCTAATGGAGTTTATTGATTGGATGGGTGGGGGGTGACAGTCAAGCCTGCACTTTAGGAAGATTACTTTCATATATATGAGGGGAAGATGGAGTGGAATAGGGAAAGGCTTGAGGTAGGCAGATTCACCAGCAGGCTGGTGAGGGTGAGGGGAGAAGGACCTGGACCAGGCTGATGGAAGTGTCATAGGAGAGAAGGGGGTATATAGGAGAGATGCTATAGAATTGATAGGATGTAGCAAAAGATTGGATGGGGTGGGGTTGTTACAGAGGGAGACACAATCTGTGAGCCTTGGTAATTGGAAAGATGGTGGAACTGATAGGAATAGGGCAGTTAGAAGAGGGGAGGGTTTGGGGAGAAGTATAACAAATTCAGTTTTGCACTTAATGGGTTTAAGATGCCTAGGAGATAGATATCCAGGTGTATGGACCAACAGGTTCACTAAACATTGTAGTGGGTGTGTTTGTTGCCATGCAGACATTCAGACACAGGTGTTTTCCATGTGGGAAACTACTGCCAGGTGCTGGGAGCTGTTCCTGGTTCAATCTCATTCAGAGGAACCAGGAGGGTTGTCCGACACAGATCAGGGCTTAAAAGGCTGACTGACGCTTCTTAGTTGTATGAGCACAGGTCAGTCCTATAACCTCTCTGAACCCCAGGTCCTCATCTGTAAAATGGGACTGATAAAATTTTGTAGGAACTTATGTGCACGTATGTTGTATTCTCCAATAGAATATGAGCACCCTGAAAGTAAGAACTGCTTCATTTATTTCCAGTACATAGCTTGTATCAATCCATCAATTAGCAAACCTTGATAAGGGGCTTCTAATGTTCCAACCATTTTACTAAGCATTTAGGATGCAAAGAAAACTCCAAATTGTGTTTTTCCTCAAGGAGCTTACATTCTAACGGGGAGAGGGACAATGTGCATAAATTGGTATGTATGTGAGAGATGGGAATAGATGGAATCACATAGTAGGTACTTGCTAAACATTTGTTGGTTGATTGACTGCTTGTATACAATTAGCACTTGAAGGCTGTCCATTATCTCTTATTTTCGATGAGCAAACTGCCTTGCTCTCTGACCACACATCTCTCTAATGATATCCTTTATACTGGTTTTCTAGTTGGGAAAATGTTGCAGCCTGATCATACCTATAATCTACCCTTTGGGTGACCCACAAATTAAATCCTTGGTTGACTGTGGCATTCCGTGACTCACATAATTGGCAGTCCAGTCTCAATACCCATACCCTGTTGATGCCAGGCAAATGGGCACATCATTCACTTTGAGAAGGAGATCTCTGCCAGGATACTTACTAGGGTTCACAGCTATAATGTATTTGATCATCCAAATACCATCATATTCTCAACTATCTTCATTTTTATTTTGTGTTTCCAGCTTCTCCAGAAATACATTGCACAAATTACCCACCTACGCTTTCTGCAGCACAGTCTATGATCAGTTTTCATTCCCAGCTACACGTTGGAGCTTCACTTGCTCCCTGAAATGACACATCTGGAAGAGAATAATTGCTTCCTTGGCAGGGTGGCCCCATAGAAAGGCAGGGTTGGCTCAGGGATTCTCCTCGAAATTTTTTTTAAAGTGACTTTCATGTCTTTAAAAGAAAAAGATGACTAAATCTTAGGGAAAATGATAGAGAAGCAGCTAAAGGGAGCAGACATTTTTCTGCTTTGACCCAGAGAGAAGAACTAGAAGCAAGGAGAAGTAGTGAAGGACAGTGAGAAGAGGGATAGATGTGGAGTCTGAAGACGAGGGTTTGTGTCCAGTTTGTGACATTTCCTGCTTGAATGAGTGCTTATCCAGCCTTTTCTTAGAATCCTCTATTAACGAGAAACTATTTACTGAGCAGCACATTGGATAGCTCACATCATTCAATCAGCTGCAAACATTTATTAAGCCTCTATTATGTATTAGGTTTTGTGCTAAAAGCTAAGGGTATGAAGATAAAAAAGAAGTCATTCCTGTCTTCAAGTAGCTTTCAATCTTTTGGAAGAAACAAAGAGTGCATGTGTAAGTATAATGGGGTGGGGGTGGGGTAGGGCAATCTATTAATGAGAAGTCTATGCTCATCTGATTTCTCCCAATCCCCGCTGATAGAATCACAAAAAAGGGACAAGACTGTTCAGCATACTATCCAGTATCCCATCCATCTTGCCAGTTAGCCTAGTTTTTCCTTTAAAGGTATTAAAATGTAGATGGTGGTGTTTTAGATGAGTCAGGAAGGATACTGAGGATTTATAAGAGGTAGAAGTGAGGGGGAAGTGTATTCCAGGAAAGGGAGATAGATAACCAGTGAAAATGCCCAGAGGTTAAAGATACGGTGTAGGCAAATCTCAAGAAAACCAGTTGAGTGAATTATGGATAATATGAAAGGGAGTGTAGTTTAATAATGCTAGAGAGGTGAGTTGGGGACAGGTTGTGATAAGCTTCACCCATCGAAGAGAGGAATTTAGGTTTAATCCCATCAGTAATAGCCTTTGGAGTTTCTTGAGTAGCAGAATGACATAGAAAACATGAACTTCAGGAAAATCACTTTGGCAGTTGAGTGGAGGATCAATTGATATTCAGAGTCTTGAGGCCAAGAATTCCATTGGGAGGCTATTATAATGGTCAAAGGGAGAGTAGGAGGGCCTGACTGGGATAGGAGATTTTCTTTATTTGGAAATTTAAAAAAAGTTGGAATTGATTGGCACTGACCCAAACTTTTTCAAACTGATTTGAACTGGTGAAAATCAGTTGGAAATGGATAAATATATTAATTTTGTGTTATTCCTCCTTCCTCCCCCACCACTACTCCACCAAATAAGTATATGAAATCCCACCTGGGTTGACTCAGCTACTTACTCTGTCTCTGACAGTAATATTCAAGGATAATCTGAGTGAGAGGATGAATTAGTTGCTTTCATAGATTATAGAAACATCCCAAACATTCCTAACTTCCCCTTGATGATCTGCTGTGACAGTCTGTCTCATGAGTGATTTTATCTGCCTGTCCCTCCTTCTCAGAGCTATTTACCTGAATGAAGCCTGGTCAGCTTCAGTCAGGCTGATGGTCATTTCATATTGCTATCTGAATTCTAAAATAATTTTTAAGGTACTTAGCAATGTTGACCAAATTTCATACCCTCCTAAAGGGCAGCAAGATAGATCTTGAATTCAATTTAAGTTTCATTCTGACATCTTGCATTAAATTGGTGGCTAATCACATTTAGTAGTCCTTAATGGTTTGATGTCAATTTGGAAGGAGGTTACTCATGGAGTGCCTTGGGCATCTGTGCTATTTTTCATTTTTAAAAAAATTCAATTCATTGGATAAAGGAATAAATGCCATTATTGGCAGGATAAATTTGTAGATGACACAAAATGAAGTGGATAATGCCAATGCATTGCATGACCTAGGCAGGATCCAAATTGGTCTCAACTGGACAGAATGTTGGATGAAATAAAATAAGAGGAAAGTTGATGGGGTCAAATGTGAAGTCTGCTATTGCGGTTCAAAAAATCAACTTCACAAGTACTAGTTGGGGGGAGCGTTACTAGGTAGTGACTCTTGGGAAAAAGACCTAGAAATTTTCATGGATTGCAATTCTATTTGTGCCAGTAGTACATCATGTGACTTCAGCAAATGTGCCTTTAGGTTACATCAACAGAGACAGAATAGGCAAGGTGAGGGTGGTGGCAATCCTACTGTACTCTGCCCTGGCCACACCACAACTGGGATACTGTGTCCAGGCCTGGATGCCATATTTTAGTAGGAACATTGGCATACTGGGGAACATCCAGAAGATGGGGACGAGAATGGTGATCTTGCCATATAAGAATTGACTAAAGGCAATGGATGTTTAGTTTGGAGAAGAAAATACTCAGTGGGTGGAATCAGAACCATTTACATGAATTAGAAGGGTTTTTGCATGGAAGAAGGATTGGATTTATTGAGTTTGTCTCCAAAGGACAGAATAAGGAACAATGAGTGTAAGCTGCTGAAATAAATTTAAGCATGATATATCATGATGAGAAGCAGTGCTGTATGGTGGATAGAGAGTTAGCCTTGGAGTTAGAAGACCCAAATTCAAGTCCTGTCTCTGATTCATCTGGATTGTGTGACCCTAGCAGCCCTCACCTGGAAGAAATCCTCACTGTAGCTTTCCTGGCAGATAGTATTCTAGCCACTACTTGAAGATTTCCAAGGAAAAAGATTTCAAAAAAAAAAATCTACCACCTCTGAAGGAAGATCATCCACTTCCACATTTGGACAGCTCTCGTCATTGGAAAGTTTTGCTTAAATTTGCTTCTTTGGGCCCACGCAGAACAAGCCCAACATGATATTCCTACTTAAACAGAAGGTGTCATGTCTCCTCTGTTTTTTTCTTCTTTCTTGTATAGATTCTCTCTTTCTTCAAACTATACTCCTATGTCATAGACTCAAGGCCCTTCACTACACTGATATTGTATGTCGTGTCTGACACTCATAGTCCTCCACCTCTCCAAAAAAGTAGGGGCAGGTGCCCATTTCTCTCCTTTTGTGCCAATTGGGGCCCTTAGGATTTCGCAGAGTTCAATTTTGGCTGCTTTGTTGTTATTCTTTCCATTCATGCTTTAGTGGTCACTACAATGCTGTGTTTGTTATTTTCCTGGATCTGGTTATTTCCCTCCATCAGTTCTTCTTATGTTTCTTTTTATTCATCAATTCATATAGCACAGAAATATTCAGTTACATTTCTGTCCCACACTTTATTTAGACATTGGCCATTTTAGTTATTTTCTTAGCACAATTCCAAATTATGTCTCAGAATTGTCTGTACATTTAAAAAAATTTAAATTGTTCGGTGGATTTCCTCTGTGTCTACCTTTGTCTCTTCAAAAAACTCCCATTTTTACTTCTCAATTTAATTGTTTTCCTTGATATCTTTAGAATTTCATTTTTTTTTTTTTGCTTTTTGGAGGGTGAAAGGCAGGGCATTTGGGGTTAAGTGACTTGCCCAAGGTCATACAGGTAGTGAGTGTTAAGTGTCTGAGGTCATATTTGAACTCAGGTACTCCTGATTCCAGGACTGGTGCTCTATTCACTGTGCCACCTAGCCACCCCATAGAATTTCATTCCTAAGAGTTTCCTGTGAGTCCTTGGCTGACTTCTCTCACATAATTTTCAATTTTTTTTTCACCCAACACAGAGTTTTTCCTTTCATTCTCACTCCCTCCTCCCTCTCCCTCCCGGAAAAAAAAGAGAAGAAAAATCCTATGTATGCTAAACAAAACAAGTTTCTAAACTGGCCATAAATCCATGGCATCCTACATATCTTTACTCCTAACCCTTTGAAATCTACTCTCCTTGAGTTTAAGGTGCATGTTGGACTATGGCTAACTTTCCTCTCCTCCATTAATAACTCTAGGAGAGAGTAATCATTCCCACCCCATCCCCTGAAATGTTGACATCATTTCTGCCTCAGAAACCAGTTCTTCCTTGTTAGTGAGAATTGAATCCATTATAGATTTTCCACTAGTTGGTTTCTCTATCTTTTGAAAGATGACATTATCATTAAAATTTGATTAGTAAAGAAGTTATTAGCTGTTCTGCTTTTAAGAGAGAGAGAGAGAGAGAGAGAGAGAGAGAGAAGAAAAGGGAGGGGTAGCACTCCAGAAAATGTCAGTATAGTTAAAGTCTTCTGTCACTAAGTCATGCCTTCCTCTCAGATATGACTCTTTCCCAAATTCCTTTCTTTCCAGATGATCTATAATATATTGCAAATATTGAATGGCTCCTGTTTCTCTAGTGCTCTTCCTGCATTGATCTTTGCCCAAATACTCTCAACTATGCATTCCCTTCTTTAGTTCCTTGAGCCTAGTTCCAGCTTATGGCATAACAGTTTCCACATCTTTCTTGCAGCAAAGTAGAGCGGCCCTTTTCAGAAAAGCAGCAATCAACTAAGGGCCACCATGGGCATTCCTGAGCTGTCTAGTGCTCAGGAATTGCTCACTATTTGGTGGTTTTGTTTCTGTTTTCTGGGGTTTGTGCTATGATTACTGCCTGCTTGATGCTGCTGCCAGCAGGCCAGGGCATCACTGCCCCTCTCACTGTTTTTGTTGTTCCCTATGGATCAGGGAGAACTGACCCTTTACAATCCCCACCACCCTCTCTGTGCCTGCTCTTGTTGACTCCACCAATTTGTGCTTTATCTGATACAGTAAATGACTTGGAGTCTGAGGGTTTGGGTGAACCATCCCTTTATTCAACAAGAGAAAGTACCCACCTTGGCCTCCTGTCAAAGTGTGCTCAGAGACCCAGTAAAAGTAGCTTGCATGGAAATTCTGACAAGTCTGAGAAGCTCCCAAGCCCATTATGTTGAGTGCTTCTTAAAAATGCCTTGTTTCTAAAGACCCAAGTCTAGGTTTCAGATCAATGCACCTGAGGGTATGGAGTGTTAACTCAAGCTTCATTGGCTTTCAACCTCCATCTCAAAAAATGGAGATATGACTTTCATCTGGCCAAATATTAGAGATACTTGTGAGGTTAGCTTTGCTCACTTTCTATTGAGATTGCTACAGTCACCTAACTTTTGCTCAAACTTTGTACATTTACAAATAGACATCTGAGGTCATGAATTTTGCTTCTGGTTCTTTTCATGACTTTGTCTCTGGTGATCTGGATGTCTCAATTGCTATCTTTCTTCCTTCACTGTATCTACATTTGATAACTTGTTGCATATATCTTCTATACCTTTCCCTTGTCCCTTCTTCTTAGTTCATAGCCCTTGTGATTAGCTTTGAGAGGCATCAGGCAAATGCATTATCAGTCTTTAGGATGTACTCCATCCTTGGCCAGGGATTTTATTTTAAGCCAGGGGTGGGAAATCCTTAGCTTCCTCTAATGAAGCCATCCATTAGTGGAACTGTGTTTTTCTTAAAGTGATACTTCATTATCCCTTAATTGTCCTAGAGTGTGGTGGGATGCTCCTTGAATCCCTCAACTCCAACAGACAGACCATCCTGTACCCGGGGCATAGATAACAATTGTAGAAATGTAATTATTCTAAACTCAATGTAAGACATCAAAGAATTCTCCATACTAGCTGAGACTTTCAGCCTTCGTTTGTTTTTTTAAACTGCTTGTAAATATGTACATCTTAACCCTAAGGGCTTTACTAAGACCTGTATAAACCAAAGTCTCTTATTAGCTAAACAGCCACATTCAAATTCCTTTCCTGCAGGTCAAAAACTCCTTATCATATACCATTCCCTCTCCTGAACCTCACTTACTTTTTCTTATTCCCCTTGACCTGTCATTTCCGTTTTCCATGAATCATTTTCTGTATGTCCTTTCCCCCCTTTAATCCCACTGAATCTTGCTCCTTCTCCTTTAATAGTTCCTCACAGAACTAAAAGTAGGATATGGACCTAGAGATTGTTCTTTATATTTTCCTCAGTTTCTCAAAATGTCTTTTCTCTTGTGGCTTTTATAAGTCCAATCCCATCCAAATAACGTCTCATCTTATTCCATTCTGGTTGCTTTCTCTTCCTTTCCTCTTCCCTTCTTCCCCCCAATCTTTCCCCAAAGAAGCTGGTACTAGATGTAAGGAGAAACTTTCTAACACTTACAGCTATTCCAGAGTGGAAAAGGATGCCTTAGGTGGTTCCCTGGAGTCTTCAGGAAAAAGAAAACAAAACAAAACAAAACAAAAAACCAAAACCTGAATGGTGATTTCTTGGGGATATTACAGAAGAAACTCACGTGTGTGGGTTGGACTAGGTGGATTCTAAGGTCCCTTCCCACTCGGAGAATCAATGATTCTGTGATTTCCAAATGGGTATACCTCCCGTAATCTTTTAGGTCATTTTAATTGGTTTGTCATCAGAGATCATAGAATATGATTTTACACATCTCTCCCTCTCCTCTTTCCCAACAGAATGATTTAGGAAAATGAGATCTAAGAAAACAATAATATGGGATTTGGGTGAAATAAATGAGAACAACATTGGTGTGCTCCAGCTTTTGCACTGTAGAAGAGCCAGGAAAACCATACTTTAGTCTGGACTCCGATGCCAATTAGTTATATGTTCTTACCAATTTTATTTACCTGTCAAGGTTTCAGTTTTCCCATTTCTAAAATTAGGAATTGGGGGAAAAAAGGAAACAAAAGGTAAAAGAAACTATGAAATTAGGAGCTGGATAAGCCGATTATGATGGTTTCCAAGCCAGGAATGCTCCCTCTCCTCCAGTTTATCTCTTAGAATCTCTAGTTTCCTTCAAAGTTCAGCTTAAACACCACCTTTTCTATGAAGCTTTTGGGAGAGCCCTTCCACCCTACTCCCAGTTTAGTACTACCCCTTCCAATTATCTTGTATTTATTTTCATGCCCTTATCCGTGTACATGTTGCTCTCCCCAATAAAATGTAAGCTTATTGGGGGCAAGATCTGTTTTATTTTAATTTGTATCCTCATGATTTAGCACAATTTTAGTAAAAAAAAATTGGCACTTAATAAATGCTTCCTTATTGATTAATTGATCTCTCAGGTGTCTTCTGGTACCCTATAAATTATTAATAACAAATGGCTAATCTACTATTGACATCCATTTAGGGCCTTCAAATCTCCCAGGAGGGAAAAATAAGGGTACTTGGTTGGTGTGGTATTATATAGCTATGATTTAATGAAGAAATATATACCCTCTTATTTTCATACAGACAGGGATTTTTATCTTAAGGTTTAGTGTGGGAATGTTACCTAATTTTGACTCATTTATGGAAGAGCTGATTAAAAGTATGTTACTTTGGGAAATGAGGCCTTTTATAGGCTAAAGAGATCATTTATCTATCACTCTAAATGTGATCGTTCTAGATAATTTAATATTGTATGCCTGGCCAAAGATATATGCCCTGTACTGAGAGGGAGAAAAAGGGAAGGATCTTGTAGTTGATGGATTTCTAAGGGAGGGGAGTCTCCAGAAGAGTTTCTGGAACAATTCACCACTCATGTGGTCACCTTAGCCAAGAGGTAGGAATGTACATGTTAGGCAGGTCAAGCACTACCTTCTCACTTGCTTTAAGAACGATACCCTCTTTTTATCAGGGAAAGATGATGGGTCAATAGGAATTTAGCAAAAAATACTAAAAAAATCATGATTCTGGAAAAACCATGGTGAGAAAACCTGTGTTGTAGGTCAGCCAATCAACAAAGCATTTATTAAGCTCTTACTATTTATCTCTTTTTGTGTCCCCAGTGCTTAGCACAGAGTCTGGCACATAGTAGGAAATTAATACATCTTTACTGATCAAGTGTTTGCCTGGCACTGTCTATTGTAATACAAAGAAAGACCCATATAATTCTAGCCTTTAAAGAACTCACATTCTAATGAAGGGAATTAGCATGCAAGTTATTATTTACACAAAAGATATAAGCCATATACACAGAAGGTAATCTCTGAAGAAAGGCACTGGGATAGTTGATTCTACCAGTGAGAAGTCTAAGATGATCATCTCAAATCTCCAGCTTCTTCAGTCTTGGAGGCAGACATATGGAGAGAGGACAGTCCAGGTATAAGCAAAGAGAGAGAAGATTCTGGAGATACTTGGAAGCTAGTGAGTAGCCCTATTTGGCTGGAATATAGAGTAGGCAATGGGGAATAATGTGAAATGGTATTTGAAAGAAAACGTGGAGTGGGATTTAAGAAAACCTTGAATGTCAACCTATGGAGATTGACTTGAAAAACATCAGGAGATTGTCATAGAACTGTGATGTAGCAGTGGTTGTGCCATAGGCCAACTGCTCCATGGCACTCCTAGAGGTGAGGAGAGCAGATAAAGGTTTGACCATCATGACTGCATAACCAGGAATATGGCATCTAGTGTTTATCTTAAGATTTTAGTTAGTGGTAGGAGGTACAGGAAAGGTTGAGGAAAAGGTTAAAATAATGTGAGGCTTGAAGCCCCAAAGAAATAGGGTTTCAAAAACACAAAAGAAAGTGCTTAGAAGGAGGTAAGTAGGATAGATAGGACCTTGGGTGGGGGAGAGGTCAGCAGGATAGGGATATGAGCTCCAGGAGGAGTACTGGAGATTTTCACATAAAAGAGTCTTCTTTGCTCCCAATGTATTGGGTACCACAAGGTCTGAGATCTTTTAACTATTGAATATAAAGCATCTAGAAGGCTGAACCCCACAAAATGAAAACATGAGGAAGAGAGAGATTTAATAGGAACAATTAGTACAAAGACTACAGGGGAAATTATCACATCAGTAATGAATATACAAATCCTGTATAAGTTGAACTACTAAGCACATGAGCTATTAGGGGAACTATTAACTTAGTAATGAGTATGAGAAGCTATTAAAATGACTCCTATATAATGAAAATAGAATTCTTACAATAATCCTAAACATAGAAGATGTATAATTAGTCAATCAAGGACCCAGTGAGAGGCTTTTCTGGTCACAAAGCCACATGGACTAAACAACTCCTAAGAGGTGGGGGGGGAGGGGGTGGGGAGAGGAAAGAGGGGAAAGAGAGACAAAGAGAGAGCAAGAGGAAGACAGGCAGAGATGGAGAGATGAAAGAGAGAGAGACACTGAGAGATGGAAAAGGAACTAGACAGAGATAGGGAGAGATGGGGAGGAAGAAAGTCAGAGACACAGAGGGAGTGAAGAATATTTTTAGCTAGTCACCAACCAGAAGAGAAGCCTTCTTTCTATCTCTTCCTTTGGAAAATCTAGAGGTCCTCCTATGATTGCACACCTCTTGATCCTTTGGCAGAGAAAGACCCTGGGGCAGAAAGTCAGTTCAGCCTGCTACTACTGCATGAAAAACCAGAGAAGTAAGAAGAGCTCATGAGCTAAGTGTTCAGAAGACTTGAAACTCAGCCCATGACTTGCAGTCCTATCAGGGCACACACTCCCAGTCATATGTGTCCAATCGTGCTCCTTAACTCAAGTATTACAGAAAGAAGTCATTTAAAGATCTGAGGAGGACCTG
>CM053584.1:376291417-376328538 GCA_028627135.1 Pseudochirops cupreus
CTCCCCCCCCACCCCCTGCCATAGCAGCATGCAATCAAATAGAGGATCTGCAAATACCTTCACATTAAACATTAGTCAGGTTGTAAAGAAGGATCATAACTGATGGAATGAACAATGGGAAAGAGGAAACAAAACAAAACAAGAAAAAGAAAGAGAGCAGGTAGTTTGCTTCAATCTGCATTCAAACTCTGTAGTTCTTTCTCTGGATGTAGACATCTCTTTCCATCCTGAGTCTTTTGGAGTTGTTTTAATAACCTTGCATTGCTAAGAAGAGCCCAGTCTATCAAAGTCAGTTGTCATGTCTGTGATTGTGTACAAATTTCTCCTGGTTCTGCTCTTCTCACTCACCATCAGTTTATATAAGTCTCTCCAGGTTATTATGAAGTCCGTCTGGTCCTCATTTCTTATAGCACAATAGTATTCCATTACATTCATATACTACAACTTGTTCAGCCATTCCCTAATTGATGGGCATCCCCTTGATTGCCAATTCTTTGCCACCACAAAAAGAACTGCTATGAATATTTTTGTATATACACGGCCTTTTTCCACTTCTATGATCCCTTTGGGTTATAACCCTAGAAGTGGTATTGCTGGGTCAAAGGGTATGCACTTATTTATAGCCCTTTGGGCATAGGATGGATGAACTTTTTGAGGTGACCAGACTCAGAATTCTGGTTTTGGTCTATTTTCTTCAGTCAGTATCCCCAGATTCTTGGGTAGGATTATGGAAGGCTCAGAATTTCATGACCTCCCTCTCCTCCCCACATCTACCCTCAAGGATGTTGTATATAATATTATAAAATTATTGTGTTCTATATTATAGTAAAATATAAACTATGTAGATTATATATAAATATATATTTAACCTACCACAAATTTGAATGCAAGTTTTCTGTTCTGTGAGTCTCATTATATAGTTTTGTTTTATTGATGAAGACTATTCAAGATCTGCGAGTCATAGCATTAGGTTGATCAGCAATCACATAGCTAGGGCAAAGATGTGAACAATGTTTATGCCACTAACAAAAATCCAGGGCTTGTGCTTACATTCTGGCCAGTATGGTGGCAATTTATTATAAGAAACTTTTCTTTAAAATGGAAAATGAAGAGTCATTAATATCTATAAATACTTATATTCATCTTGCTCCAGTAAACAATTAAAAGTACCTCCATCCAAATATTTCCCATTGAATGGTTCAAATGTGAAGTAATAAAAGAAAACTCAGTATTGCTTGAATTCCCAGAAGGTCAGCAATGTGCAGTACAGAGCTCGCTGGAATTTGGTTAATACTTTTAAAAACAAAATAAGATTTATTTTTGCTTTTTGTTTTATATCACTATCACTTTTAGATATTATTTAAATTTTTGCGTCAATAATCATTAGTGATATTGACCTTTAGTTCTCTTTCTTTTCTTTATCCCTTCCTGGTTTAAATACTGGGGGTGTATTAGTCTCTTAAAAAGGACTATAGGGAGGCATCTAGGTGGCACAGTGAATACAGCACCAGTCCTGGAGTCAGGAGGACTTGAATTCAAGTCTGTCCTCAGACTCCTGACACACCAAGTAGCTGTGTGACCTTGGGCAAGTCACTTAACCCCAATTGCCTTGCTTTCCCCCCTCCAAAAAAAAGAGGATAGTAGAGTGCTTTCTTTTTCAGTTTTTGAGAGCAATTTGTATTGTATGGGCATTGCGGGCTTTTTAAATGTTTGCATTCACCTGTAACTCTATCTGGACCAAGGTTTATTTTCTTTTCTTGTGGTAGTCCCTATAAGGCACGCTCAATTTCATTTTCCGAGACTGGGTTGTTTAAGATGTCTATTTCAAGTCCCGTTAATTTTAGCATTTTGTATTTTTGTAGGTAATCATCCATTTCCTTTAAATTTTCATTCTCTAGTGCATTTTAAATAGGTTTTGATAGACAATGATTTGATTTGTATGCACTTTTTAGGAATGCATTTGCTATAGAAAGCGAGGAAAAGCTGTAGTGAAATATCTATTTGTTATGGAAACTTGGCAGTCGAGTAATAGCAACAGAAGAGATCCTTCTTTGCTCTCTGAGTAGTGCACAAGGGAACGGTCAGTATGGAAGGTAAGTGTTGTGACATACAGGGAGAGGCACCTGTAGTGGTAGCGTTGGACTTTCCTTTCCTCTCTTTTCCTCTACCTGTTCTCAGGTGCAGAGGTTAAGGAGGCAAGACAAAGCAGACCCCATGTTTGCTCTTGACCATGGTGCACAACTCAGCCAATGGTGCCTGCCTTGATCTTCTGAGTCAGGGATGTGTAGCTTATATTAGACCCTGACAATTGCCTGGTTCTTTCCTGGTCCCGCCCCTCCCTCACCTTGCCCCACCCTAGCATCAGCTCTGCTAAGGAAGGCATCCATATGATACAGTGGAAAGCACAGTAGGTCTGAGGTCAGAGGACTCAAGCTCTTTTACTCATGGTGGGGACCCGAGGACCCCACCTTTGATGTTTGCTACCTTTGTGACCTTGGGAAAGTCACATTGCCCTCAGACTTCAATTTCCTCACCTGTGAAATTTAGGAGGCTGGATAGAATGGATGGTCTCTAAATTCCCGCCGGGCTCTGAATCTATGGCATAATAATAATGAGTAACAATACTAACAAGAATCTATGGAACACTTGAAGCTTTTCAAAGTGCCTGACATCTCCCTTTATCTTCATAATAGCCATGGGAGATAAGTGCCATTTTAATCCCCATTTTATAGATGAGGAAACCAAGGAAGAGATGGCACAAGTGACTTGATTGGGGTCGCACATCAAAGTCAGTGCTTTAGGTGAGACTGGGGAAACTGAGGATGAGGGAGTTTAAGTTACTTGCCCAGGGTAACACAGCTAAGTCTGAGGCAGGTGTGCTTTGAACTCAGCTTTCCCTGACTCCGGGTGCATTTCTCTATCCACTGCATCACCTCACAGTCTCTGGAGAAACTCTTCCCCTTGCTTTCATCCTATGGATGATGGATGTTGTTTGGAGCACAGCCGTTCATTAAGTTGTCTAGTAAGATGTGAAATGGTTGTCATCTTCCTTCCTAGAGGGGTACCCGCATGACTGAAATCACAGGTCTTTGAGATATTAAAGTAATAGAGATAATAAGGAGGTGTAATTTGAGGCTAGATAGCACTTTGCAATTTACAAAGTGCACTCAAAGACAATTTTATTGAATTCGATTCTTAGGATATGGGTAGGGCAGGCATGAGCATTCTAATGCTAGAGAGGAGGGAGTGGATGCCCAGGGGACTGACTTGAATTGTCCAAGTTTTCTCAACTAGGAAATGGAGACAATGGGATCTGAACCCTCTGGGATCCAGTGTCTGTGGGCTCTTGGTTCTTTCTTGCATAAGACACCCCATTTCCACACTCTGGACATGTTCATTAACCATCCCCCATGCCTGCAACATTTTCCTCCTTCATCACCTCGTCTGATTTCCTTAACTTTTTTCAAGCCCTGGTGAAAATCCCATCTTCCATGGGAAACTTTTCTGGATCTCTCTTAATGATAGTGCCTTCCTTCTATTAATTATGCTCAATTTGCCTGTCTGTAATGTGTTTGTACATAGTTGTTTACACGCTGAGTGTGAACTCGTTGAGATCAGGAACTGCCTTTTTGCCTTTCTAGCTCTAGTACTTAGCACTGTAAGAGAAGGAGCTTAATAAAGCCTGATTGCTTAACTCTGAATGATGTGGCTAGAATTTAGTGCATATGGAATTTTCTGTAGACAGAACACTTAATGTGACTCAGTCATGTATCATAGCACCTGAAAATCTAACGCAAGGTTTCTTAACCTGAGGACCTTAGGGGGTCTAAATAGATTTCAGTGAGTCCATGAACTTGAATGAAAAAAGATCATTCTTTGCCCCCCCCCCCCAATCTCTAAGTGACACTAGAAGCTTTCTTCAATTACGAATGTAGGCAATACATATGAATTGGAGTACACATCTTTAGGCTTCAGCAGACCATCAAAGGGGTCCAGGACACAAAAGTCAAGAATCCTTCATCTATTGAGACCTTGGACTGCATTAATAGAAGCATATAAGAGAGGAGGAGAGGGAACAGTCTTGAGCTACTCCGTCCTTGTCAGAGCATATCTAGAAGAACGTGCCCAGTTCTGGGGGCATAAGCAAAAGATAGAGGTGGACCAATGTCAGGAGGTGGGCCAGAACAGTCTTGGAGTTGGGGCAAGGGCTGATGAAACCTGAAACTATCTTTAAACTTTTGAAAGGTGGGCTTAAACTTGCTATGATTGTCCATGGAGGAAAGCACCTTGGCAAATGAATATAAGCTGGGAGGGAGATTTTAGCTCAGTACAAGAAGAGGGGAACCTCTTGATAATCAACTACTGCTATCTAATGGAATGAGCTGTCTTAGCGGTCAAGGGTATGAGTGGGAGGTGAGGGTGAGGCAGTGGAACCAGGGGACCTGGGTTCAAATCTTGACCTTACCACTTTCTACCTTTTGGGAACCTTTGATTCCTCATTTCAAAATAGCAAAATTGGAATTAACGGCTCTTGGGAGCCCTTCTCATTGTAAATCGATACTCTCATGATTTCTAGAATCCCTTTTGCCTCATTCCCCTGCACAACTCTGTGTTCTAGACAAGCTGGCTTATTTGTGTTTCCTTGGAGTGAGTCTCCTGCCTCCATGCTTTTTCCTGGGCTATTTCCCATGCCTCAAATTCTCTCCTTCACCTCAACCTCTTATCATTCTTAGCTTCTTTAAAATCTTGGCCCAGAAATGCTTCCAAGAGGTCTTCTTCGCTTCTTCCCTCCCCCAGTTAACAGCGCTCCTTTCCTCTCTCTTGTCTTCTATGTCCTATCTGTTTATTTGCAAGAGATATTTCCCAGCAGAGTGTAAGCCCCCTGAGGGCAGGCACTGTCACTCTGTTTTTGTCTTAGTATCTTCAATGAACCGATTATGTAATGGGTATTTAATAAATGTTTGCTGAATTGCGATCCAGCTGAATTCCTTCCAGTGTGTGTCTTTGATCTTAAGGCTCATTCACCCTGAGGTTTGGTAGGATGTTCAATGACATCTTCTCTTTGCATGGTCCTTGAGAGCAAGTCACATCGATTAGCAAAGGGCTTGTTTCTGCAGTGTCCTTGGTGCCTGCCTGGCTCCATTCTCTTTGAAATAATTATGGCTGGAGTGAGAAATGGATACAAAATCATGCTAAAGCACTCTCTTCTTTTCCAAAAAAGCTGTATTTTTTTTTCTTTTAGGGGGAAAATAGAGGCTGTGGAACGAGTAAGAGATCTGAGAGCACACTGGAGAAACTCAGAGGCAGCAAAATCTTCAGGGCAAGCCAGCATTCAGCCCAGGATGTTCCAGGAAGGAAGTGTGTGTGCCAGCAGTCATCATTCTGGAGAAGTCACTGAGCACAAGCCTGGAAGACCAGAAAATTGGAGAATAACAAACTAAACGTGGCATCCATATGCAAATTTGTGAGTGAGTCCAGGAGGTGGGGGAGGAAGGAGAGGAAGGGATTGCAGGAGGAGCTACTTAATATTCACTACATGGAGGAACATGTGAGCTCCCCATTGTATACAAGAGTGTAATTAAATCAAGGAGTTTGGCGAAAATTGAGGATTGCCTAGACACTTGAATTAGCGGCAGACTGGGAGAGGCAGCTTGCCCCCACCATGCTGTCTGGGACTAACCATGTTGTTTTTGTAACTCCATTGCCTGGCAATTTCTGGGCCATGGAAGGTGCTCCATAAATAATTGGTAATTGATTGATTGGTTGTATTGTCTGCTGCTAACAGAAGGTGTATAATAAGAAAGAAGTTGTGCTTGGTTGGGGACAGGACCTGAGATAAGTAGCCCAGAGGCACCTTTGGTTAAGGGTAAGGGGAGGTGTGAGGTATTACCCTGTTTAGGGGGAGACAGAAGTCATAGACCTCTCATAAAAAGACCTCTCATTCCCTGTTGGGTGCTAGGTCACTCTGCCCAATGGAGGGGAACAAGGAACATGGCAAGGTCTATGGACGTGGTTCATCCCAGACCACCATTGGATAGCTTCCCATTTTAAATAGCCTAGTGTTAAACTCTTATTTCTATATACCTGAAGGATTGTAAGAGTTGTCATGGTCCTTCAAATTCATCAACTTGGGGCAAAGCTCCATAGGCCTTTCTTAGGTCTTTCTCTGGTTGTCATTTTGCTTTGGTGAACTATAGCCTCCCAGGGGTGGGGATGGGGCTCAGAGTAAGAGTAAAGGAAAGGGAAAATAATATGTTCATTTCATATCTGACCAGCAAGTCCAATTGTCTTCAGGCCATTTGAGGACAAAGCTCCTGGAAAATAATAAGATTGGGCTTCCTGCAAAAAAGAAAAATCCTTCTTCTCTCTTTTTCCCAACATAAAAGAAAAGAATCTCATGAAGGAATGAGGCGCTGCTGAATGCCTAGCTTGTCACAGCCCACTTCTATCCATGCAGAGAAGCAAAGTTGGTAAATATTCAAGCTGCCCCAGCCCAGACCTTGAGAAGCCATCTTATTAGAGCACTGTTGGGGAGGGATCCAGGGAGGGAGAGAAAAAGGGAGGAGGGCTGGAGTTTCAGATTGTCCCTTCATTATGGATGGACTGAACTGGCAGGAGAAAGGGATTTAGGTGTTTTCAGTGGGAGAACTGTCTAATCACAGCTCCACAGAGTGACCCTGGGATTCTTCTTCAGAACTCAGCTTAATTGACAATGTACTCTCTTTCCCTGCTGACTTCTAGTTTCTTTCAATAGTCCTCCAATAGCAAGATTTCCTGGTGGCAGAGTGTGCCCTCAGTGCCAGCTTCCATAAGGAAGGGTGGATGCTATGCTAGCTCCTTAACAGGGCCTAATGGGATGCCTAACTGTAGCTTTACAGAGTTGGTGGGAATTCCAAGCATCTCTTCCCAATATTGGACCAGCACAGAGAGACCATGTCAATGTCAAGACCTGCAATGTCTGCCTGACATTTTACATGGCACGTACCATGGATTTAGTATTGGGATGGTCTTTGGAGGTCAACCCTGTCACTATACACAAGAAGAAAGCCAGCTCAGACTTAGCCCAAATCCCAGAGGCAGAAAGGAGCAGGGGCTGGATTCCAGCCTCCATTCTCTGATTCCAGAGTGTGGGTTTTTTCCATTATACATATCACATCAAATTCTGACTAACAGATTGTCAGTTCAGAGCTAAAAGGCACCTAAGAGTCCATCTAGGCAGCTCCTTCATTTTGCAGATGAGAACAGGACAAGGTGTTGTGCAGAGAATAAGAGCAAGCTGAGACCTGGGTTCAAGGTAAATTTAGGTGTGGATTTATTGAGCTTGACTACCAGAGTGTTCACTCAAATTGGTAGTATCCATTGGGGGTACACAGTCAGCTCAAAGGTTATCTCTGTTGTTTACTTTCTCTGTTATCAAGGGTAAATCACTTCAAATCTTTGGGCCTCAGTTTTCCCATTTATGAAATAAGGGGGTAGGACTAGATGACCTTTAATCTAACATATTTTCTAAGGTTAAATGTCTGGCCCTTTTGTAAAAAAAAAAAAAGGGGGGGTGGGGGGTAAATTAGCCTCTAAGTTCCATTTCTTGGAATTTGAACAGAAATTCTTTGCCAACTCTCAGTGGATCCCACTGCTGCCATTTTGTCTATGGATATTATAACTGCCTCCAGCAACCTCAGACATTCAGAACTTTTGAAACTCTAGTGGTTATCTGTCAGAGAAATGAAGCAGAGAAAGGAAAATAAAGTCAGCTGACACTCCCCTCTGGCTGGCTCGTGGCCACATGGGTGGATCCCCATGACACCAGGACAGAAAAACGACCCCTGTTCTTCCCCATCTCTCCATAGTGTCCCATATTGCTGCCTGGAGATTGGAAGCCAAGGACTCAGTAGCTGAAAGACAGACATTTCTCATTCAAAGGACCCCCATTCTTTAGCTGTTCTAGCTCAGCTATTAATCAGGGGATTCTCAGCCATGAGTCCTACATGGCTAGAAGTCACCCCCTCCCCTCAGTTCCCCCTTGATTGATAGGCAATAGGCAAAGAATAGTCATACATGGTCCAAGGAATTTCCCCATGTAACACGATGACCTGAATATCCCTTCCCAGTTTCCCCATTTGTAAAATAAATTGGACTGGAAGGCCTCTGAGATCCCTTTCATCTCTAAATATGTAATCTGCAAAAATGAAGGAGTCACTTCCCTCAAGGACCTTTTTATTGGAGAAAAAGTCCCAGTACAAGCTGTAGGATCCTAGAGGCTGAGCAAGGGTTCTTAAGGTAGAGGTCACTGATACCCCCTCCGGGAAGCCCGTGGACAGATTTCAGGGCCCCATGAACTTAGATGGGAAAAATAATGATGTCTCTACGTGGCCTTTGTTGTTGTTGTTTTTTTAATCCCATATATATTATTTTGTGCATTTAAACCTTTGGTTTCCTTTGTAATCCTTTACATTTAATTTTAACTCCTTTAGATTATAAGCTTGTTAAGGGCAAGGATTGTCTTTCTCTTTATTAATTGTATCTCCAGTGCTTTTCACACTACCTGTCAGGTTGTAGACACTTGATAAATGTTTATTGGATTGAGTTTTATGCATTTGAAGATGCTATTCTGAGAAGGGGTCCATGGGCATGGCTTTGGCCAAAGGGTCCAGGAAACAAAAAAGGTTTAGAACAAGACCCCATCTTGTCCAATGCTCTAATTTTACAGATGATGCAACTGAGGCTTAGGGAGATAAAGTCCCTTGCCCAGGGGCACACAAATCACAGGTACCTTAGCAGGGATTCAAACTTATGTCCCATGACATGTTCAGCAAGGGTTAAGAGGTGGGATGTGAAACTGGCTGCCTCACCAGTGTTTCCCACTGTCTCATCATGCTGTGTGCTTCGAGAAATTAAACACTAAATATATGCAAAGTAATTTCCAGAGGGAGGACACTAACCACCTGGGCAGACAGGATGAAGATATGTTCATTTAAGTTAATATTATCTCTATGGTATCCGTGTTATGGATGTGCTTTAAACAGCTTGGCTTCTGAGTGGAAGGCATTTCAAGCAAAAGTCTGAGGAGGAAGGCAGGTTACACTTTTGACTCTACTCTTGGGCTTCCTCTACCATGCTCCAGAAACTGGAAACTCATTTCAGGTGGGACACCACACGTTCTGTCCCACGTTCTGTCCCTGTAGCCCCTTCCTTTGAATGGTCCATACCTCCCAGATCCTCCATTTTAAGGAAGACACCCAGGCCAGCCATGTTTTCAGTTCTCTCCGAGTTGCATTCACGTTTCTCCTTAGTAATTTCCCTACAGTGCCCCTGGACCCAGTACCTTTCCAGCTTCCTTCCCTGTGTGATCTTCCCTCGTTAGAAGGTAAGCTCCTTGAGGGCAGGCACAATCTTTCTTTCTGTTTGTCTTTATATTTCCACTCATTAGCAGTTACATAACACATGCTTAATAAATGTTTGTTGCCTTGTGGAGGTGACATTTGGGGGTTGGAGTGCCCTTTCCTGTTCCCCTGAAATCACACCTCATGGGTGGCTGCTTGTCAGGGGTGTTTTGAGGCTCAAGTGGGCTAATCAATGTGAACCCTTTGTAAGCCTTGAAATGCTGTATAAATGTCAGTTATTATGATTAATTCTTATTAGCCCACAGTTACCTGGCCTCCAGACTGATGACTCTACTCCGGAGCCCTGACTGCCCTCTTGATGAGCTCACACAGAATTTATAGAGCAACAAGGGGTGTGTGAAGGAAGGCATGTATGCAATTTGCTTTTAAATTTAATTTACATGATTAACATTTTTAAAAGCCCAGACAATCAACAAAATAATAAAATGCCTTGATTTGTAGCAGAATTTCTGAGGTATAAATACTTAACCCAATCTACTCCCTCAATCCCATTAGAACTGTTGCCTGCTCTGTCTCTTTCTAAGGATGGGGCCAGGTAATTGGGTGAACAATTCCTGAGAATCACCCCTGAGATCTTTGGGATGCCAAAACTCGAAGCTAAAAAACAAGAGAAAGAATCCCCTAAGCTAAAAAAAACAGGAGAAAGAATCCCCTAATCAAGTAACACTTGGGTTTCTTTTCCTAGACAAAAAAGGTTTTTTCCTACCTTCTCCAACAGCCAGGTGCCCTGATTCTCTATTCTCCTGCTGCTGTTAGGACTGACCAGGCTAACTGAATTCATGGAACCCACCGATTGCTTTGGCCTTATTCAGGAGTCAGAACACTCTCTGGGAATGCTGGGCCCCATCTTCTTGTATAGAGAGCTGTGAATTAAAGTGTGTGAATTACTAGCCCCTTGAAACCAGAATCTGGTTATAATGAAAACACCAGAGACCTTTAACTCTGGATCAGCTGGCGGATGACACAATAGAACTATATTAATTTTGGGTTTTAATAAAGCATATTCCAGCACTCAATAAAGGCTATGCTGCTATTTGGGAATGGGAGATGCATTATGAAGGCACTTTAGGGTAGAAAAAAAGAGATAAAGGAAATCTAATTGAAGCATGCCATACGTTTACCAGTGTAGCTACTGATAACACATTACTGCTCTCTCTCTCTCTCTCCTTCTCTCTTTTTTTTTGAAGCACAAAAGATGGAATCAGGGCCACTGAATTGCAATCAAATGTAAAAGTACTCTTCATAGTGGTCTGTGGACATTGAATGCTTAGATGGTGAACCACATTTGAAAGGTTAGGCTTAGAAAAGCTTTTCTTGCTAGAGGAAACATGAATAGGGAGACAGGCAACCCAATTATGGCCTTGCAGAGAGAGCAGGTGATCGATAAGTAGGACGCCTCCCTTGCTCTCGATTGTATCTCCAATTTGTGCGTAAAATGCAAGTGTGTCCTTCTCCTGAAGTACCTGTTGTCTCTGAGCTGCTATTCCTGGCTCTAATACTTTAATGGCGATTCGTCCTCACAAGTGTGGGCATTTCCTCCACTGGTGCAGATTGCAATCTATCCATTTCTTTATACTTTGTGGGAGAAATCAATGATCCTGAAGTAGGGGTCTGACCGTGTTACTTCCTTGTTCAATAAGTCTCCACGGCTCTCTATTAATTTTAGGACAGAACAGAAACTCTTCCATGTGGCATTGATAACTCTTCATCTGGCTACAGACTGGCAGGCCATGCTAAGAGCCTCTATTGAACTCTTAACAGAGAAGCATTGTAGGGTAGGAAGAGCTGTGTTCAAGTCTCCATGGCCTTTGACAAGTCACTTTACTTTTTTTCTTTTTTTTTTTTTTTACTTTTTTTTCTATGCCTTCAGACAGCTCTCTAAAACTATTAAGTTTGAGGGTGGGCACCAACTGGCGTTGGTAGAAGCAATTTCCTCACCAGAGATCCCCTGACATTTATTAAATCACAAGAAAAAAAACAACAAAATTTACACTAGGGAGGGACTTCACCTGAGACACCTTGGATTAGAGAGGAGGGGGGGGGGGGGCATAGGAATGGGAGACAAGGACACACCTGGACAACTGTCCTCAGAGAGACTAAAACACAAGGGGAATTCCAGAGGTTCAGGGCACATCTGAGACTTAGAGGCAATGATCTCTAGGCCATTGGGAAAGACTTCATGAAGGTGTTAGCACCTGAGCTGAGCACTGAAGTGAGAGAAGATCCTTCGAGGCAGAGGAGAGGAGGGAGAGCGTTCCAGGCCAGGGGAGAGGGAGGGATGTCTTCTGCCTTCATTCATTCCTCCCATTCCTCAGATCAGACTAGGCAAAGGACGCTCTGGGGTCTACACAGCTTATACCTGAGTTGTGGATGCTTCCCAAAGGGTCAAGTGTTGTTTCCCTGGGCAAAGGTGTGGAGAAGGGAGATGGCATTTGGAGTTGGAGGAACAGCATGAAGGTCAGTGTGGCTACAACAGAGCATCAGCATTATTTAAAGGATCATCAAGATCATTGCAAGGGAAGGAGAATCATTTAAAATTGCTCTTGGAAAGTGTTTAAAAGCCAGATTTTGGGGGACTTCGCAGGCTAAATTAAAGAGTTTTTTTTATATAACATAATATTTATAAATGAGATCATATTTGTAAAAGTGCCTGTATATATAATAGGGAAAATATAATATAATATGAAATGATATAATATAAGTGCTTATTCTTAACCCTGCCCCTCCCCTTCCTTATCCTAGAGAAAATATTGACCAATAGAAGATTCTGGAGCATGGTAGAGACATGGTTAGATCTTATTCACCCAAAATACTAAAGACAATCAATGACTAGACCTATAAAGCATAACATAAAATTGTCCCATTATATTGTGAACATTTGTTCTAATTAGTGATTCCTCAGCCCTCAGTTGCCCTAAAAGAAAGCCCATCCTCCGTATTCCTTGTTTGTTTTTTGTTGTGGTTCAGTCATGTTCAACTTTTCATGAACCTGTTTGGTAAAGATGTTGGAATAGTTTGCCATTGCCTTCTCCAGGTCATTTTACAGATGAGAAAACTGAGGTAAGCAGGGTTAGATGACTTGTCCAGGGTCACACAGCTAGTAAGCATCAAATTTGAATTTAGAAAGATCTATACCCTGTGCCACTAGGCTGCCCCATTCCTCGGGTTAGTTATTCACAAAAGCAGCTAACAGAGAAGTGTCAATAGTTTTTCCAATATGGCGTATTTTATTTCTTTTAGTGGGAATTACAGCACATTAAAAATGATCTCCTGCATGCTGGCTCTTTAACTCACTGCTTTTATAAAATGGATTCATTTTTCTCATTTGTAAAACAGGGGAGCTGGATGGTTCCTGAGGTTTGCTTAGTTCTAAATCTGTGAACCTGTGAATATTGAATAGCCCCCCCCCTTAAAGTTCAGTGGTCCAAATTGCAAGGGTGGATTGTAAGTGCCTTGAGGGTAGGTCTCATGTCTTACACCCTTTGTAATTTCTATAGTGCCTAGCAGGGTACTTCACAGGCAAAAAAAGAAATTGACAAATACTTGTCCAAGGAAGGAGAGCTGCCCAGCTTGGAATGGGGTGTCACATGGGAAAAAATCCTCCCTTCCCCTCTACCCTAAACCAGTCCTTCTGAATTTTCCAGTACGCAGATGGTGTTTTAAATCATTCACTGTTGTCCATGGAAGTTACATTGGTGGTAAAGTCAGTGAAAGACCCGAAGCTTGTCTTCTGACGTCATTCATTCCTCCCATTCCTCAGATCATCCTTAGGCAAAGGAGTCTCTGGGGTCTACACAGCTTATACCTGAATTGTGGATGCTTCCCAAAGGGTCAAGTGTTGCTTCCCTTCCTCCCCCCAAGACTTGGCAATCAGAGGAGTGCAAAAGCTTTGCATCCTAACTCCAGAACGACTGCAGAAAGCCAGGAACGGGTATGAGATTTCACCGAGACCAATAGAAAACACTCAGGAATTTGGGATGCTTTCGCAGAGTCTATTGGAAAAAAAATTCAATGCGAAATACTCAAACATGTTGGGGGCTAATTCATTTTTCCCCTGTATTAGCAGGACCTTTCTAGATCAATCTGCTTCTCCACAAATGGCCATGGATAGAGCAATCAAGCCTCATCACCATTCTTGCCCACACCATTCTATCTTAAGACATTCTTTTCCCCAGGGATTTCACTGAGCATTTTTTTGCACAAAAGGTGGCAAGGATCACCCGAAAAAAGATATTTCTAGCATGCCCCCCCCCCTACAATATATCTTCTAAAAGCTTCTTAATTTTGCTCAATAGATAGGAGGGCCATTATTAAGGGTATTTGAAAATACAAGACTTTTGTTAACTTGTCCATTTTCCTTCTGGATTAAGTATCTTCTTGTGCCAAAGGCTCACAAATTCAGGGCCCTTCTTGTTCTTCCTTCTCCCTCTGATATCTATTTAGATGCCAAGCCTTGCAGGCGACCTGCCTCTATAATATCTCTAGTATCTGCTCCTTTCTCACCACTCAAAATGTCAGTTCTCAATTTTAGAACCTTCTGATCTTTGACCTGGACTATTGCAATAAGTCCTGTGTCTCCAACCTTCTCTACACAACAGCCAAACCAAGAGTCCCCAGGTACAGGCATGGTAACCATGCTGTTCCTTCACTCCACATTCTTTAGCAGCTCCCTTTGGCCTCAGATAAAATACAAAAACCTTAATCTGGCATTAGAGATCCTCTGTGGGCCCCTCACCTTCCCATTTTAATTACATATTACTCCCCTTCACGTAGTTCTAGGCAAACTTGCTCGCATTTAAAAAACACACATACATATCATCTCCCTTCTCTTTTGTCTTGTTGGTTCTTTCAAGGATTCTTGTATGATTTTGGCAAGTCCATGGGGGATCCTTGGTTGGACAGGAGATTCTACCAGTGTTTTAAATCTGGGATCTTCATCTTTTTTTAAAAAAATGATGAATGTATTTCAGTTTAATTGGTTAGTGTTGCAAGTGTATATATTTTATTTAATGCATTCAAAACCATTCTGGGAAGGCTTTACCAGATGGCCAATAGCTAAAAACTCCTGCTTTAAGGTTCCATTTTCCTTTACCAAATCAATGCATGGGACAGTAGATAGGATACTGGCTTTAGAGTTTGAATAACTCAGGTTTAAATACCACTGGAGACACTTTCCAGCCTCTGGAAGGTCATGTTACCCATCTGTGCCACATTTACTTCATCTGTTAAAATAAAAGAGGGTTAGATCCAATGGCCTTTAAGGCCCCTTCTAGCTCTAGAACTATGACCCCATGTTTTTTGTATAGTCAACACACAAGCAAACAAGGATTATACATTCTTTGTATCTTTCAGTCAATTGTCTGTATTCATATGTGTGACTGACCATAGCATGCCATTGGCAAAACCTATCTGTTCCTTCATTGATCAATCACTGAAAATACAAAGATAAAAGTGAAACAGCCTCTGCCCTCAAAGCACTTACATTTTATTGAAGGAGACAATAAAGACACAGATAACTATATACGGGATATATGCAAGATAAATACAGAGTAATTTTGTTGGAGGGGGATCCTACCATCTGGGAGATCAGGAAAATGAACCTCATAGTGAAATTGGTACTTTAGCAGATCTCTGAAGGAAACTCAGGGTTCTAAGAGGTAGAGGTGAGGTGGGAATGCCTTCCAGGCATGGGGAATAGCCTACAGAAAGGCATGGAGATGAGACATGGAATGTTATGTATAAGGAATAGCAATATTGAGTTGGCTGACCATAGAGTATATGAAGGGAAGTAATGTGTGATAATGTTAGAAAGGAAGACCAGAGGCAGACCATGAAAAACTTTAAAATCCCTAACGGAAGAACTTGTATTTTATCCTCTGGATGATAGGTAACTATTGGGGTTAATTGAGCAGAAGAATGACATGGCTAGATCTGTGCTTTAGGAAACTTACTTTGGTGGCTGAGTGGTGGGTGGCTTGCAGTAGTGGGGGAAACTTAAGGTGGGGGTGACCAATTAAGAACCTATTGCAATAATCTGGGTGAGTGGTGTTGAGGATTATATTATTATAGAAAAAAGAATCAATGTCATAGAAGTAGACCAGGCAAGGCTTGGCAGCCGATTGGATATGGACGATAAGTTGAAGATGACTTTGAGATTATGAATGAAGGTTAGTGGGTGCCATGTACAGAAATAGGGAAGTTTCAAAGAGGGTGAAGTTTTTGGGAAAGATAGTGTGTTGTATTCATCAAAGACACCCTAATTAAATTTTGTAGCTTTGGGAAGGCAGGCATATGGTGTGGTAGTTATTGATACCTTCCTGAGAGCCATTTTTCAATGGCAATAATGCTGCCGTACAGCTAATATCTTTTTTCCTTCCTTTCAGTTAGCTTGAATGTGGATCCCTTGACAATCTCCAAACTCTCCTCTCTAGCATGGACATCCCATGGAAAACTTGGTTAGGACCAGCTACTCACCTTGGTTTGTTTCCTTTAGCATAATTCCTACTTCTTTTTTCAGTGCCATTGGGTTCTGTTACATAAAATTGATAGCTCCTTTATCAATTTTTAAAAAAAGATTTCATCATAGGTCTTCTATAGAGGAGGAGTCCTTCCCCTTGTTTGTGTCCTGTACCCCTTTGGTAGTTTGGTGAAACCTATACACCCCTTCTTGGAATAAGTTTTTTTAAATGCCTAAAATAAAATACATTGAATTACAAAGGAACCCAGTTTTATTGAAGTAGGTATCAAAATGTTGAAAATAATGAAGAGAAAATTGACCCAGGTTTAGGAGCCCTGTGTAGAGAGGAGTCCTGGGAAGCTTAAAAATGGATTCTCTTCAGAGTTGTGCACAGAGAAGACTGGATCTCATGGTTAGAAGTTCCCTCTGTGAGCCAGGAACGTTTCTAGGCACCCACTGCCTTGGAGGGTGGCAGAGTTAGAAGCTTAGCATGTGCCAATGTTATCTCTCTAACTCCTGCAAACAAACCACAGAGAGGAGGCCCACGTCTGTGAATTTGTTTGATTAAATATAGTAGTCTCCATACCACAACCCTCCGCAAACGGGCTGAAATGAGTTAAGCAAGTGAATGGTGTATTTGGGGTGTGTGTGTGTATGTGTGTGTGTGTGTGTGTGTGTGTGTGTGTTTAGTTCCTCCACATAATGGAATAACATTAAAAATAATTAGTTGGTCTGATCATTTTATCACTTAAAAAATGAAAGACCTGGAGAAGAACTTAGGATGGTATCTAGGAATGAGATTGGAATTTGGAGGTCATATGGAATAGGGATTCTAGATGTGGAGTGAGGAGAACCTGGTTAAAATCTTACCTCAGCGGCTTATTTATTGTGTGATCTTGGATAAGTCACTTACCCTTCCTCAGCCTCAGTTTCCTCATCTGTATCATGAGGAAGGTTGGGCCTGATGGTCTCTAAGAACCCCTTTAGCTCTAGACTCACCATCTCATAATCCTGTGTGGTCCTGGGTTGTAATACCAGCTTGGCCATTTACAACCTTGGTGCCATCTCTTCTTGGTCTTGGTTTTTTTTCTTTTAATCTATAAAATGATAGTGTTGGGTAGGTTGATCCCTGAGCTGCTGTTTCTTCCTCTACAAAATGAGATGGTTTCTAGGGTTCTTCCAGCTCTAAGCAGCGGCAAATTCCCTGTCATCTGGTCCTGGATAGATGATGGGTTGGCTACACACAATATAGACTTGGAGGGAGAAGAGACAGGAGATCCAACCTCTTCATTTTATAGATGAAGAGATTTCAGCTTAATAAGGTGAAAGGATTTACACTATGCCATAAAGGTAGTGTCAGAGGGGGAATTTAAGCCTAGGTCCACTGACTGCGAAGATGCTGAGAATGAAGCCCAGAGATGTGAAGAATTTGTTCAAGGTCATGGGGCTACTTTGAGGCAGACCCAGGACTAGAGCCCAGATTTCTTGCTTTTAGCCTGGTTCTCTTTCCCCTGAAGCTCGGCTGTGTTCATTCAGAGCTATAACTAGTGATTTTAGTGCCATAGGCAAGCAGAAAGAGGAGACCCTGGATAGGGCAGTGTCAGGAAGATACACAAGGCCCAATATTGGGCAGACAGAAATCCCAGGACAGCGAGAGGCCATTTCTAGGAAAGTACCAGCAGAAAGAGAGAGAAGAGGGTGGGAGTCAGACCTGCCAGAAGCTCGTTGGTGGGCTAGGAAGACCCTTGGATTTTACTGCTTTCACCTTCAAGGTGATCAGGACATAGAATTTGACTTTCTTTGTGTGGGTGCTGTCTGAACCTGGGAGAAGAGAACATCCTGGAACTGTGCTGACTCCTGGAGAAAGCTGTAAGAGTAACACAAACATCACAGAGTGGCCTGTGGCTAAGTCAAAAAGCAGGCAGATGTGTCAAGAATGTTTGGAAGTCATAGTGTGGGGTCACAGGAGGACGGCTTGAGCCTTCATCTAAAGTTAGGTGTCTTTCTTGTCCTCTTCAAATGTCACGCATGTATATGCACCCAGGTGCAAGGTCCTGTTTGCCCAGTCCTGGTTCTGGATCTGCCTTCATGGAAGAGAGCTGGAGAGACCAGCTGTTCTGGAGTCTCTGGTCACATCCCAAGGCTAAACAGGATCAAATGCTAGAGAGGTTGCTGTTTTCACACCAACACATTTGAAATAAACAGAGCCTAGCCTAGCATTTCTCAAGCTGTTTCTTTTCTCTTCTGAACTAGCGTGACTCGAAGGAAAAAAGAGAGAAACCAACCCTACAAAAACGGTATTTTTCTCAAGTACTGCTGGGCTGGCTTAGGAAAGGCAAAGATCAAGGAAAGAGGATTAATCCTTCCTGTCCCCCAATCACCCTCCACTGTCAGTACTGACTGAGGGACATCAGTGGCTATTATCTCCCATTACCTTGGCGCCTTCCCATTGACCTACTTAGAGGAGCAGACAGAGGAGCATCATTGTAAGTTAGTAAATCCAACATGGCAGCCAGTGATGAGGAGGCAGACATTTTGCTGGGAATTACTCTGGCTGTAAACAGCATCTCAGCTCTGGCGTGCAGCCCATGCTGATACACCACTTAATTACCATGTGGGCTCCTTGCCTCCTCGATAAAGGATCTCTATTATTTCAGGTCGATTCTCGCCCTCCTCCACCCCACCCCAACTCTTGCCTCTATATTTAGGAAAAAGTGACTCATATGTAAAAGTTAATTTTACCTCTAAAATTTCAAGTCAGTGTCGACTCTGCCCTGTTATTATCCACCAGAGGAATATGATGAGAACCGGGGCTCAGAAACAGAAAGCATCATTAACCCTCTCACCATGGACACTTGCCAGGCTGGTGGGCTTGATTGTAATGCACTGCTCAGAGACTAGGGCTCCCCATCCCCTAACCTGGGGCTGCTCACTTCTCATGGCAGGTAGCAGGAGAGGAATTAATTCAAATTTGATCCGTCAATGGCAACCCAGGAACTTGAATAAATATTTCATGCTTTCTCAGGATGGAGGAAGCTCTTAAGTCCCCTCTCAACTTTACTTCACGACCTTTATCTCTTCCAGGGTGAAGCTCAGAGTGGTTGGTGAGGTTGTACCATGAGTAGGGCTGCCTAAATGCTGATGAGGGATCTAGCCCAGGACTTAGGCCTCCTTCCCAATCACATTTCTCGTTTCTGGTCACCGCAGGTGGATTTGACTGTCCCCCTTCCTCTGTCAAACCATGAGGGGAAGACCATCATTTAAAGGACTGATTCATGGAACAAATGCTAATATATCATAATAACTGCTTAACAATTATTAATAACATTGACTTAATAATTGATAACCCATTTTAATAATGAATAATGTGCGTAGTAATGAGTCCCTATGTCTGTAGCACTTTAAAGTTTGTAGTGTGTTTTTCTCATAGCATTTCTGTGAACTAGTGACAATTATTTCCGTTTTCTTCAGGCCCTCATTACCCAGACTATTGCAATTGACTTCTGCTTGGTTTTCCTGGCTCAAAACTTACTAGCTGTATGATCCTGGACAGGTCATTTCACCTGTTTGCCTGAGTTTCCTCAACTGAAAAATAGGGGTAATAATAGCCTTGTCTACAAATAGGTACTTGTGAAGAGCTTAGTGCAGGACCTTGTACATAGTAGGGGCTCTGTGAAGGTTTATTCCTCACCCCTCCACTCAGCTAACAGAGTGATTTCCCTAAAGCACAAGTATGACCACGTCCTCCCCCTACCCAATTACCTCTAGAGGTTCCTTGTTACCTCCAACACCGAAATTACAGACCTCTGTGTAGAGTGGGGCCTGGAGTCAGGAAGACCCGAGCTCGAATCTAGTCTGAGACATTTACTACTTCTGTGACTTTGGACAATCACTTAATCTCTCTGTCAGTTATCTGGTCTGTAAAATGGGTATAATGCTAGCACCTCCCTTCCAGGGTTGTTGGGAGGATTAAACATGAAGTGCTTTGCAAACCCAGCTTTCAGTGCTTATATGCTAGCTTAAATCCTAGCTATCGGGCTATTATCTAGAGCCAGGCCCCTTCCTCCCTTCCCACATCCGTCCATGAATTCTATGAATCCCGAATTCTGGTCTACCTGCTGTTTCTTGCACATGGATGTTTGTCTCCTGACTCTGAATTTTCCTGGCTGTTTCCCCTGCCTGTAATATTCTCCTGCCTTTCCTCCACACCCTAGTATTTCTTGGAGACTCAGCTTAAATTCTACTTTCTGTAGGAGGCCTTTCCTACTCTCTCTCTCTCTGTCTAATTCCTCCGTGGCCAGGGTCTTTCCTATGAAATTGTCTACTATATGCTTTGTATAAATTTCATATGCACCTAATTCCCAATTCCGTATATTAGCATGTGATATGCACAGTGTAAACAGAGGGAAGAGACTGAGTGGGAGGCTAGACCAGGAAAGGCATCCTTTACGCAGATGGCAGATGTAAGCTGAGTCTTAAAGGGAGGTGAAGATGAGAAGGAAGAGCATTCCAGGCAAGGGGGCATGCCAGAATAGGGAGATGGAGTATCTTGGGAGAGGAAGAGCAAGTCTGCCAGGGTCCCTGCATCCTAGATTACACAAAGGGAGTCTAAGGCCACGGAAGACTGGAAAGGTGAGGAGTGGGATAGAGGCTGTGAAGGGCCTTGAATGCCAGACAAAGGACTTTATAATTGATCCTGGAGGAGGCAGGGAATCACTGAATCATTCTCCTGACTCTAACTTTGATCAGAGCCAAAAGCTGCTCCCATTCACTCTAGGAGGCAGGGTTGGCAGGGGCTCCATTGACTCAGATACTCACAGAGAGGACTCAGCCAGTCTCTTTGACAGAAATTGCAAGTAGGACAGCCCGGCACCTTGTTTTCTGTCTCGTGCATTAACACACACGTTTCCAAACAGGTGTAAACAGAGGATCCTAGTGGGGATGGGGTGTGCAGTGTGCAGGGATTGCTGCTGGTCGAGGCTGATGATTTCCCAGGGCAGGTGTCTGCCCCTCCACCTCTCAAGGAAGGCGAAGAACATCTCTTTGTGGATGCTCCTGATGGTGACCTTCTCATCACCGAGACATCTGGGAATTTTCGCCAGGGTACCTCTTTGTCACAGCTTCTCCTTGTCCCTCAGAAGCAATGTTCCGAGGGGCACTGATCCGTTCCAGAAATCATGCTTGTCATGCTAACTAATGGATACCAGTCCCTGTTTGAGTGGTTACCATCATAATATGCTGTGTTTGCAGAGAAGCCAGTGGGAAAATCATTTCCTCTAGGGCAGCTGATTAAACATCTCTGACTCCAGCCAGCGGCAGCTTTGCAAAAGCCCAGGCCTTGCTTCCTGCCCAGTTTATGGATTGCCGATGATTGTCGTAGGTAATTAGCAGCTGGAGTCACCGAGGAGCTGGGCTGATGCTGGGGCTCCTTTCTGGCATCTGGGCCGAGAGATGCCTGTCTTGATACCTCTGGGCTGGGCATCATGGGGCCCAGGAGCTAGCTCTTGCTTGGCCAATCCTTCTGCCTAGCTTCCTTTCCATTCTGATAAGATACTACTGGCCAAGGGCAAGGACATCCATCCTTCCCCAGGCTGGCTTCAGCCCTAGCAAAACACACAGCTCTACATCTGCAGCCTTCTTTCCTTATTAAAAAAAGGGAAGCAAAGTCAAGGGCATTTGTTAGTGGTGATTTATTGAAGTGTCCGTTTTCTCTGGTTTGGAAAGATAGCTTTTTGGTTCCTTACAGACAAGAGAGAGGAGGGTGAGGGAAAGGCTTTGGACCAAACCTCAGACCCAAGGGGGAAGTACTGTATGAAATGTGACCTGGGATTTGGGGGAGCCTTTGTAATACTGTGAATCTGACCATCACCGGGGGACCCTGTGTAATATAGTGAATCTGACCATCACTGGGGGAGCCTGGGTAATCTTGTGAGTCTGACCGTCACTGGGGGAGCCTGGGTAATATTGCGAGTCTGACCATCTTTGGCCTTGGTCTTGCCCCTGTCTCTTTGTCCCCCTCTTCTCCTGTGTTGCGCCCCCCAGTAGAGTGACAGCCCCTTGACGGTAGGGTTTGTTTTTATTTGTCTGGTTTTTTCATGCTCCGTACTTAGCACAGGACCTGGCAAAGACGTGGGGCCTAATAAACCGAATGTTGGTTTAATTGAATTCTTTATCCCCCAACGCCCATTATGCTGTAGTAAGAGCTGATATTTATATAATGCCTTAAAGTTTGCAGAGCATGCTACATCCATTATCTCATTTGAGTCTTATAATAATTCTGTGAGCTATATACTGCAGATCTTATTATCTTCAATTTACAGACTAGGGAGTGGGGCTCTTGGAGATGAGATGGCTTGGGTTTGTAGCAATAGTCACGACGAGTATAACTTGCATTTCTACATCACTTTAAGGTTTGCAATGCTCTTTACAGATATTTCATTCCCATAAAAACCTTTTGAGGTAGGTACTATTATGCCCCCTCCCCCATTTAACAGATGAGGAAACCGAGGGAAAGTCAAGTGACTTGCCCAGGGTCACGCAGCTAGGAAGCGTCTGTGGCTAACTCTAAGTATAACTCTTTATCCACAACGTGAGGCTTTCTCTCTTTAAGTCACACAATGCCAGAGCTAGAACCTTAGAGACCATCTCATCCGGGTTCTTCATTTTGCATGTGTAGACGCTGAGATCCAATGAGGATGAGCAGCTTGCCCAAGGTTGTACAGCTGGTAAGTGTCAGATGTGGGATTTGAATTCATGGCCCCTTGTTCCCAAGTCAGCATTCCTTCCTCAAGATCACAGGTAGAATCAGTGGCTAAGCCAGGACTGACTCTGCTAACATTTATCTAGTGTCTACCATGTTCCAAGCACCGTGCTACACATGTTACATGTTACTTCATTTGATCTTCTCAAAAATCCTAGGACATAGGTGCTATTATTATTCTTGTTTGTCATCTGAGGAAACTGAGGCAAACAGAAGTTAAGTGACTTTCTCAGGGTCACACTGCTAGTTGAGGCCACAGTTGAACTCGGGTCTTCCTAACTCCAAACCTGGTGCTCTATCTACTGTATCACCCAACTGGGAAGCAAATATTCTTACCCTCAAGCCATGGTTCTTTCTGTCCCATAGCATTACAAAGGAAGTCAATGTATTTAAGTATAGTCATTAAAAAAAATAGTTTACAAGCCCCAGGTAACAACATCTGTCACCCTTGGCTCCTGAGTCAACACAGCCTGAGTTGTCCTGTCTTAGAGAGACCTTGACTGTGTCACTTCAGGAGTCATTTATGTTTTCGGTGCCTGAAAGCATCGTAAGGGCATCAGTGGTAAAGCAGGGACTGAAATGCCTTGAGAGAAGGAGTTATTTTGTTGATTCAATCAGAAGTCAGTTCTTCCCTGCCCCCTCCTCCTCCCCCCCCCCCAAAAAACATTGCTGATGAATCCAAACTCTAGTTGGTTGTCGTCTTCTTAAAAAGCTTCAAGCCTGCCCTTGCAAAAAGAGATTGGGGAGTTTTTTTCTAGATGTCTTTCCAGAGCATGGATTCCTTAGGGATTGCTAAGAGGCACCAATTTGGAAAATTCAAGAAAAATGTTCCGAGACCTCTTCAGTCTCTGTCCCCAATTGGAGACTATCCTGAGCAGCTGCTTTGAGCCTCATTCTCTGTGTTTCCCCTTAGTGGCCACAGCCATTAAGTATTTAGATTCAATCTCTGATCATTTTCATCCCTTTTATTTTTTATAAAGAGAAATTATTGATCAAAGTTTTTTTTTCTTTTTTTAACCCTCATTTAATATACAGCCACAGACTTTCTGTTCCCCTTGCAGGCTGCAGTGGGGAGGGGTGATTTTATCCTGCTTAACACAGCATGGATTGATCTGGCTGTTGAGGTTCTACTATAATCCATCAACTCACCCTCCTTGTTGTGGGAGTCACTTACCTGACTGATTTTTCCTCTCTATCCTCCATTCTTAGCATGATGCTATGATCATTTTTTAAAGCCTATCTGTCTCTGTCTCTGTCTCTCTGTGTGTGTCTCTCTCTGTCTCTCTTTTTGTGTCTTTGTCTGTCTCTGTCTCTCTCTGTCTTCATTCTTTCATTCTTTTCTGAATCTGAGTCCCGCTCCCTATTCACACTGCAATATTGCCTTTCATATCATAGGAGCATACATGTTTGTTGGATGGGAGGGATTAGCCCCTCCCATTGCTCCTGGGAACCTTGTTCTTGTGCCCGATTGATGGGGTGAAGCAAGTGGAAGAGGAAGAAGGGGAGGGGAGAAGAAGGGAAGGGTTCAGGGGTCTTCACATCAGAATGGAACATTTCTTCTGCTTTTCCTTTGAAAACTGAGACATCATAGTATAGAAGAAAGATGACCAGCTCCAGTGTCCAGGGTCTTGGGTTCTAATCTCATTTCTGATACTTATGAGTTGTGTGACTTTAGGCAAATCTTCACCTCTCTGGGACTGTTTCCTAAAACGGGGGAGGGTGATTTTTTTTGGACTACATGCGTTGTAAGATCTGTTTCAGCTCTAAATCTACACACCTGGATGGCCCCTGATATCCCTTCAAACTCTGAACCTGTCGTGCTATGAGTAATTCCTCCACAGGTGACATTTTGACTAGCAGATGCGGATTGTCTTTTTCGCAAATAGTCACATTTTCAAAGCATGTTCCCCCTCTTCCATTATACAGCAATTATTTTATTTCTCCTCCTTGGTGACGAAACCACTGAGGCTGGGTCAAAATGTCCCAAGTGGTGCAACAATTCAGAAGAATGAAATTCCGAGGAGGTATCCACTCGACCAATTCTTTCCATGACGCCAAATAGCCAGTTTGAATGAACCGTTCGCTATGTAACCTGCTATTTTAGCATCAAGGAGACACTGAGCAAAGTGGTTTCCTTGGCTGATGGAGCTCTCCAGAGAGACTCATTACTCCTTTGAGTGAGTTCTCGGCGTCCTGCTCTCTTCTGTGCCCCAGCTCCTTCCTTCCTCCCTCTTTCAAACCTTTCCCCTCCACTTGTCATTCTCTCAGCCATTCCCTGCCAACTCCCCCTCCTCCTTAGAAGCTTCCTTCATATCTTTCTTCTCCTTCTCTTTGACACGGTGTACCCTCCTTTCCACCTCCTTTCAGTATCTCCTCCTTCCCTCCTCTGTCCTTCCTCCTTTTGCCTTTTCTCCCACTCTCCTTTCTGCCCTTTGTACCCTCTCTTTCCCCCTACCCTGATTTTACCCCCTTTAATCTTTTTCTGTGGGATTAGTTTTTTATTTTCTTCTCTGTCTGTGGGGTAAGTTTTTATTTTCTTCTTTGTGGGGTTAGTTCTTTAAATTTTCTTGTCTCTAAGGTTAGCGGTTTTCATTTTTGTGTGTGGGGTTTTTTTTAAAAATTTTTTTCTGTCTGTGAGTTTAGCTAGTTAGGATTAGTTTTTCACACCTTTTCAGAAAATCATGTTTGTTGGCATTTTGACTTTCATCCTGGACTCCTCCTGCTGGGCTGAGCATACCTCACCAAACTCACCAACCCCTACACCAGTACTTCTACCTCCTCTGCTGTTAGATGCTTACTTTCTTTATTGTCTCCTGTATAGGACACACTCTTTCCTGTTTCATACCTTTTGAGGTGACATGATATACTAAATAGAGCTCCATACCAAGAGTCAGGAAGATCTGGGCTCACATCCCACCTTAGACACTGTATGACTCTGAACAGTTAAGAAAGTTAAGTAGTTAAGACACCTTTCAGAACTACTCTCAGACTCAGTGTCCTCATTTCTAAAATGCACATAATAATAGCATCTACTTTGAAGGGTCATTGTAAGTATCAAAATGACAAAACATACATCAAGCGCTTTGCAAACCTCAAAACAGTATATTAATACTAGCTATAATCATTATTAGCTGAATGACCTTGGACAAGTCACTTAACTCTGCCTCAGTTTCCTTAACTGTCAAATGAACTGGAGGAGGAAAAGGCAAATGACTCCAGTGTCTTTGCCAAGATAACCCTAAATGGGGTCCCAAAGAATTGGACATAATTGAAAATGATTGACTGATTTGATATTTAATGAAATGTTTTATTTAAAACAATATTGGACATCAATATAACCTACTAAACTTTCTTAGTGGCTGTTTACATTAATTAACTTCCAGTTTCCTCTTCTGTTATATGAGTGGGCTGGTCTAGAATGCTGACCTTTACAGGTCCCTTCTGATCCTACGAAGCATCCCAGCAGGATTCTTTATATGGCCATTCATTCACATTCACTTTTCTATTAGACTGGGAGATTCTTGAGAGCAGGGACTGGTTTATTTGTTTGCTTTGGCTTGACTTTGCCTTTCCTCGTCTCTCCATCGCTCAAATCAGTGCCTGGGACTGTGCCAAGTAAGTGTGCGTCGAATGACTTTTACATGGTGATAATTTGTATGTATTTAATTATTCTAGTTCTGCTTCACACATTTTGATTTTTCCATATTTCTTTTCATTTCTTACACATTTTGTGATGTGTGTGTGTGTGTGTGTGTATGCGTGTGCGTGTGTCTGATAGAACCATTATTTCATCAGTCTAGGAAGTCTTGGTAAGAAGCTTCTCTCCAGAAGCTTATATTCTAACAGAGAAGACAACAAAAACATATATAAGTATATATAAAATAAATGTAAGGAGGGGCATCAGGGTGGTGCCATTGATAGAGCACCAGCTCTGGAGTCAGAAGGACCTGAGTTCAAATCTGGCCTCTGACACCTGATACTTGACACTTACTAGCAGTGTGACCCTGGGCAAGTCACCTAACTCTGCTTGCCTTATAAAAACAAAACAACAACAAAACCTAAAATAAATGTAAGGAGAATAACTTCAAATAAATAAACATAAATGAAGTAAGTCCAAGTATAGCTCTTGGGGGTCTTTATCCTAGCTCCCCCTTATGCTGAAGAATTAGGTCCCCTGACAACTTCCAGCTGGCTGCCTCTTCCTCTCAGGGTCCTAGGTATAATCTTGAGGGGTTATGGAGTTCTGCTCTAATGCTATCTGCTGGACCCTCCCCTCCCCCCCATTCTGGTGTGTTTTTTCCAATATTAATTTTCTGACTCAGTTAATATCTCTTTAATATCATCAACACTGCTAGAGTATGTTAATGATATGATGATTAAGTACCCTATTATCATTTAACTAATTAACATCAATTATTTTTACAAAGAAATATTTACAGAGTGGCTCTAGCAAGAGCAGAAGCATAAATGTCTCCCTCCTAACTATGGACACATTCTTCCCTATATCACCTTGGTCCCTGGGGAGAGTGAGATCAAACTTAAGAATTAGTACAAAGCGTTCCTTGCTTGTACCCCCACATCTTGATGTATCCCAGGCAATGGACAGAGTAGCTTGTGTGCTTATGGGACCCAGGGCTCGCTGCTGGCTTGGCTTCTCTTTGCTTCTCAGGGTTGTGCTCTCACACTGGGCTGGCCTACTCACAAACTCATAGTCTTGCCATGGACTCTAGGTCCTGGACCTTTGGAGGCCCTTTGCATTGTAGACCAGGCTGCAGTCTTTTCTGGTGAGGTGGGGGTGGAGAAGATGGCCCCAGAGACACACAGTAGGGCTGTATCCTGAAGGAAGGTGAGGAGGGAACACATCCCAGGCAGGGAAGACAGTCAGTCCCAAGGCATAGAGAGGGGAGATAGAGTGTGTGTGTGTGATGAACAGAGAGGAGGCCCATTGGCTACAAGACAGAGTATGGGAGGGGGAGGAATGTACAAGGCTGGAGAGATGGGTCAGCACCAGGCTGTGAAGGGCTCCAGAAGCTTCACAGAGGAGATTATATTTGGTCTCAGAGGCAACAGGGAGCCACTGGAGTTGATTGAATAGGGATGTAATATGGTCAGTTTTATACTTTGGTATGGAGAATGGACTAGAGTGGGAAGACACTTGAAGAAAGGATGTTAATTAGGAGGCTGATGCAATCATATTTGTGAGAGGTGATGATACCCTGGACTAAGTCCAGTAGCAGTGTTACCAGAAAAGGGGTTATATTTGCAAGAAGTCATGAAGATAGAAACAGTGAGATCTGGAAACTAATTGGATAGATGGGGTGAGTGGGAGTGAGGAGCTGAGGATAGCGCTGTGGGTGTGAATTTGGGAGACTGGATGGTGATGGTGCCTTCAAAAGAAATAGGGATGTTTGGAAGAGGGGGGGGTTGAGGTGGGGGAAGGTCATGAATTCAGTTTTGGAAATGGTGATTTTTGAGATGTCCCTGCGACATTCACTTTATTAATGCAAATGGGCACCTTCTCTGCAACTTGTAAGTGGGGGCATTAAGAGGTTAAAGGACTTACCCAGGGACATAAAGCCAATCAACCAACAGAAAAAGTAAGACTTGAAACCAAGTCTTGCTTCTGAAGCCAGCTCTCCATACACTGCCATGCTAACTAGCTCCTTCTGTGTGAGACTACTGATCACATCATGGTATACCATAGTAGTAATTGCACCATATATTTTAGCAGCCACCCAATTTCCTCTCCAATGCCTGAGTTAGTCAGTCGATAAGGGTTTATTAAGTGCTTACTACGTGCCAAGTACTGCATTAAGAGCTATGGATACGAAGAAAGGGAAAAATCAAACATAACAGTGCAAAAGACCATTCCTACTGTCAGGAAGCTTACATTCTATTGGGGGAGACAGGATGTAAGTGATAATGCAATGCAGAGTAGAGGAATGGGAATTTCAAATGACCTTATTTTACATTCTTTTGGGGAGACCCTAGGTAAATGATAACGTATGCACAAGATATGCAGAGTAGATGGATGGTAATCTTAGAGAGGAGGAAAGTGGGTGGGTAGGTCAGGAGGTGGAGGTGAGGAAGGAGAGCATCCCAGGCATGGCGGACAGCCAGCATGAAGGCAAGGAGGTGGAAATTTTGGGTTCACGGAACTATAAATAGACCCATAAAGCTCCATCACAGAGTCCATTGTTTGTTGTTGCTGTTGAGTCATTCTCAGTCATATCTGATTCTTTGTGACTCCTGTGGGGTTTTCTTGGCATAGATACTGGAATAGTCCGCCATTTTCTTCTTTAGCCATAGAGTGCATAGAGAGAAGTATATAAGATTAGAAAGGAAGGAAGGGACCAGGTTATGAGCAACTTTAAATGCTATACAGAGGACTTTTTATTTGATTCTGAAGGTAAATGGTGAGCCATTGGTACTTATTGAGCAGAGGAGCTACATGATCAGTCGTACTCTTTAGGAAAATCACCATGGCTGTTGTATGGAGGATGAACTAGAGTGGGGAGGAGAGGAGAGAGGAAGCCTGGTTGGAACACTATTGCTCTGGTCTAGGTGAAAGGTGATGAGGATCTGAAGTAGGGTGGAGTCTGTGTGAGTAGAGAAACCCATTAGGGTTGAAATGACAAGATTTGCTTCCTCATTAATGATGGAGAAGCACAATTTTCCCTAGTTCCTATCAGCCTGGAGCCTGGTGATGGGTTGATTCCGCATCTGTTTGAGGGTTTACTGATCCCAGTTTGGTCATGAGGTCATCAGCATCTCTAAAAGACAAGACTCCCCAGCTTTGTTTGTGAAGGGTGTCCCTATTCTCATCCTTAAAATACCAGAGTAAAAACAATCTTAGTTGAAGCTGGTTTTTTTTTTAATTTAGTAATTTTTTTTAATTTAGTAAATACTTTACTATAGTGGATAGAGAACTGTCTTAAGTGTTAGGCAGATCAGTCTCAGGTAAAGTCAAGCTAAGCCCCCTGCCCGCCATAAGCCCTGGCTGTAAGACCCTAGACAAGGCACTCTCAGAGAACTCTCTAAGACTCCGCGTAGCTAAAAAGAAACTGAAATGCATTGGTAGAGGGAATCCCTTCACCTGGGGTTCCTTATGCTGATAAAATCACAGGTCTTATCTAAAAAAAATCATGTTAAGCTCTTTGAGGGTTGAGAGAGTGTCATATACCCTTCCCTTTTTTTTTTAAACTCCTTTTCACAGTCTAGCAAGAAGACAGGCATGTAGCTAGTGTACAAAAATACTGAAATACAAATCTATAAAATGAGAAGTTTGCACCAAATGAGAAGCAAATCCACTCACCTAGATTCACACAGCCAGTAAGGATCTAGAGAGGCATTTAGACCCAGGGCTCCCACTCCATTTCCTGTGCTCTATCCTTGAAAGCAATCTTCCTCTGTGGGTGGAGGATAAAATGCTCCAAGGGCCATCTGGGTTTTTTCCAGCCTACTCTGCAGGATCTACCTCAGTGCCGCTGTCTCTGCAGTAAAGGACCAAAATGCACCATTGGGTGTCTGGTCTATGATCTGCAAGTTATGGCCCTGATTCGGATACAGCTCATTATGGCTTTATATGAAGTAGGATGAAGACGACTGAATTAAATCATATCTAAAATCTGCAGAGAAGTCAGCTCCATGAAATATATGGATTATGACACACCAGATCTGAGGATGTGAACATGGAGAAAAGGAAAGTCATTCCGGTAAATGACCAACTCTAGGGGCAGTGGATCCCACCCCCTGATCCCGTCTTTTCCTTTCTCCTCCTATAGCTCAACCCAGTAATCAGTCATTTCTCCCCACCCCAATCTTGACTCTCCTTGCTTATAGGCTCCTTCCCTGCTGCCTACAGACATGCACAGATCTCTCTCATCCTTTTAAAACGAACATTTTGTGTAAGTTTTAAATATACCTTAATGTGTTTACATGTGATCTTCCCTAATAAGAACATCGATTTTTTCAGAATTGTAGCGGCTTCATGTTTGCTTCTTTTATCCTTACCTCTAGGCAGCAGTGCATAGTAGGTACTTTGGATTGAATGAATGACTCACTTGAACTCATGATCCCCTACAGCTATCATCCTATATTTCTTCCTTTCATACTGAAGTCTTTCAGCAGTTCTCAACCTGTGGGTTATGTTCAATTTGACACAATGAAAATACATCCTGCATGTCAGATATTTACATTACAATTCATAACAGTAGCAAAATTACAGTTACGAAGTAGCAACAGAAATAATTTTATGGTTGGGTGTCACCACAACATGAGGAACTGTATTAAAGGGTCATGGCATTAGGAAGGTTGAGAACCACTGTATAAAACTGGGTACCTTCACTTTTCTCTACTTATTCTTCTCTTATTCATTTCTCAGCCTCTTACAACTTGGCCTTCTGACACCACATCACTCAAGCGAAACTGCTCTCTCCAGCTATACTAGTGACCTCTTAATTGACACAAATCTGATGGTTTTTTTCTCAGCCCTCCTCCTTTCCTATCTCTTGGCAGCACTCAACACTGGCGACCACTCTCTCCTCTTAGAGACTCCATCTTTTCTGGGTTTTAGTCATACTGCTCTCTTTTGCTTATGATCCTCAGTCTCTTTTCATGAATGAATGGATGGATGGATGGATGGATGAATGAAAATGCATTTATTAAGCATCTCTTATGTAGGAAGCACTGTACTAAGTTCTGGAAATAGAAGTGGAAGAACTTAATCTTTCCTATTAAGGAACTCACATTCTACTAGGGGGAGAAAACCAAGAGGACTTTTAAACTATAAGTTAGATGGAAAATCCCAATGGTCCCTTGGGTGTAAAGACAAAGTAATGTATCTTCTTCAATGCTATTTTTGTTAATAAAATTATGCTTCTGAGTTGAACCATTTGATAGAATCAAGGATATTGGTTAGAAGAACTTTCATTTTGGAGTCTTCAGAAACTGTGGCTCCTGGAGAGGAGTGGGGTTTCACTCTAGAACCTACAGTGGGAGTTGCCAGGTTGCATCTCCACAAGGGCTATTTCCTTGGACTATGGCTTGGGGGGCCAAGTTGGAAACAGGACTGATGCTCTTCTGGTTGTTCAGAGTTATCCTTGATTCTTTCCTCTCCATCATCCATACCTGACCCATTGCCAATGACTAACCACAACATCTTTAATCTCTGTCCCTTTCTTTCCATTCAGGGGACAACACCCTAGTTAATGACTCTCATCACCTATCATTTGGATTGTTGCAGTGGCTTCCTCATTGGCTTCTCTGCTTCCCCTGTCTCCCCTTTCCAATCCATTCACCACATCCCTAATAAATTGATATTTCTAAAGCACAGATCTGACCGTATAATTCCCCTATTAAAGAAGCTTCAGTGGCTTCTTATCGCTTCTAGGATAGTATATTTTGATACTTAAAACCCTTAACAATTTGGCTCAGCCTCCTTTTCCTGGATTATTGCACATTAACACTCCCTTTCACACTGCCAGGTCAGTATAAATTTATCAAAGGAACATAGAAGACAAAAACACAGTGGCCATTAGGAGATTTTTTTTTTTTGAGGAAGGAGTGTACCTTTTCAAAGCTTAAAGAAAGCTTATATACACGTTAGGAACAACGTCTAGCTTCTTTTGGCCCTGGCCTTCTACGTGGGCCAATCTACATTTCCAGAAAGGGGAGTATCTGTTTTATTAGCCTAGATGCAAGGGCACATAGGGTTTGAGATAACCAAGACAAACGGAAATGTAACTCCTTGCTTTAACTGGAATTAAGACCAGTTTCTAATGGAACATCTTTTCTTGGAGTTAGCCTTTCAATTTTCACTTGTACTTGAGGGATGGGTTCCCTAAAGAAAGTCTACTCTTATAGGTTTAGGGGAGAAGTTGTACACTCAGGAACCCCCACTAGTGAACTTAATTTTAGTAGTCATCCAGTAGATACTGTTAGTTCATAATAAGTGAATTGACTAGGTGTCATAAGAATAGTTACTATGAACATTTCCCCCCATAAACCTGGAGCGCACTAGCCCTCAAAAACACACAGCATCAGTAGGAACATTAATTACAAACTTTGAGTGCAGTGATAGGGGAACACATCCCTAAGGAACACATGTGGCCAAGGAAACTCACACCTTCAGTATTATAGTATCTGGATGTCTTTTATTGTCGAATCCTTATACCCCCTCCCCTCTCCCTATATTGTCCAAACAAGTGCAGTGTCTCTATTGGGCAGTTCACTCAGCTTAATTCCCTGGGTTTTGTGTGTCCTTCATTTTTGAAGAAGATCACAGCATCAGGGAAATGATGATGTGGCTTGCAGCTGACTTTGATTTGGGTGAGGGAAGGCTGTGCAAGGTCACTAGCCTCACTTTTTGCTCCAGAGACATATGGAGGAGACCAGATGACCATTGTCTTGGGGGAACAGTGACCAAATACTCATCAGGATGACTGGAGATGACCCAGGATGCAATGGGAGACCCTGACCCTCTTAGGCTAAGGCCTTTTCACATACTCACTTAGAGTGATCTTTCCTGCTACTAAAGATCATGCTCCTCAAAGCTATTTGCTGCCCTATCTGGTCTCCTTATTTGGTTGATTAGCTCTACTGCAATGAGGAGTGGGGGAGAAGGAAATCAAATCCTCTCCATGTTGCCATCTTGTAGTAACACAGTGATCAGGATGCTAACTACTTCTACTGTGCTTACTAGACTGTCACTTAGTCTTGAAAAGACCACCATGGACAGGACCAAAATTTGTCCAGTTGCCCTTCCAAATCCATTGAGGAAACTTCTTCATACATAGTGATGGGAAAGCAAAGTGAACACACATCTTTGTACTTTTCTTAACACCTTATTGCCTCTGTTAATTTCTAATAATTAAATCAGCTCTTGATAGGACTTGGGGGAACTAACTTTCCTACATTTTACTAATGAGTTTCTCATGTTAAAAGAGGAAGACAACCCTCCTCCCCTTCTCTCTGCCCTCACAATGCCCTCTGTATTCCAGCAAAAGACCCTACTTGCTTGTAGCAAATCCATCTCCATTCTCTATACCTGTGAACAAGCTATTCCCAATGCCTAGAACTTACTCCCCTTCCACCTGCAGCTTTTAGATTTCCTAGCTTTCTTCAAAGTTTACCTCAAGCACTATTTCCTACATGATTCCCCTTCCTCGTCCCTCCAGGGCTCTCCATACCAAAATGGCTTTATCCATATTTTATATTAGATTATATGTATACACAATAGGATGTAACCTTTGGGGGCAGGGACGGTTTCATTTTTGTCTTTGCATTCGTAGCCCCTTGCAAAATTCCTGGAGCATTGCAGAACTTTAATAAATGCTTGCTGAATGAATGAGCGCTGAATATTCCCTGTGTCATCAGCACAGTGCCTTTTCAATCATACTGGCTATTTTTTTTCAAAAAGGTTCTTGCTTTGGTTTTAATCAATATTCTTGTATCGCACTGTAGACTCAATAGGAAACCCATCGATGACCGTAGGAATTTCAGATGCCACAGATCTCCCTGCCAAATAAAAATTACAGCCCATTGTTTATTAATAGGAGTGTGGTTCAGCTCATTTATGCTGCCAAAGTAGTCGGCTGACACAAGATATGCCTTTCTCCTGCTCGTTATCAAATTGAGGCCAGATAACTAATCAGTCCCAGTGGTTTCAATATGAGTGCCAGGGAATTCATGTTTCTCAGACAATGGCTCCTTCGTCTGCATAACTTTCAGAATATGATGTGATGAAAGTTTTGATTGGAGATATATTAACTGATAAAGGGCATCATGTAGGGCTTGGCTGGAATATCATATTTTTTATATTAAGAGAAAATAGGAAAAAAGTCTTACCCACAGAGAGCAATGGAATGCATGGGTGACAGAATCCATTGGCACTCATTTCCCTTTGAAGCTCTGAGATGTTCTGATCGTGGGCTCATAGATTGAGAAGATGACCTTCAAGGACATCTGGTTTGCCTTTCTTAATTAACACATGAGGAATCTGAAGTCTAGAGAGGGTCAGTGACTTGCCTAAAGTCACACAGCAAACGGAAGAGTTTGGCATTTGAACCCTGATTCATTGACTCAAAATCTAGTACTTTCCCCACTACACCTTTGGAAGGGAGTCTGTCCATGTGTTAGCATTTCCTCGTTGGTATACCTACTGTCCCCATGGCTTGCCTTATAATAAGTCTTCAGCTGGCTAAGACTACCCTGTGGTGGATGGTTCCTCTCTTTAGGGCTGCCTTCTCCCAACTTCCAAAGTGGGGAGGGACAGTTCTACTGGCCTTTGTGGCACTGCCCTCTAGGACTCTACCCCTTCATGCCAGCTGGGGGAAAATCCCTAGTTATGTCTCTACAAGGGCATTTACTTCCATAAATAAATGAATGAAAAAGGGGGGCAACTTGATGTAGTGGAAATACTTGTGGCTCTGGAGTCCAAATCCCGCCCCTGAAGCTTGTTACCTGTTAAAACTTCACCCACTTAATTTATGTGGTCCTGAATTGTAAAATGTGGGGCATGGACTAGGTGGCCTCTGGGAAGTCCAGTCCAGCTCCAAATCTGATTCCATGAAGTTGCATTTATTAAGTGCTTGCTGTTTGCCAAGAACTATAAGTCCTGGGGATGAAAATATAAAAGCAAGACAATCTCTGACTTCAGGAGCTTAAATTGGGGGTGATGATACATATGAGAGAGTGATGGTCAGGAAAGAGACATCACAGAGATGGTGAGTGGGAGCATAGGAGGGATTGGTGCTTCTTTTTCAATAGGAGTTTTAACGTATTATGGTTCCTAGAGTAAGTAATAGAAAACAGAGGCGTGACGGGTGTGAGACCCATGTGGAAGGATGGTTAGCCCAGGGACAACAAAGGGCAGAACAGGACCAGCTAGACAGAGTGTCTTCTGTGTTTCACTGTGAAGGTAGTCAAGACCTCACGGAGAGCATTCCCAAACTGAGCTGACATGCCTGGTCTCTGGCACTCCAGTGGTCCAGAGAGTGTAGAAGAAGCACAGATGGCAAGAAGGTGGCCACTGTGGGCTGTGACGTGCATCCCGGGGCAGCCAGATACAGTGGGTTCTGTGTTTGTGCACTCACCAATCAGGATGAAACAGGGGTCCCTTGTTTCTATGGAAACATTATAAATGTTGGAGTGGAAGATTGACCCACTTGTAGCACGGACCTTAAGGCAGGGCTGAGGTCTCCAGAGCATAAGATCTGATAGGACCTATCAGGAAGGACAGGGTTTAGATGATGGGATGTCAGATCTGGAGCCTCTGGTCTGATCTCCTTGTTTAATAAGTGGGGAAACAGGCCAAGAGATGGAAAGTGACAAATTAGGAAGGAGGATTGCTAGGACGTGGCCCCTGATTCAAATTTTGCCCTACTGGGCTTCAAGGCTGGCAGTGGGGTAATGCATTTGACTAAAAACCATATCCATTGTTTGTTTTTACATCACCTGTACCTATATGTTACATGTGTGAAGGCATAGAAGGTTGCCACCAGTGTCTGTAGAAGGAAGGTGCCTCAGGGTGGCTAGGTGGCACAGTCAGCCCTGGAGTCAGGAGGACCTGAGTTCAAATCCAGCCACAGACACTTAACACTTACTAGCTGTGTGACCTTGGGCAAGTAACTTAACCACAATTCCCCTGCATTCCCCCCTCCAAAAAGCAAAAAAAAAGAAGGAAGGTGCCCAGTGATGAAACCCCCTGATCCTTGGAATCAAGTACAACTGGAATGTGCCCATCCCCATAGCAGACTGTTGATCTTGTATTCAATGTCCAGGCCTCTTTAAAAGCCCTTCCCACCTTCTGTCATTTTATATCTGTATCAGCAGCCCCTCACACAGGTCCTGACCCTTAGTGGGAGCTGAATAAAAGGTCTCTTGATCAATTGATTTCAGGATCTGCTCAGGTTGGCACCAGGGTGGGAATATCCTGCTTTAGATCCAGTAGCTAGGAATCAAAGTAGGCCGGCAGTGGGCCAAGGTGGCTTCATTGCAGTATATTAATGAATGTAGCCCAATTAGCATATCATAATTAGAACGGCTGCGATCATGCTGCCTTCTCTGTTACCTGGGCATATCTCCTCCATCAAGGTAACCAGGCAGCAGTATTTTCTCTAAGGGTCCATAGGCACTGCTATCTGCCTGAACCACTCACTCTGATGATTCCCGTCAAGGGCAGAGCTGGGTCTTGGAAAGGAAAGGGTAGGAGGCATGATGATGGAGGGCTGCAAGGGAGACGAGCCGAGAAAGGCGGCCCAAATGAGAGAATTTTGCTCAGGGTTTTGATGAAACTCTGTCTTCACTTGTCCTCCCATGTCTGTATTTTACTCCCTTTAACCTTTCCTCACCTCCTCCATGAAATACATAGGGGCGGGGCTGTGTGGGGGATAAGGAACAGCTATGTTTCTTGGAGAGAAAGAGAAAGGGAAAGAAAGAGAGAGAGAGAAAGAGGGGGAGAGAGAGAAAGAGAGAGAGGGAGAGAGAGAGAGAGAGAGAGAGA
>CM053584.1:376329038-376369337 GCA_028627135.1 Pseudochirops cupreus
GCTTCTTATGCTTATTCTTACTCATGGTTCTTCAGACCGTGATTTTTTAAAATCTCTGTGGGGCTCTGCTTCCAGAAGGGAAAGCTCTGTCCCAAATCGCTGCGGTCCTCCCGGCTGCTGTAGCTCTCAGGAAGATGCTAGGAGTCTTCCTAAATACTTCCAGCAGACTGGATAATAAAGACTCCAAGACGGAGGCCCAAGACGGGGATCCAGATCCAGGCCGCTCAAAGCGAGAGCACTGGCCTGAGAACAATCGCTAAGTCCCCCTGCTGTCTGCAGGCCGCGGGCGGGAAGCTACAACGCTGAGGAGGGTGCAAAACCTCTGCCTTTCACTTTTCCACTCTGGAGGCCTTTCACCGGACTGCTTATCTCCCCCTTTCTCAGTTCCCACTAGCAGTTGCTGCTAATCCGCTCACCTGAGAGGCTCCTCCACTCCTCCCATCCAGCTGCCCTCGGGGCACAGCCGCAGCTTCAGGGCAGGCTGGTTTCAGTTCACAGTGCTGATATGGTTCCTCGTAGCCGAGCTGACTTTAGTGGGAAGTATCTTTGAGTGTGTTTTGGAGTTCTAGGATTGGTTTAGAGTCCTGTTTTATGGGTATTTTGGGGTGGCTATGTGAGAGCTGCGATATGTTGCTGCTGCTACGCCGCCATCTTGGCTCCGCCCCCCCCCTTTTCCCTAAAGGGAAGAAAACCAGAGGATGATGACACCTGTAAATTAAAGAAAGTTTTTTTTTTAAATTAATCAAGGAAGTAAAGCGTGCACATGTGGACTGCAGGTCTATACTAACAGCCACCCAGCAACTCGATGGGGAGAGTTTCAATACCTTTTAAACAAAGGAAGGTAAGGAATTTCGAGGAAATATGGACTTAGAAAGCAATGAGTCAGGGAGCCCAACCCCCAAGAAGAGAGAGAAGGGAGAGGAATTCCAGGAGTCAAAGCTGTGGCCCTTTGATGGCCAAATCAAAAAGCATCCTCGGTGATAAACAGCACATAGTTCAAGATTCAATAAGGAGGAGTGTCCAAAAACTGCAGAATTCCAAGAGTTCCTTGACCAAAGTTGGTGTTTTTCTCCAGGGATCAGGTTGTCTCCAAAACCCATAAAGTCTTGGAAGAAGGGATGTCTCCTGAAGGTCCATAAACCACCATTGCTCAGGGGCTGCTTCAAAGCTTCTGTGAGCTTAACTGACTTCAGTTGTTGATTTTCTGCATGTCCAGATGGATTTACTCTTGGTCACCACAAAGATCGTTGGTATGTACAACCAACGCAACCAGACCTCATTCAGTTGTTCTGGTTACCTGGCTAACTGGGTGGGGATGGCAGGGCTCAAGCAAATCAAAGGATCCATTTTCACACACTTCACCCTTTTTGCCTCAGTCTCTTCATCTTTAAAATGAGCTGAGGAAGGAAATGGCAAACCATTCCTTGCCAAGAAAATCTCATCTGGGGTTATTAAGAGCCAAACATAACTGAAAAACAACTCAATGACCCAATATTGTGAAGATAAAAAGAGATAATATTTTAAAATCACTTTGCAAACTTCAAAACTCTATATAAATGTTAGTTTATGCAGAAAACAAAATACATGGGATTACAAAGGAAAGCAATTATATTGAAATACAGCAATCTCTCTCTCCATATATATGACATATATCATATATATGTATATATATGATTATATATATATATATATATATATATATATATATATATATATATATATATATATATATATATATATATGATCTCACGTTAAGAATCCCTGAATTCATTCCAATTTTCTCATTTTATGGATAGGAAAACTGAGGCTGCGGGGAGGATGCCCCAGGCCACATAGGTAAATGACTGAGTCAGGACATGAACTCAGGTCCCCTGACTCTAAATTCAGCTCTCTTCTCACTGTACCACCTAACCTCTGTTGAATTTTATTCCAATTTAAATCCTTCAGCACCTTCCGTTGTCATTGGTCCTTTGGTGCCAAGCAGGCTTGTACAGAGCTTGGACACATACCTATGCCTACTAGCCTTTCAGTCTAGGGGCGGAAGCAGGGGAAGGACCCACCCCTGATGTCTCTGGGAGATGTTTAGGGTATGCTGGCTGGAAAATGTGCAGCACAGCTTGGAGGGCTGAGCAGATTATGGGGAGTTCAAAGCTCTCAACACCTGCCACAACCTGCTTTTTTTAGATTTTTTAAATCACCACAAGTGACTTGCGTAAGGGAAGGGAAGGTAAAATGCAAAGTGGCCACCTGTGGCCAAGTCAGCCTAGAGTGATGTGAAGATCCTGCACCTGAGGGAATTCACCAATGTCTAGAAGATAAGAGACCCAGTAACTCTACCATGATAGGTGGAACAGAGATGGACCAGGGAGGAATGGAGGGAGGGACAAAGACAGCTGGTGTGAAGACATATCTTGGCCCACTTAAATAGGAGCAAAGAGCTGGGAAAGGGACCAAGGACAGCAATCCACATAGTATTTGGCTTCGTTCACACGTATGTTTACAAAGTAGGCAAGGCTGGAGAACATTGTAGCAATCTCTATCCTTTATCCTTCCTCTAAACAGTGGGATACTTGCCTGATTGTAGTGGAAGCTGATGTTTTTAAAAAAAATTGAACTAATTTTCCTATGAAATTTAGGCTTATCGAGCCTTAGAGCTAGAAGACACCCAGAGGTAGTCTAGTCTCTCCCCTTGACCGTTGGACGAATGTCAACCAGTCAATAATCATTAAGTGCCCATTATGTGATAGTCCCCTTAGATACAAAGAAAGAAAACAAAGTAATCCCTCAAGGAACATACCTTCTATCAGGGAGACAACACCAACGTACGTAAAGAGCACAGAGAATAGGAGGTGAACCATGCAATGTCCTGCGTGGATGGTCAAGCCCATTTCCCCTTTAAAAGCTTTAATTACTTTTAAAAAATCCCTTAAATAACACTCCACACACTCTGGGCTCACCCATGTAATCACACACGCCCCCTTAAACTTATAGGTTGGCTTCCCATATGGGTGCATTACTAATCTTAGCATTGTATTAAATGAGTGCTTATCAGTGTGTCTCCTTCAATAATCAGCTAGTAGACTCTAACTGGTAGGAAAGGCATTTATTCAAATGACACAGCCAGAATAATAAGTAAAAATATTCTCTTTAAAATCCTGGGTCATATATGCCACAGATACACACAGAATTCATGGCAGGTGATGGATGGGTTTCTCTCTTGTTGGCTGAGCTAAGTTTTGATAGGTTATCTCAGCTGGATGGGCTTGCTGTTCCTAAAGCATGATGTCTTTGCTGGATGATTTAACCAAGTTAGCCAGGGAAAGCTGTTGAGCCAATATATTGGCTCCTTATAGGATATAGCATCTCTAACACACACTTCCATCTTCTGGAATCCCTGCGCTAATTCTGCAATGGAGAGTTATCTTCTCCACCACCTCCAAACTAAGGTTCAGCCAGATCCTGCTGTGGTTTTTTTTTTCTTCCAGAAAGAACAGGACTAAAATGGCAGACATATTTCTGATTAAGATTCCTTAGGGTCTCAGCTCTGACATTTGTCATTTTCAAGGCAAGAATTAGGAGAGATATGACTTCTACTATCCAACAACACTTCCTGGTGGATCCCTTTGATGAAGGACATTACTCCAAAATCATAGTGACCAAAGATTATATTTTCTGAATTCCTACTCCCCTGTGCAAATGAGTGACTGGAGGCAATAGGAAATGTGGCTCTGTAGGCCCTGGCTACAATCTCTTCTGCCCTTTGACTATGTAAGCGAGCTTCCAAAGCCTCCGAACTCTGCAGGTGTGGAAGGCTCAATTCACATCTGAAAACTCCTGTCTTCACATCTTAATACACTTATCCTTTCTACATCCCGATTGATATGTCACTATATCACAGGCCAGCATAAGAAATTAAATGGGAATTTTCTGAGAGTTTTGTGGAAGCCACAGATGACACAGAAAAGAGTTTAGAAACTCAGAAATGCATAAAATGTATTATAGTATTGCATATTATCAACATATTTTATCTTTTAATACCATAATAATTCACATTTCTCTGGTAGGAAGGGAAGGCCAAAAAGTTTTATGATGATTTTCTAGATGGGAAGGGGGAGGGAGAAGGAGGAATGCTGTATTCCTAACCCCTGCAATGTGGCAAAGGTAACTATATTTCAGAATTTTATCTCTGTACATTATGATCCCTATCTTTGCTAATGTTGAAAAGGTCAATGAATACCCTTCCCCTTATCCAAGGCTGAAATCTGTATTCTTTTTTTTTTCTTTTTGGATGGAGGGGAAGGCAGGGCAACTGGGATTAAGTGACTTGCCCAAGGTCACACAGCTAGTAAGTGTTAAGTGTCTGATGTCAGATCTGAACTCAGGTCTTCCTGACTCCAGGGCCGATGCTCTATTCACTGTGCCACCTGGCAGCCGTGAAATCTATGTTCTTATAACTTTCACCCATTGGTCCATATTCTGGCCTTTAGGACCAGATAGAATAAGTAAAATGCCTCTTCCAAATGACAACCCCTCAAATACATGAAGGTGGACATCCTGCCCCTATCCCCTCTTCCCTTCCTGTGGTAGGAGCAATGTCTACCATGCTAAGCTAGTTTTTCCTTAAATCATATTGAAACCATGCTCTGAACATAAATGGCTTGAGGAAACAAATCTTGAGCACAAGAAGTCAATAGTCCTTCCCTGATACTGCTGACATACTAGACCATCATGGCCTATATGGAATAAGGGAAGCTATACCCAACTGAATCTATACTGTATCCTGGCTGAATAATCTTTCCTTGTTATGGTTAAGCCAACCTCTTCTCGTTAACTGTTGGAGGATCAATATGGGTCTCCTTTCCTTCTAATTCCACTCCTGAAAGACCAGAACCACCAGAGGTAGGCCAAGCCCACCACACTACTCTTCTTAAAGTGAGTTGGTCTTATCATCGTGATTCAGCCATTAAACATCCATTAAGCACCTACTATGTTGCCATACATAAAGAACTTGCATTCTATCAAGGACACTATCATCACTATAATCCATCAGGCTAAATATACCTGTTGCTTTTCTTATATGATGTGATTTCAAGTCCCTTTACCATCCCCTCACCTTTACTTGGATGTGCTACTAATAATTAATGGGCTTCTTAAAAATGCATGCATAGGTGGCACAATAGATAGAGCATTGCCCCTGGAGTCACAAGGACCTCAGTTCAAATCTGATCTCAGATACTAGCCACGTGACCCTGGGCAAGTCACTTAACCCTGATTGTCTCCAAAAAAAAAAAGATGCATGCCCAGAACCATCCATAATGTTGCTGATAGTATAGTATAATGATATGATAGTATAGTATAATGATAATTACACTTGCAGAACAGGAGAACTGAGTTCAAATCCTAGCTCAAACTCTTGTGATGGAACATAATCAGTAGTTTCTATCACCTACTTGAGTTCTGGTTTTCTAAAAAATGAAAATAATAATATTCGTAGCCCCAACCGCACAAGGAGATGAAAATGAATGCTTTACAACCTTAAAACACTATATAAATGTATTGTTGTTATTGCTATGAGATCTGGTTAGAGTACAGCACAACTATTCCTTCCTGCATTTCAAATGTTAAATTCTTTAATTGAGTCAAAATTTTCATTCCACGACCTGCCTGTTTGCGTTGAGCCCTGGGATGCTTGCCAGAGCCCTCGGTGACGTCTATGGCCACTCAGAGGAGACGAGCCTAGAAAAGCCAAGTGGGCAAAGAGTTCATCTCGCCCAGATTGCAACTTGGGATCTTACGACAGAGTCATTGGGGCTGCCTCTCTGTATAAATTTCTTGGACAGACACTATGTGTGGATGGTAAAGTGGGCCCAGATCTGGGTAGAGAAAAGACTACCTCGCGTTTGAGAAATGGCAGTGTTTTGTTTTCTGTTTTATTTTTTAAATATTCCCAAGCTGCTCCAGGCTGCCATTTTTCTAAAGCACCAATATTCTCCTGATGATACTGCACGCCTGAAAATCATGGAATGCCATGATGTTAGAAGAGTCCAAATTGCAAGTGACCCCAGGGTCAATGGAGAAATGTCTGGTGGGTGTTAGAAGCAGCCGTGGATTAGCAATGATGATGAGTTAGTCAAGTCTTACACAAGTAATAGGACTATAGATTTACAGCTCGAAGAGGCCGCGGGGGTCGTCTCTTCCAACCCCCTCATTTAACAGATGAGGAAATTGGGGGCCAGAAGGGTTAAGTGAATTGCTCATGGTCACATGGGTTTCAATAAGCAGAGGGAGAATTCCAACGTAGCCCCCCTAGAATCAAATACTGTGTTCTTTCCACCATGCCCTACTAACTCCCCATTAATATAGAATAGGTGTGACAGGGAAAGGAGGTGAAAATGAGGGCTAACAGATAGATAACCAAGTGACTGCCTGAATGGACAGACAAATGCAATGGCATTTACTGTGGGAGAGAGACAGTGTGGTGTAGAGCATAGAGAGTTTGCTGTGAGGTCAGGAAGACATAGCTTCAAGTTCCATCTCTCACACATTAATTGTGTGACTCTGGGTCATTCACTTAACCTGAATACACATTGACAACTTTCCAAGACAGGAAGACAGTGATCCAAGTTGGGAGACTTTCCCTCACCTAGGCATCCCTTATGCCATTGAGGTTCAGTCCTTACTATTACTATGGAGAATTGGGGGCAGAAACTTCAGTAATTACACAGTCTACTTTGCTTTCATTTGCAAGCCCTACTATGTGTTATTTCCCTCATTGGGGAAAAAGAACTCATTTCCTTGAAAACTCTTCACAGAACTATGCAAGATTTCAGAGGAAGGAGCAATTCTCCAGGCCCATTTTTACCAAAACTCAGACATTTCAGGCCACATGGCTGCAACCTTCAGCATATTAGTCAGTTTGGAGCTGAGTGAGGATGCATTCTGGTCTCCTGATTCTCCACTATGGCTACAACGCAATTCAGTTTGATAGACATTTATTAAGGACCTACTATCTGTAAGCCACTGTGCTAGGCACTGGAAAGACAATGACAAGTCTTGAAGCTCAGGAAGGAATTAAAAATTTAGTACAAAGTGGAGCTACTCCTTCCCAGGAGAGGATACTCCCTTTACCAGGGCAGATTGCTACTTGCTTTGTAATTAGTGGTCTTAGAGAGTTTTCTGAGGCACTGCAGATCAGGTTCCCTGCCCAGAGTCATACAAGCTCAAACCAAGTTCTTCTGGGCTCCAAGGTGGTTCTAATGCTGACTCTCAGATTCAGAAAAACACAAGAAGTAAACGTAAACTCTTTTTGGTGGAATGTGACAGGTGTTCTGGGGCCAGCTCCAGCCAACCCTCAATTTAAAAAGCTTACATTATTTCCGTGTGAGTATTTACACTTGGGAAGTTGTCAAATGCTACAAATCAGGGCTTGATTTATTGCTTTATCATTGTTTAGACTTATGAAAATTATGGGGAAAATGCTCATATTGCAGATAAAATTAAAAGTGTGCTGTGCATGCATAGATTTTTTTTTTCTTGAGAGCCAATTGTTAAACATTTACCTATGTGTCTCTGGACACATAGGAGGAGGGCATTAATCACTAAGGGCACAGAAAAAAGCCTCTTGCCAGAGGTGGCATTGAAGCTGAGGCTTGAGGGAAGCTGAGGACCCCAAGAGGAGGAGGTGAGGATGGAGAGCATTCTAGGCATCTGGAATGGCCTGGGCAAAGGCAAGGAGGTGGGGGATTTTTTTTTTGGTGGTGGGGAAGGTTCATGCTCCTGTCCACATACTGACCTGTGGTATGGATAGTTGATTCCTGAGCAGCCTTTTCAACAACTCATGGACAAATTTTAGCCAGCAGCAATATGTAAACCAGAAAGGGAAATTGCCCTGTTGGAAAAAGCGAAGCTATTTGGTCAGCATTTAGGGCTGTCTTTGTATAGCTGGGTCCTATATACTTCCCATGCTACCAGAGATGATAGAAACACCTCTCATGGCAAGGAATGGGATGAAAATCCATGATGTTTATTAATTCTCCATTTCCCAGCTGTAAATCCTTATTTGCCTAGAACAGGGGTGGGGAACCTACGGCCTCGAGGCCACATGTGGTCCTCTGGGTCCTCAGGCTTGGCCCTTTGACTCAATCCAAACTTCACAGAACAAGTTTCTTTGGATTCAGTCAAAGGGGCGCACTTGAGGACCCAGAGGGCCACACATGGCCTCCAGGTGGCAGATTCTCCACCTTTGGTCTAGAATGTTCCTTTCATGGTGTCCAAATGTATAATAGGTTAACTTGGTCAGAAGGGACCAAGGTCAAGTCCTGAATGGGGAGAGAATGCTTATTTCTTCTACCAAGCCAGTTTCAGGAGTGTTTTTTGTCATTGTTCAGTCATGTCAGATTCTTTGTGACCCCCTATGGACCATAGCGCACCAGTGTACTCCAAGGGGATTTCTTGGCACTGATACTGGAGTATTTGCCATTTTCTTCTCCAGTAGATTTAATGGGCAAGTGACTTGTCTAGGGTCAAACAGCTAAATTAATAAGTGTCTGAGGTCAGATTTGAATTCAGGTCTTCCTGACTCAGTTCCTTTGCTCCAACTACTGAGCTACCTACATTTCTCCTTCAGGAGGAGTTAGGAGCCATAAAATCTTCTATCACAGATCTAGAGGTGGAAGAGGTCTTGGATCCCATGCAGGACAACCACCCCATTTTAGAGGTGAGAAAACTGAGACCCGGGGAATAGAAGATATTTGTCCATGGTCACCTAGAGAGTAAGTATTTGGGGTGGGATTTGGACCCAGGTCTACTAAGGAGGAGACAGTGCTGTTCCTATTGTATTAGATGCTTCATTGGGTTTTGGTCTCAAATCTTTTGCCAAAAAAAAAAAGAATGGGGAACTGTGAGAACGGAAAGGCTAAGGATGCAGAATTTACATTGGCAAAGTTCTTTGAGATCTTCCATGTAAGCATACCACATTATCATTATAAATGAGAAGCCAGGCAGTCTGGGGCTTCAAATTGAATAGGCCCATTGTGTTATGTGTCATCAGGATTCAGAGCAGCCGTCCTTCCCAGCAGAAGTAACTTAGATAATTTGATTCTCTTGCTTAACCAGGACTGATCACTGCAGGGATGGAAATTAATTTCTTGAAAAACAGCTGCATGCCCCCCCCCCCTTTCCAACCCCTCCCAGCCTCTCAGCCATGGAGCTTTGAAAATGCAGCTCTAATGAAATTGTGGCCAAGGTGCATTGTGATGGCTCAGGAATTCCACCCCATCCCAATCAGCCATTAACAATTCTTTTGCTGTTGTTGTTGTTTATAGGTATGGACTAGGGCAGCTGGGCACTGTTCAGGCAGCTGCCTGCATGGCAGCATCTGTGTGCATTGGAAACCTCAGATGTGAACATGGTCTGTGTTTCTATGGAATGGAGGCAGACAGGTTTGCAGGATCATAACTCTTGAGCTGGGAGGGGAGGTAGAGGTTAATCAGTGTTATTCCTTCACTTAACAGATGTGGAAACTGAGGCCAAGGGAAATCAATGGACTTGTTCAGGGTCACATTGCTATTAAGTGTTAAAGGCAAGACCTGAACTCAGGTCTTCCTGACTTGAATTTTAGCATTTTATCCCTATACAACAGTGGTTGGATTCACTTTTCATAAAATCATAGCTTTGGAACTGGTTGGGACCATAGAGGCCATCTTGTACAGCCCCCCACCCCATTTTACAGATGGTAAAACTGAGGCCTAGAGCATAGACCTAGAGTTGGGAGGCTCAGAAAGCCTTTAATCCCACCCTCTCGCCTTTTCAGTGAGGAAACTAAAGACCAGAGATGGTTAAATAATCTGCTCAAGATCACGTAAGTAGTGAATGATGGAGCCAGGATTAGAATACAGAACCTCTGACTCTAAATTTATTGCTTTTTTACACTGGACCAGAGAGGTCACCTAGTGCCTTGCACCACACTGTCCCCGTGTTAATCACTGATGCTCAACACTGCCTAGAAATGTCATCTGGAAGGTCAGACCAGAAGACAAATGGGAGGATGCTTCTGATGTCTCAGTCAGTTTTTATGAAGCATCCTCTGTGTTCTCCAAGCTGGGGATGGAAGGATTCTCTAGGATGACACACTCATGTATAAGCACGTACAGAGTAAATGTATGCAACATGGGCTCATACCCACATGATGGATGTTTCCTTCCAGAGTTCAGCACAGTGCCCGGCACTGCTCAATAAAGGCTAGGTGTCCGAGGGACTGATTTGGAGGCAATGAGGTCCAGGGTACTGTGGCATGTCAAAGTCAAAGACCCAGATCCACTTCCCACTTCTGACAGTTAATGGCTGTGTGACCTTGGGTAAGTCACCAAACTCTCTGTGCCTCAGTTTCCTTATCTCTCAAATGGGAAGATATTACCTGAAGTACAGCAGTGTTGTTGTGTATATCAGATGAGATAACATGCTGTAAAATCATTTTCAAAACCTTAAAATGCAGTATGAATGTCAATTATTCATGCCAGAGAGTTGTGAAATGTGCTCCCTTGATTAACAGCTATGTGCTTTTTCACAAAAAGGAGTCTGATTTTTGCCATACTTGGAAAGAGGACTCGGTTTCCTCCTCTGGAAAAACAAGATGATCCCTGAGGTCTGTCCCAGCTCTAAATCCATGATCCAGGTATCCCCTTGCTTCGGTGTCCCCCCGTTTACTTTAATTCTCTGGGATTAAAAGGACAGATCTTCATGAACCAGAAGGGGAAGACTTTGATTCCCAACAGAAAAAAAACAAACAAACAACAGCAACAAACTAGCAACATTAAAAGGTTTCCTTGAGACCCAACCGAATTCTTCAGCAGATGTGCACCAGGGCTGTCTGATGCTCATTTGGGGATGCTCAGATCCAGGATTCTGGATTACTCGCCGCCTCATTCGCCAAGCACTCGAGCTGTCTTTTCCCATGATCTCAATTTCTTCTGCTGGTGACTTTGCCTGTCACTGAGCTGGGCTTAGCTGTTGCTTAAGTTGAAATCCAATGGTTCTGATTGACACCTTGTTTCTTCCCATTACAAAATAAACTAATTTCTTTAGCCTTGCACAATATTTCTCTGAAAACAGTTATCGATTGACACAATTCTCTAGACTGGGTGATCAATACTCACCAGTTTAAGAAAAAAGGAGTGATGGATAGGAATACCATTGAGTGACTTTCTGGCCGATGATATGTTCAGATAATTGAGCCTTTGGGAAGGTACTTTTTTTTTTTTTGAGGAGAATGAAATGGCATTTAGGATTTCAGTGGTGAGTTAAGGAGGCATCATTAAATATCGAGCTCCTTGAGGACAGGGATTGTCTTATGCTTTGTATGGCAAGCCCTCGGCATAGTGCTTAGTACAGAGTGGGTGGCTAATAGAGGCTTTTTGGCTGAATATCTGTAGGATATACCGAAAAAAAAAAGCACTAAATTTGGACTTGGGGTTAGCTCTGCTCTCTGAGTGACCTTGGTTAAGTTACTTCATCTTATTGTTTGTTGAGTTAAATTGAGGCAAGGTTTCTTTCTTCAGGTGAAATGTTAGGAAAGCTGCACAGGTAAGGAGAATGAGACCACCATGAGCAGCAAAGGGGAAGCCAGAGACTTGTGGGCTGTGTAGGTAGGTAGTGGGTAGCTATTTGACTGGTAGTTCCGATCTGTGGAACCAAAGGCTTATAAAGCTAGAACTGGAAGGAATGCATCTTACAGACCAATCTCAACCTTATTCTACAGATGAGGAAACTGAAACATAGAAAAATAAATGACCTACCCAAGGTCATATAGGGTCTACTTGTCAGAGGCAAGATTTGAATTCAGATCTTGGAACTCTAGAGCCAGTCTTTTTCCCACCATGTCACTGCCTTCCCAAACTTAACAGAAATGGGTCATTTGTTCTGGATTTTTAAAGGAGGATGTTCTGTCATGAGATGCCAGTGGCAGGTTTTAAAAGAAGCCTTCCTTGTAACCAAGCAAAAGGCAAGCTGATGGTCACAGGGTTGAAAGGAATTCCTACAAGATTGTGGTGGTATTGGTTGGCCAGTCCTTGGTGGTCCTAGGCCCCCTTTCCTTCTGTGTTGTTCTATGGTGCTTCTTTTGGGGGTCCCTTGGCTTCAGAGGGCTCTGAAGGCCTTTCCTTACGACTATTTTATGCTTACAGTCACTGAAGCATCCTTTGTCTAGGGAGATCTTACATCACAGTAGAAAGTGTCTTGAATTTGGGGTTAGAGGACCTTGGTGCGAATCCTTGACCTACTCCCCATATTATATGACTTTGGGCAAATCACTTAACCTACATGGGCTTCTGGGTCCTCTTCTGTAAAAATGGATGGTGAATTGAATGTTCACGTCCCTTCTAGCTCCAGGTGTGTGATCTTATGGTGGTGTGGGGACTTCTTGTAAGATCATAGTGGTCTTTAGAGGTCATGTAACTGCTACACCTCCAACCATTTTTTCAGATGAAAAAACTGAGGTCCAGGGATTTTGTGACCATCTAGTTCATCTATACAGCACATGTAGCTGGGCCATGACCAAATTTTTTTTCCTTTCACTGTATAAACACAATGCCAATTAAAACAGCAAGGTGATTTTTTAAAATAAAAAAGAAAAGGCAAAATCATAATGAAATTTAAATATAAAAACCCTCAGTGAGGAATATCAAGGGTTAGACTGCACAAGAAAGCTAATGAAGATGTTCTTACACTTCCAGACTTAAAAACGTATTACAAAGCAGGCATCGTATTTCTATAAACCTCAGTTTCCTCATCTGTCACATGAAAGGGGTGGATGTGATGCTTCCTAAAATTCTTTCTAGCTCTAAGGGGAAAAAAGCATTGATAAGTCAAAGGACATGAGTTTAAGTCTTACCAGTGTCTCCTACTACTCTTTTGAGCTTGAACAAATCAATGATCTCCCCGTGGCGCTCTATTTTCTCATTTGTAAAAATGAGGAGATCAAGTCAGTGACTGCTTGGCTGAGGCTTCCTATCACAGGGCTTTTAAAAAAATTTAATAATATCTTTTCCTAATTATATATAAAGTCACTTTTTTACATTTAAAATATTTAACATTCATTTTTTAAAATTCCAAGTTCTAATTTCTCTCCTTCCTTCTCCCTCCCTTCCTGAGATGGTAGGCAGTTTGGTATAGGTTATACAGCTGCAATCATGTAAAACTTATTTCCATATTAGTCATGTTGTTAAATAAGACACAGACCCCCCAAAAAACCTCCACAAAAAATAGAGTAAAAATAGTATGGTTCAATCTGCATTCAGATTCCACTAGTTCTTTCTCTGGAGGTGGGCAGCATTTTTCATCATGAGTTCTTCAGAATTGTCTTGTATCATTGTATTGCTGAGAACAGCTAACTCATTCATACTTGATCATCATACAATATTGCTGTTACTGTGTACAATGGTCTCCTGGTTCTGCTCATTTCACTTTGTATCAGTTCATGTAAGTCTTTCTGAAATCCTCCCGCTCATCATTTCTTATAGCACAATAGTATTCCATTACAACCATATACCACAACTTGGTCAGCCATTGCCCAGTTGATGGGCATCCTCTCAGTGTCCAAATCTTGGCCACCCAAAAGAGCTTCTATAAATATTTTCATAGGAATAGGTCATCTCCCTCCCCCCCCCCCCTTTTTTTTTATCTGTTTGGGACACAGACCTAGTAGTGGTATTCCTTGATCAAAGGGTATGCCCAGCTTTATAGCCTTTTGGACATAGTTCCATATTGCTCTCTGTAATGGTAATGGGATTTGAAGGTCTTCCATGCCCCTTGTATTGGGAAGCTAACAGGTACTTATCACTTAGTTTCAAGTTCATAATTGTGTGAAGTATTAAGACCCAAAACTTGTGAATCCCTCAGTGGGATGAACTTGCTGACATAGCAGGAAGGAGTGGAGCAGGGAGGAGCTAATACCATGTATAAGGAGAGGCCCAGGCCTGAGAGGGAAGAGATTTTGAGAACAGAACTTGCGATAGCAGAACTTCTTCTGAGAGCCAGCCAGAACTTCTGCTGAGAACTGCTAGGAATGAGAACTTCTGGGAGCCAGAACTGCTGGGAGTGAGCAGTGTGGAGGCTGCGCAACTACTGTGAGTGAGGACAGGAGGATCTTTGCCTGAAGGAGCCTGTTTTGTTTTAAAGGCTTGGGAATATGGGTGTTCACTGCATTAACTATGTGTACCAACTTCATGGCTACTGTAATGACTTTGACTTTCTGGTTTTAGGACTCAGCTTTCTGGTATTTGGATAAATGTTTTGGCTCTGTCCTCCATGTGGAGAGCCTGTTACATTTTGTGATTCACACTTACACTAGCATATTTATAGTCACTGTGGGCATTGTGAATATTGCATTTTTGTTACACTCTCCAGAATGGTTGCATTAGTTCACAACCCCACAGGTGCATTAGTGAAAAGACTCCTCTTTTACTGATTTAGAGATTATGGTTTCTGATAGTCTTTGAGGAAAGATCAAACTGAGAAGTCATTAGTAAATGCAATGACTGGCATGGAGTAAATCCCACAAAGACCCATCAAATAATACATCAAAGCCACATATGTATTTAGCAACAGCTATTTGCCTAGCACTGTGTTAACTATTTAGAGAAAGAAGAAGTGATACAAGGATGGTTGGAACCAACACTTTGCTCTTTGGAAGCCTATGGTCTCATTCATTAAAAAGCAAACAAAAAAAAATCCATCTACTGGAGCTTCTTATTGGCAACAAAGGTGACGAGAACTTTTTTCCCAGATGAAAGCAAAATTTGAAGGATTATGGAAGACAGATCAAAGGACAGAAGTAAGCCTGGGAACTTCAGAGCTGTAAGGAGAGGGAAGGGGGCTTGGAAGGGTGATGTGGGCATGCAACAGCTCCAGCAGCCAAGTCAATCACAGATGAGGGATATTGTTACCCCAAAAGGAACACAGCCATGAATGGTTGTAACCTTGTCTGGCTCAATGAACTGCTTAAGGAGTGATCTGCCAGGACGGACTTTGCTGTTTCCCCAAGTTTGCCACTACTGGGACTTGGTAAGTGTATCCCCCTCTCCACTTCTCCTCCCTCCCTCACCTCATCTCTGCTCTCGGAGCTGGCATTGCTTCCCCTTAAATCTCTTTTATTTGCTGTCTCTACTTTTATAATAGGTTTTGTGTCCAGATAAAGACAAGCTGATTTTCATTGTATTCTGGGTATTTGATGTAGAGGATTTAACCACACAACAGAGAAAGGACAAAAGGGACCCCATGCACCCACAGCCCTAGACGTAACTGCCAGCCTATAATTGAAGCCTCTGCTCTCTGTGTCTCTGTGTCTCTGTCTCTCTCTCCTTTTCTCCCTCCCTCTCCTTCTCACCCATTCCCACCCCTCCCTTTCCTCTCTCTCTTTCTATCTCTCTGTCTCCATTTTTCTTTGTCTCTGTCTCTGTATCTCTTCCACCTCCCAAAGCAGGGCTTCAGTATGAAAAATTAAATAACCATATTAGCAATAAACAGAGGTTCCTACACAAGAGACAATACCAGGCAGCATGTGACTAATTGCCACCCAAGCGCCATGGTGTTACAGGAGTTCGGAGCAAGAAGATGGCAGTGAGACTTCTGGAGACAACAAGAAGTCATCGTGTTTCGGGATTTGTCACCTGCCTCCTCTGTGGGGGAGGGACAAACATTCCGCACAGGGGGGAAAGAAAGCCCACTGTTCGTTTCTCTTTCTGTCTGCTTGCTTCTGTTCTCCAGCAGCAGAGTCTGCCTGGGCTGGGTCCCCGCAGCACCCTTCTGACCACACTGGGTGGGCATTCTTACTTCTCAGCACCCTGGGCTCTGTTCATACTCGGGAGGGAAGATCTTGGCTGACAGGTATAAGCAATTTATTGGGGGGTTTCAAGGCTTTCCCCTTTAATTTATGGGGCTTGTTTCACACAGGTGGAAACATGCCAAGGACAGCTGCCTTCAGGACAGTGCAGATAATATGTTGGCTTCCAGGCTTATCAGGACAGGAGCACGTTGTGGAAACTACAGCCTCAATATGCCAAAATAAGACTGATTGAGATTCTTCTATGTGCCTAGCCCAATGCTAGATGTCATGGACCATGTAGAGATGTACCTTGTCTAAATGGGGAGACAGAATCTCCTAATTGGAAGCAACCTCAGAAGTCATTTATTCCCATATAAAATATATCCCCCATAATAATAATAATAATAATAATAATAATAATAACGATGATAAATGGTAGCTCACATCTCCATTTTACAGATGAGGAAACTGAGGCAAAGAGAAGTCAAGTGACTTTCCCAGGGTCATCCAACTGGTAAGAGTATCTGAGACTAGATTTAAACTCACATTTTCCTGACTCCAGCCCAATGGCTCTATGGACTGCACCACCCAGCTGTAGCACAGAGGAAGTACTTAATAAGAAAGCTTGTTGACTTGTCTTATTCTACCATGTGCTCAAACAAGAATTCATGTTCTACCATCCCTAATAATTTGCCATTCGGCCTTCTCCTGAAGAGTCCTAGTGAAGGGGAACTCATTATCTCCCAAGGAAACCCATTCCACTATGGGAGACATCCCAGTCCTGATTAGTGTCAATAACAAATCCTGTGAAATAATAATATTACTAAAATTTACATTGCATATTTCCACTGGGCTTGAACCAATGACCATATTTTACACAATGATAACTTTAAATAGTTTAAATTTGAATATGTATGACCACTTCACAGGAATCGTTCATTATCTGCACTAATCAGAACCTTTCTTTAACTCCAATTGTTAGGAAATTCGTCTTTATAGTTACCTTAAGTTTGCCTTTCTGCAACTGTGTATCCCTTGACAGAAAGCTGATCAGTAAGCATTTATTAGACACCTATGATGTGCTAAACATTGAACCAAGTGCTGATGATACAAAGAAATTGAAAAGTCAGTCCCTGATCTCAGGGATCTCACAGTCTAATGGAGAGACAACAATTCCCAGTTCTGCTCTCTGAGGTCAAGTGAAACTAATATAGTTCGTCAGTTCAGGCTCTATCCAACACCCCTTGACAACAATTCTCATATTCCCCTGTTTTCTCATCTATAGACTTAAAGTTACAGATGAGGAAACTGAGTCACAAAAATGTTAAGTTGCTTGTCCATATAAGGTCATATAGCAAGTAGATGTCTGAGATAAAATTTGAATATGGGTCTTTCTGACACCAAGGCCAGTGCCCTATACCATGCTGCCTCTTGTAATTCCCCCAACCTGGTTTAAATGAGAAAATCCCAAGTCCTCTCACATTCTTGGGTCACCTCTTCTGGATAAGCAATGCCATTATTCCCTCTAAAATGGATTGTTCAATATGTTAGCTATCCTGCCCAACTTGGTGTCATAGGAAAATTTTATTAGCATGTCATATCTACTAGTGACTTCACTGAACAAAATGTAGAAGAGAGTGGGGCTAAGGATGGAGCCCTGTGGCTCTCTTCCAAAGACCTCACTCCAAATCACTATTTACTTAGTACATACCGATCCTCATTGCGCCTACCCTCCTCTGACTCAATGGGGTTCATTCCTTGTACTATTCATTTCAAAAACAGGTCCAGATTTGAGTCCAAGTTTTGAAAGTAACTTGTGCTATCACCTAGGGTAGGTCACCTTCCCATTTTTAAAATGAAATTGGGATATATGAGCAGGTCTCAAACTTCTTTGTACTCTTAAAAATTATTGAGGACCCCAAAGAGCCTTTGTATGTGTGGGTTATATCTATTGGTTTTTAAAACTATATTAGTGTTAATATTAAATTGTCTTTGTATTATTATGAAAATAGTTTGGGGTTTCTCTACCCCCTGAAAGAGTAATCAGTGAATTCAGGGGTTGCTGGATCACTCTTTGAAAGCAGTTGGACTAGGTAATCTCCAAGGTATCTTCAGACTCTACAGAAAGGTCTCATATGGGAAATGGTCCTGAGCTGTGCTCTGAAGGAAGGTGGGGATTCTGGGAGTTAGAGACGGAGAGTGAGAGCATTCAAGGTGACACAGGTTTGTATCCATGAGGGTAGCTACCTCAGACACACTTCACCCCATTTCCTAGATTCTGCACCTGCAGAACTCATTGATCTCCATTTCCTCAGGCATTATTTTCAAGGAGCCAGACTCAATGGTGTGGTTCAGGGTCAAAATATTTCTTTGTTACTGGTCTACATGATAGCAGGGAAAAAGCTATTTTCAAGGATAAAAGAATTTTTTCTGGTGAGTCCTTTATGTGCTGAAAGAATTCTAGTTAGCAAAGTGCCTCCTTTCACTCTCAGCCAGTTCAGAGTCCTTGGGGGGTGGGGTGGAAAACTGGACTGGGTGTTGTTTGTTACTCAGTTGTTTTCAGTCATGTCTGACTGTTGGCAACCCCCTTGGGGGTTTTCTTGCCATTTTCTTCTTCAGCTCATTTGACAGGTGAGTAAACTGAGGCAAGCAGGGTGAAGCGACTTGTCCAGGGTCACACAGCTAGGAACTGTCTGAGAACAGATTTGAACTAAGGTTTTCCTGACTTCAGGTCTGGCACTCTGTCTACAGAGCCACCAAGCTGCCCTTGGCTTGGGTACAACAAAAGGCTGATTACTGAATGTTTAAGAGAAAGCACTATATTCATAGGGTCCTAGGAAGGAGACTGTGGAGATAATTTAAGCCAGCTGACTCCTTCTACAGATGAGAAAATAGAGATTAGGTGGCTGTCCATGGTAACACAGGTGTCAGGGATTAAGTGTCATAATACCACGTAGAGTTTTCAAGTTAGAGAATAGAGGTACAAATCCCATCTCCATCACTCACTTTAGGTGTCAAGTCCACAAACATTTATTAAATACCTACTACGTGCCATGTGCTGTGATAAATACCAGAAATGCAAAGAAAGGCTAACAAAAAGCAAACCCAACTCTTACAGGGTGAAATGGGGGAAATAACTAGGAAGCATTAAGGTGAAGGAGGACTGAGAATGGCAAGCTACCTAATCCTGCTTGCCTCAGTTTACTCATCTGTAAAATGAGCTGGAAAAGGAAATGGTAGATCATTCCAGTATCTTTGCCAAGGACACTTACTAGGGGTGTGACTCCGGGCAAGTCACTTAACCCTGTTTGCCTCAGTTTCCTCATCTGTAAAATGAGCTGGAGAAGGAAATGGCCAACCATTCCAGTGTATTGGCCAAGAAAATCCCAAATGGGGTGATGGAGAGTTGGATATGAAATGACTGAAAAACAATAAGAAAGGAAGCCAGGGAATTGGGGAGGCAGAGATAAGGATGGAGAGAGTTCTGGGTCTGGAAGCTGACCATTGGAAATGTGGGGTGTCAGGAAATGGAGTTGCTCACACAAGGAACAACAAGGAATGATGGATGTGTGACCCTGGATAAATCACTTATCCTGTCTATCCATTGATTTCCTTATCCGTCAGGAAACAATAGGATCCAATGAGCTTCTCAACCTCTGGCTCCAAATCTTTCCCTTTCCCCAGGCACCCTGCCACCTCAACATCGAGGCCCCTTCCCCAAAGAGAGCCCTTCTGAAGGCTGCCAGTACCAGCCACCAGCCTGTGAAAGTTCCAAGCAAGGGAGGAGTCTAGACCTGCCTCAATGGCTGTCTCTAGTTTCAATGAAAACAGGAAGAATATTTTTGTGAGGAACAGATTTTGACTGCCCTGGCTGTTTCTCTGTTTCCCTCATTTCTAAAACGCTTTGAGGCAGTCAGTCTAACAGAACCTCCCTGTTCTGTCTTGGATATCTTTTGTTTGTTGGCTAGTTATATTGGAATCACGTAAACGGAGACACAGTCTAAATGCCCATTCCTCACACCATCTCCTAGCCATGCACAGGCTGTGGTGCCAGATTTCTGCTCTGTGTTCCAGGTGAGGTGTAGCTGTGTATCAGCTCGGCCATCCTCAGAGGCTTTTGGGTATTGCTTGGCCCTGAGACAGGCCAGCACTGCAACATTCCTCTCTTCATTTTTTTAAACTAAAGTTTATTCCTGAGACCATATTGAGTTTTTATGTTCCTAGCTCTGCCTTCTGGGACCAAGCAAAACAAATCTAATCTTTCTTCCATATGACAATCCTTCAAATACTTAAACAAAGCCATAATGCTCACCCTCCCCCGTCCAGAGTCCTCCCTTCTCCAGGCTAAACATTCCCAGTTCCTTCAGTGGATCCTTATATGGTATGGACTGGACACCCTTCACTACCTAGGTTGTCCTCCTCTGGATGCTCACCAAACTATCCACGTCCCTGCTAAAATGTGGCTATGAGGACTTAGCACTGTGCTGCTTAGACTGCCATCTAAGTCTGAAGAGATGCCAGAACTCGTCTAATCCAACTCCATTATTTTACAGATGGGGACACTGAGGCTCAGGGAGGTAATCTGATCAGGCTAGAGGATAAAGCTAAAGAGAAGAAGTGACTTGATTTAGGTCATACTAATAGCAATTAACAGAATCAGGATTCCACTGCTGATGCTTTGACTTCAAATTTGAGGCTTTTGCCCGCAAGGGTTAGGGAGAGCTGAGTGACTTTTACCTTATGATCAGCTAGTCTGGGCTTTGCAATAAATAGGGGTGAAGACCTTTGATCTATGGTGTTCTAAGCCAAAAATAAGTCACCAAAAACCCAACACACCCTGCATTAGGTGATTTAAGCATTTGCCTAAGAAGTGGTAGTTGTTCAAATCTCAGCAGTTCCATGCATTGGAGAGGGTCTTTGCCCTGTTTCAGAGGCAGTATGGTACAGTGGTTACAGCCCTCTCTACTCTTAAAAGCACCCATGTTGCTCTTAATGTGTGGAGTGATGCTGGGTCCAGCCATGTACCAGGAGCCCAGTCCTAGGACTAGCAGGTCACAAAACCACACTGTATTTCTTCATTGTGTGTGCCTCAGTTTCCCTGGCCACATCTCTGGCTGTATCCTTTACCTGTCCTTATCTGCCCTGCTTTGGAGGGATCAATCCCAGCCATGGTGTGGGACCACCTTAGTTTGAAGGCGAATGCTGCTCTAATACCTTTCTCTTGTATCTCCTGCTTCCTCTTTGGTGCGACTTCAGAAATTTCCAATTAAGCTATGTGTCCTTGGCTAGTTATTTCATCAGCACAGAGAGCTCCCCAATGGGCGAAAGCCATCTACCAGTGCAGATTTCCACCTACTCTGTGGACATGACTCTAAGCTCCTATGTGTCAGACGTAGGGTTTGAGCAGCAGCTTGGAGAGACTTATGGGTTTGGAATCAAGAACATTTGGATTCAAATCATGCCTTGGATTCTTATTAGCTGTGTGATATTAGACAATTTCCTTCGTCTCTCTGTGCCTCAGTTTCCTAATCTGCAAAATGGCGGGTTAGATCCTGTCTAGCTCTAAACCTGTGCTCCTAGGAACGTTGGAAAGGAAAGTCACTTAAATTCCCTGTGCCTCAGTTTCCTCATCTGTAAAATGACAGAGTTAGATTCAGTGGCCTTTAAGGTGGATATAAATCTATGATGCTATGATTCCAGGTTGCCCTGTACCTGAATCCAGCTCTAGCTGGATTCTTACATACTTATGTATCTCTCATACATGTCAAATAAAATAGTCTGCGGCTTTCAACATCTGGCCCATGGATTTTTTCTGAGAATCCCCTTCAGTTTCAGCAACAGACCCCACTCAACACAGAGTTAAAACCACAGGGGGTTTAGAGAATGTCAGAGGAAAACTAGAAAATTTTATTTACAATGTAGAACAGGCAAGGAGCATGAGGATCTGACTTCTAATTTTAGAGATGATTCATTCAACGTGGCATAGCATTGTCTCGAGTCTCATAAAAAAAGCCGGCAGGTGGCCATTAGTGTTACAAATCTTTTCCATTTTCTGGATGAAAACAGGAGTTTAGAATGCTGTGGGTGCTCACACAGTACAGCCTGAGACAGACAAAAATGACATCAGCAAGTGTACCCGGAGACAGAAGGGACCTCGGCAGCCACTGAGTCTGGCCACGATGGCCAATGCCCTAGCCTGTGAGTGAAGGCCTCCACTGTGCTGGGGACCCCTTCATGCTCCACCTCCCATCCAGGCATCCACCAGGGCACGAAGATCTAGGCAGGATGGACAGCTTTCCATCTGCCCTGCTGTGATGCTCAGCGCCCTTTCCCCACCAAATCCATTCTACCTCTGAGCTTGCAATCATCTGCTCAATTACTTAACCCCCGCCTGTATAAAACTGGAGAAGGAAATGACCAACCACTCCAGTATCTTTGCCAAGAAAACCTCACGGTCCATGAGGTCATGAAGAATCAGATGTGACTGAATTATTGAACAACAAAAATGGCTCCCTTCGTCATCCCTGTGATTCCCTGGAGTAGATCTCCTGGCCCTGGCCTCCCCTCTTTCATAAGAATTTATCTTCATGATTGCACGTGTATAACCTGTATCGGATTGCTTAATGTCTCAGAGAGGGGAAAAGGGAGAGAGGGAGGGATAGAATTTGGAACTCAAACTTAATGCATATTAAAATTATTTAAATTGTTTTTACATGTAATTGGGGAAGAATAAAATATTAATTAAAAATAAGTATTTATCCTCCCCTGAGAATGTAAGCTCCCCGTGGGCAGGGACTGTCTCACTTTTACATATGTAACTCTAGTAACACCAAAGGGGCAAGGCGGCGCAGTGGATAGAGTCCTGCGCCTGGAATCAGGAAGACCTGAGTTCAAATATAGCCTCAGACATTTACTAGCTATGTGACCTTGGCCAAGTCATTTAACCTCATTTGCCTCAGTTTCCTCATCTGTCAAATGATCTAAAGACTGAAATGGCAACCCACTCCAGTATCTTTGCCAAGAAAACCCCAAATTGGGGGCACAGAGCATAGAACACAACTGAAAAATGACTGAACAATGAGGATAAGGTAATTTTCCAGCTCTAAATCTGTCTGTATGCTTTAGGAGCTCTTGACCCTTGCAATAACAAACCCAAAGTGACAGGAAATATCATAGTATGTAAATGTGTCAAAGGAAATTCAAGTAAACACACAGGATTTATTCTGGAAGGGGCTCTAGGGATCATCCAATCCAATCTCCTCACTTAGGAGGAGGAAACCGGAGATGAGAGGCTCAGTGATCTTTGTTGGCGACGGATCATTGATGATGAAATGATGACAGTTTGAAAAAGAATAAAACATGGTACAGCATTGAGAGATACAGAAAGAGACAAAGAAAGAGAGGGGTTAGAGATAGAGAAAGGCAGAGAGATAGGATCAGGGAGGCAGAGAGAGACAGAGAGATTCTACGAGGTGCAAGGGAGGAAACTGAGGCAAAGAGAGTTTAAGGGACTTGCCCAGGATCACACAAGTAAGTATTTGAGGCTCATTTTGAACTCTGGTCATCCTAACTTCAGTCCCAGTGCTCCATGTACTATGGGACCACCTAGCTACCCCAAGTATTAGTATTTCCCCAAAGTAGAATGAAGCAGGTCTCTCCCCAAAGATAATCTTCAAGTCTAGACTGGATGACCCACTTGTTGGGTATGTATAATGGAGACAACTTTCAGGTCCGGATGGGACTGGATGGACCCCGAGGTCTATTCTGGCTCTCCAAATCTGTGATCCCATGAACATTCCTAATTTTCAGTGTCTCCTTGGTAGCCTGGGTCTGGAGGAGGATTTCTTAACTTGTGGTCCCTGGGAGTCCATGGGTAGATTTCAAGGGGTCCATGAACTTGGATGGTGAAAGAAATACAACTTTGTATTCACCAACTCTGAACTGAAATTTAGCATTTCTTTTAATTCTTTAAAAATATTTTCAGTAAGGGTTTATGAGTAACAATTTGTCATATACCAACAACTGAATCACCCTCATCTAGTTCTCCTTCTCCACTTTAGAGAGGTAGAAAGTGAAGATGGCATGGTATATTTATTTGTGGCAGAATAGAAACAAGAACCCAAGGAGTCTGACTTGGGGCTAGACCAGCTATTGCTTCTTTCTCCCTACCCCTCCTCCCTTGCCTAGTTTGGCCAGATCCTGCTAGGAAAAAGCTCCCCTTCCCTCACCCTCACCTCCCTTCGTCCAGGTGTGATGAATGCCTGTCTCCAAGTGAGTAAACATCTTCTGTTGCTACTGTACCTTTCCAGCCTGGACAAATGATCTGGAAGAGTCCTTGATGTAGCTGTTTGTTAGCCCTGATTCCTGACGTAGGACCCCCTGTGTCCACCAGCAAATCATCAGCTGTCAATTCCTGGGGCTGTAGTGCCCTATGGATGCATCATCCCAACCCCTCTCCCTACTGCCCCCACCTCCACTCCAGATACATACACAGACTGAGGTTGAGCTCATCAGTGGTTGCTAACACTCTGGGTGTCTTTCTCCTTTGGTGGACTTTCAAGTCCAATGGTTCCCCATCACCGTTAGGAACAAACATAAACCCCTCTATCTAGAGTGAAAAGCCTATGCCATCAGAACCCTCAATGATGTCCATGATCATCAAAAGAAGATAAGCCTAGAAAAACAATGTGGCTAAAGAATTCCCATTGCCTAGATACTGGGTGAGACCCAGAAGAGGAGACAAACCCAACTTCTAATCAGTCAATCAACCACAAGGTCCTCTCCTACTTGCAGATCTCAGCAGAAGACACGGACATGACACATACATGTAAAAACACCAGAAGACATCTCCTCTTCCAAGGAGGTCAGCTTACACTTTCTCAGTGCAGTCCTTTCCTTGACCACTCCAATACCCAGTGACCTCTGCCTCCTTCAGTTATAAAGTTTGTATTTGTATCCTGACTGGTATCAGGTTCATAACTAGGGTGGGGGATTGGAGGCCATTGCTCCAGGTGTTCCTGTCTGACTTCTAGCTCAAAATCTCTGAACTGCAAGTACTCACATGTTTATGTCCCTCACAGCAACTTCTAGGGACTTATTAGCTTAGAATGAAACCCCTGCCGGAGACTCTGCTGAGAGAATGACTCCAATTCCATCTCTCTATTTTTAATAAAGGTTGCAGGATGATCATGTAAGAAACTCTTACATCTTACCCAAAAGGAATGTCAACTTTATGACTTAGTCGGGGAACAACTTAATAACAGTCCCAATTCCAAATCAGACAAAACGCCCCTTCCACTTACCAACAGAAAAGTCTAAGAATCTCCCCAGTAAATATGCTGCTGGAAATATACCTCATGAGAACTGATGAGTTCACCAAAGGGTAGAGGATGGTGAAGGAAGAACTGGGGACCTAGCATCTCTAGTGCCCCAATAAATGGCCAGGCTAATGGAATGGGAGATGGACAAATGAGCCAGCCAGGGAGCATCTTGGGTCACATATCCAGAGCTCACCAAAGCCTCAGAGGTAGATCATTCTGTCATAGGATCATAGACACAGAGCTGGATAGGACCTCAGGAGCCAACTAGTCTAACCTCATCCTTTACACATGAGGAAACTGAGGCACAGGAAAGGTAAGTGACTTCCCCATGGTCACACAGGGAGTATACCGCCTCTCAGGAGCCTGGTCAGACAAATTTACCCAGTTGATATTTGGTGACAGATGTAACCACATCACTCCACTTACTCAAGATGTTTCCAGTGGTTCCCTACAACCCCTTGGATTAAATTCTAACTCTTCTGTTTGGCACTTAAAACTTTTCACAACCTAGTCTGAACCTGTCTTTCCAAACTAATTTCCCCTGTCTTTTTGCCATGCACTCTCTATTCCACCCAACCTAGCTTGCTTGCTGTTGCTGCCCATAGCATGCTATCTCCTAAAGTCTGGAATGTTTTCTCATCATTTTTAAGCTCCTTTCAAGGCTAACATGACAATTCTACAATAAGATCTTTTCTTGATCCCAAATTATTAATGCTGTCCCCTCCCCATTTACTTGTAAACATTTTGTATTTACCAATCTCTGTACATGGTTTTTCCCCAAGTAGAACTGTTGGGTGGGGAGAGAAGACAGATGAAGGGGTTAGTTCTGTACAGAAGAGAAAAAAAAATAGTGACTTGATGCATTGTGCCTTGTGATAGTAGGTGCCTAATTAATGATTATTGAATTGCATTTTATTGAAACTGTTATAAGAAAACCTCTGGGAGGGATGTTGTCAGAGCTGCTGGATCAGACCTAGAAGAAGGAGCCTCATTCCATCTATAAAAGCGGGGAGGTCCTAATTTGTAAACGTTGTTTTGAAAATGGATCCCTGGGAATTCTGAGCCCAATGTGGTCTCAAAGAAAAAGAGGTTCATGGACAGACGATGATATTAGCCTGTAGATTGGAGAAAATGGGTTTTCTAAAAAATGGGGGCTTAATATCAACTCTGAGGTCACTGCACTTAAAATACAAGGTGAGATTCATCAAAGCTCAACAAATGTTCTGTGGATTTTAACAACTGTATTGCTTCAGGTGCTATGGCAGTTTAACTTTAAACCGGGACCTTTCTATTTGCTTTGACCTGGCCTGAAATTTATTGACTAGTAGATAGATAGATAGATAGATAGAGATAGATAGATAGATAGATAGATAGGTAGATGGATGGATGGATGGATGGATAGAAAGATAGATCATAGAATGATAGATAGAGAACATAGGTAGATGGGTAAACAGATGGATGGATAAAGACAGGTAGATGGATAGAAAGATAGATATTTATGCAGGTCACACAGACAGTAAGTTTCTAAGCAGTATTAAAACTCATGTCTTCCTGCCTGCTCTCTATCCACAATTCCATTCAATTCAATAAGTTGCCCTTGATTCAGCCCAAGTTGATTGCTTGAATAATAATAATAGTAAGCATTTTAAGGTTTACAAAGCACTTTACAAATATTATTTGATTTAATCTTATTATTACCCTTATTATACCCATTTTACAAAATAGAAAATGGAGTCAGAGCTAGTTAAGTGACTTGTTCAGGATCATACAACTAGCCAGTATCTGTAGTACTCTAGAAAAATTCGAGGAGGGAGTGATCCCTTTCAGCAAGGGCTGGGGGAGAGGTGGAGTGGCTTTATGGAGGAGGTGGCCCCTGAGCTGAACCTTGAAAGAAAAGCAAGATTCTGAAAGGCAGAGATGAGGAGGGAGTCTATGAGCCAAGGGGTAGGAGATGCCCCCTGAGAATGCAGATTGGATTCAGATAATACCTCACAGGGTAACTCCCCCAGAAGATGGAGCTCCTGAAGGAGACATAGATGAAGTAAGGTGGGAAAGTAGGTTGGGGCAAGGTTATAGAGGACTTTAAATGCTTAAATACTTTAAATTAAGGTTTTTTTAAGAGTGGGAAGAGATTTTAGAATGTATAATGTCAGAGCTGGGAGGACCCTTAGAACCCAGAATGTCAGATCTGGGAAGGTCCTTAGAAACAGAGGATGTCAGGATTGGGAGGGCAGGTAGAACACAGAATGCCAGGATTAGGAGGGCAGGTTAAAAAAAAAAAGAAAGATAGATATTTAGATATTTAGATAGATAGATAGATAGATAGATAGATAGATAGATAGATAGATAGTCTGATTGGTAATAATTTTAAAACAGAGATGAAGCTTACTCTGCAGCCACAGATCCTGGCTAATTTTAGGGTCCATTGCATTCCATTCAATAAAACATTTATTAGGGTCCTGCTGTGTACTGTGTGCTGTTCTAGAATGGTATAGTTGGGCTCATGTATACAAACATATATACACATATAATCTACAATATACATGCACATACATGTGTGCACCTACACATGTATACATCTATCACTATAGCTATACAGATAAATATATGTGTGTTCATATGTTCATGCATGTGTATTATGTATATACATATTCACATCTTATAAGCATATCCATCATATATATATACATGTATATATGCATGTGTGGGTATGTATATGTGTGTACACATGTATGTGCATATATGTATATATGTGTGTATAGATGCACAATTTAGAACTGGAAGAGAGCTCAGAGGCTCATTTCTTTTAAAAGTGAAGACTCTGAAGTCTAGAGATGTCACATGACTTGATATCAGACAAATAGTTGAAATGAGGGGTAAATCTGAACGCAGTTCCTCTGATGCTAGACCTCCCAGATACTGATACAATCACCTCCTGTCAGTGACTCCATTCTTCTAAGGCCAGTCCTTCTTCCTTCTCTTATGAGCTCATGGTCTCCTAATCCTCCCAATTCCATCCCTCCCCCATACACACACCCCTTTCTGACTTCTTCATTTAGTCATTAAACCTGCTTAGATGAAAACTTCTGTTTAGCTTGGTTAGATTTAGTTCATATCATTTATATGATTCATGGAGCCCAAAATAAACCCCCTTCAAACTCTTGGCAATCTCAGTCCAGCCAATAAATTCTTGAAATGCCTTGCTGGCAATTTCATGATATAGAAGGTGGACGCCTCCACTAAAATCCTTCTCCCATGACTCCTTATGGTTTGGAGGTGACCTTAAGGTCCCAAAGACCGTACTCTGTCTAGATCCCACTAAGTTGGAAATATTTTGGATGAGGGTCTGACTGTTACCTGAGGACCAGCTTAGCTAGGGTCAGAGAGGTCCACGCCAGAGGACTGGCCACCTGCTGGTTGGTGGCTTTGCTTATTTTTGGCCATAGAATGAAATAAAGCTTCTTCCTGAGGTAGAGATGGACTGTGACCCACATGGATGGAGGAGTGTCCACACTGATAAAAGGCACAGGTCTCTTGAAACATTGAAGGCAAAGGTTTAGAGAAGCAGTGAGTTTAGAATAAGCTTTGGACTTACCTTAGGGATGTAAGTAATGCAAAATTAACCATAACCTGAGGACAAGGCAGTGGCTTTTTTTGTCCTTGAACTCATAAGTGTGCAGGAAGAAATCGCCAAATATAATACATACACAAAAATAAGACTTCAGGAATTGTTTTTTGTCAAGTTTAGAGAAAAGATTACTACACTAGAGAAATGAAAAATCAAGATAGCTCAAGGAGGATAAGAGGTATAAAAGGTCAAAATTCTGAATATATAATCATAACTACCTGAATGATTTTTTATTTTTAGAGAAATGACATCTAACGAGACTGATGTGACCACACAGGGAGCTCTCTAAGAAATTAAAACCTAAAAACGCAATATATGTAAGATGGAAAGAAAGACACTTTCCAAAAGGGAATTTAAAAGAGTAGCATGTGCCTGTGGGACTAGTATCAGGAAGGATAAAGCTCAAAATGGGCGTAAAAGCTTTTGGAAAACACTAAAACAGTCAGGCATTTTTTTTTCTCCTCTTGAAATGTGTACAAATCAAGTATAAAATGGCAGAATTGGAATCAAAACTTAGACCTGAGTTCAAATGTGACATCAGATACTTACTACCTGTGTGACTCTATGCAAGTTAATGAATCTGTCTTCCTCAGTTTCTTCATCTGTAAAATGGGATAATAATAATACCTACCTACCAAGGTTATTGTGAGGACTAAATGAGATGTTATTTGCAACGTATTTTGCAAACTTTAAACCGCTACGTAAATATCGGCTAACAGCATCATCATCACCCAACAGTTAGATTGTGAGCAGGTAGGAGAGAAGAGTGATCACCAGGAGCTAGCATAGGTTCACAAGAACAAATCATGCCAGTTCAGTCTCACTGACTCTTTATTTTGATGGCTTGCTCCACTGGTAGAGATTCTGTGAATGCTGGAGATGTGTCACTTCTATTACTCTCTAGAGGAAGGTGTAGGACCATCTGCTGGGCATGCTGAAAGAGGTAGAATTTTATAAAAAATTTTAACATTTGTAAAGTGCTTTACAAATATTGTCTCATTTGATCCTTACAATAACACGGAGAAGTAGGTGCTAATTTAGTACCCATTTTATAGATGAGGAAAGAGAGGCACACAAAAGCTAAGTGATAAACATGTTTTATAGATTGGAACATTTTTTTACTAGGTCCTTGCAATGCCATGTCTCTTGGCATAAAATTGGTCTACTTGCAGTCACTGGTCACATAGCTATTAATTATCTGAGATGAGACATCTACTTGTATTGTAAAGTTTATTTTAATTATTGATATTTTTGCTTTTTTTGAGGAGCAGTTGGGGTTAAGTGACTTGCCCAAGGTCACACAGCTAGTACGTGTTAAATGTCTGAGACCGGATTTGAACTCAGGTCCTCCTGACTCCAGGGCTGGTGTTCTATTCACTGCACCACCTAGCCACCCCTATTGATCTTTTTTATTTTACATCCCCTTTATTTCCAAATATGTCTGACTCATGTTTTTCAGTCATGTTTGACTCTTTGTGACCCCATTTGGGGTTTTCTTGGCAAAGATACTGGAGAGGTTTGCCATTTCCTTCTCCAGCTCATTTGACAAATGAAGAAACTGAGGCAAAGAAGGTTAAGTGACTTGTCTAGGGTTGCACAGCTAGTCAGTGTCTGAGGCTGGATTTGAACTCATGAAGATGAGTCTTGCTAATTCCAAGCTCAGTGGTCTATCCACTGTGCCACCTACCTGTCCATCTCAGCCTTGTATGTCCCCTGTCTTTTCAAATAGATCCTTGTCCTTATTTCCAAATATATCCTTGACTTTTCTCTATCCAGAGAACTATCCTTTGTAAAAAAAAAATGGAAAAAATTTGTTCAATAACACTAATCAGCACATTAACTAGGTCTGATAGTACATGCGATATTACATCCATAATCTCTCCCTTTGGCAAATAAGAGTTGGGGAGATGTACATCCTCATCTTTTTTTTGTTTGTTTTTGTTTTGTTTCGCTTTTTTGGAGAGGGGAAGGCCGGGCAATTGTGGTAAAGTGACATGCCCAAGGTCACATGGCTAGTAAGTGTCAAAGGTGTGAGGCTGGATTTGAACTCAGATCCTTCTGACTCCAGGGCCAGTGCTCTATTCACTACTCCCCCTAGCTGCCCCCCGTATTCTCATCTTGAAGAGATGACTCATACTTAGTATCATGTCATAAATTTCAAGCTTGGATGGCCATTTGATAACATTTTATATGGGCCACTCCTCTAGTCCAGCGGCAGTTAGGCGTCTCAGTGAATAGAATGCCCAATCTGAAGTCAGGAAGACCTGAGTTCAAATCCAGTCTCATATGCTTTCTAGCTTTGTGACCCTGGGCAAGTCATTTAACCCTGTTGATCTCAGTTTCCTCATCTGTCAAACGAGCTGGAGAAGGAAATGGCAAACCAGCATCTTTGCCAAGAAAACCCTAAATGGAGTTGTGAAGCATCGCACGTGACAATGAAAAACAACGACTCATTTAATCTATCCTGGTGGCTCAGTGAATACAGTGCTTTACTTGGGACGAGGAAAACTTGAACTTGAATTATACCTCATGCAGGCACTAGTGATGTGACCCTGGGGAAGTCACTTAGCGTCAGTTTCCCCATCTGTAAAATGGTATTTATAGAAGCACCTACTTACTAGGCTTGTTGTGAAGATAAAAGACAATACATGTAAAAACACTTTTCAAATCTTGCAGCACTACATAAATGTTTTATTTTAATAATGAGCCATGCAAGGAGAATAGACTTGCCTCTGGCCAGGCAGTTAGTAAGTAGAGGAACCGAACCTGGATTAGAACCTGGGTCTTCTGAGGTCAAATCCAGTGCTCTTTTTTTGTCCCCAGGCTGCTTCTCCTCTCAGTGGGTTGGGACGATGAATAGAATAGCTTTGAAGGCCTCTTCCATTTCTGTGGCTCTTGATCCTAGGTGAGCTGGTGTTTAATGTTTAAATGCCCATTTCTTGTTTTTGCCATTTTAACATGGCCCCTGTTTGCTGGAGGTGGAGGCACTTATCAGAGAGTCTTCCTAATGAGGGCAGTGATCTATCCTGGCTTGCATCCACACTTCAATGGCAGTAGGATGACTCATCTACCCTCCCATGAACAATGAAAACTGATTTTAGCCACTCACATTGTCAGGGACCATCCCTGCCCTCTGCCCTGGGCTCGGGTCTCTCTTCTTGCTGCTGTGGAGTTTGATGTCATTTGAAAGCATACCAAAGTGTTTGGTCTCCATGCATGAACTGTCTGAACAGCAATTCATGTGCAAAAGACCTAGGCATTTGAGGGGGCCACAGGTACCGGAGGAGCCGATGGGGGAGTGGGGAGGAGAGTGACCTGGATGTGGAAAGGACGAAGGTAATTAGAGGCTATGCTCATAGAAGTGTATGGTCCAGACCAGACCATGGGCTCAGATCATAAACGCCCGCTAAACTTACCACTGTCAGACTTCATCCTATTCTGTTCTATGGCTGTGTTCTATTCTGGACGCCATACTTTAAGAGGGACATTGACAAACAGAGACTTAAGGAAAGGAACCATCTATTGAAGGCCACCCATATAGTGAGGCCATATTTGAACCCCAGGTACTCTAGAACCAACACTCTTACCACCCTACTATGAGTCCGACTCCCTCACTTAACAGAGAAGTGGGAAAACAGAGAAGTGGGACTTCCTGCTCCAGATAACCCAGCTGGTTAGGGACTAGACCAGTATTGGAGCTTCGTCTCCTGACTCTAAAGAAGGGGTTTTCCGCTGTGACGATCTCCATTAGCTTTATTACACACTTTCGCAGGGAATGCCCCATGCCAAAGAAGAATATGTTCCAATACAAAGTACCAGAACCAATTCTCTCTGAGAACGTATAACATTTTTTCAAAGATCATAACATTTTCATGAGACCATCCTAATGGGATCTGCATCCACAACATCAGACTTTCCATGAAACCCTGGGGCTTGCATTCTATCAGAGAGAAAATACACACACACACACACACACACACACACACACACACACATGCCCCTACATATGAAATAAATCCTTAAATGCAAGATAATTTTGGGGAAGGCATTATAGCTATGGGAGGGTCTGGCAATGGATAGAGTTCTGAGCCTAGAGTCATATAGGCACTAGTTATGTGACCCCAGAGCACCTGAGTGCTTTAGTTCAAACCTGGCCACAGATACTTACTAGCTGTGTGACCCTGGACAAGTCACTTAACTCTGTTTGCCTCAGTTTCCTCATCTGTCAAGTGAGCTGGAGAAGTAAATGGCAAACCACTCTAGTACTTCTGCCAAGAAAACCCCCAATGGAGTCATGAGGAGTCTAATGATGAGTTGAACTTTCAATGCTTGTTTTAATCATTAAATTGAGTTACATTAAAATGGGGCAGTCCCAGATCCATGGCCTGCCTTTGGGATTTTAATGAAATTTTTGGTCCCCCTCTGGCTTTACCTCCTGGAAGCTCTTTGCCAGTCCCTCCAGACCCTTGGAACCCCATTAGTAGGTATTCTATGGTTCTTGGCTTCATATGGAGGAAGATGATGAAGGGGTGTAAAGTAAGGTAGAGCCTGTATCCTAAAGCAAGACAGTGCAATTGAGTAAAAGGCAAAAGAAAAAAAAGAGATAAATGAATGAATGAGAAAATAAGCATTTAGAAAACTCTTTGTTATGTCCCAGAGCTGTGCTAAGCATCGGGAGGACAAAGAAAGATCAACCCAGTCAGTCCTTGCTTTTTAGGAACTCACATTCTAATAGAGGCCAGTGGGGGAATAAACGTGGAAATAGATAAATGCATAGGGAATATATACAGAGTAAGTGGTCAAAGGTAATCCGAGAGAAGAAATTAGCAGAGCCAGTGGGACTCAGAAAGTGGGACTTGGATTGACTCTTGAAGGAAACCAGGGAAACTGAGGCAAAGGTGAGGAAGGAGACCATTATAAGCATCGAGGATGCTGAAGATACTAGGCATGTCACGGTATTGGGGGATCAAAGAATGCATGAAGATGGATGGCAGGCAAGATGGGAAGGGCTGTAGACATTGAACAGAACTCTGTTGATTTAAACCTGAAGTCACTGGAGTTTATTGAGTAGGGTGAGTGACATGGTCAGACCTTTGTTTTAGAGAAATCACTTTGGGAGCTGAATGGAAGATGAATTAGAATGGGGAGATGCCCAAAGCAGAGAGACCCATTAGAAGACAATTTCAATAGTCCTGGCAGGAGGTAATTTGGTCCTGAACCAACATTGTGGCTGTGTGAGCAGAGAGAGGGAACCGTATGAGAGAGATGTTGTGAACTGAGCAAAGACAAGTCTTGGTGACAAATTGGATATGTGGGGTGATTGAGAGTGATGAATCAGAGATGATCCTAAGGTTTTGAGCCTAAGTTATTGGGAGGATGGTGGTGGCCTTGATGGAAAGAGGAAAGTCCTGAAGAGTAAAAGGTTTGGGAGAAAAGAATTCATTTTGTTTTGAAGATAATTGAGTTTTAGATTTCCATTTCCCCAATAAACAGACTTTGTTTCCTATTCTTTAGTACAACAAAATGTGCTGGTATAAATATGTGTATATATATATGTATGTGTGTATATAGATACATATAGATATATATATATAGATAGATATATATGCATATCTCTATATATTTATGTGTGGGTTCTTTTTCTTTGATCTCTTTGGGGTGTATGTGCATATATATAAATGTATATACACACATGTAGACATATATACATGTACATATATACATATACATATGAGTACATGTATATGACATACACATGTGGTATCATTGGGTCAAAGGCTATGAAATGAAATGACTTCTTAAGTATAGTTCTAAATCACTTGTCCAGATGGCTGGACCAAGTCACGGCTCTACCAACTGTGCCTTTATCTACCTGTGTTTCCATCCTCCCACAGCCTCTTCAGCAATGGCTATTTTGTGATTTTAGTCAGCTTTGCCAGTCTAACTGAGATGCATTCGTGTGTACTTCTCTTATTATTTGGGATTTGGAGTATTTTTTCCATGGGGTTGTTTTTAAAGACTGCCTATTCATATCCTTTGGCTATTATCTATTGAGGATCACTTATCTTCTCAGACTCGTGTTGCCTCTGAGAAAAATTTCCCTGATTCCCCACTTAGTGCTTCATCCTCGGATTATTTGGTATTTGTATGTGGACATGTTGTATTTCCCAGGAAGCACCTTGAGAATAAGAAATGTTCCTTTTTTGTCTCTGGATTCCCAGAACTCAGCACAATGCCTTGCCTACAGTAGACACTTACTAAATTTTTAAAAACTGACTTGAGTTGAATCTTAGAACAGGAGCTTAATTTTACTGGTGTAAGAGAAACAGCTCTACTGGGTGCAGTAGTGGGAAGGGCAGAAACCATTCTTAACTCAGCTCTTTGTTAAGCACAATGGCTCTGGAGTCCCACATCTTGGATTCAAATCTCATCTGACACTGAAACAAATCAATTGATTTCCCTGGATTTCTCAATCTCTAAAATGAGGGGGCTGGACCACATTACCTTAGAGGCCCCTCACGCCTTCTGCTGGGGTCCTGGCACCTTATTCAGGGTTCCCTCATCTCCTAAGGTTCCCCAAAGGCAGAGACAGGTGATGGTTGATGTATTCCTCAGTTATAAGAATAACATTTTCCCCTGTCTTTAGTGACTGACAAAGGTCCTACTATGTAGATTAATAGCTGGCATTTGGGTTTTACAAAGCCCTTTACATACAGCATTTCTTTCATTTGAACCCTAGAATCTTTTTTTCAGGGACCTTCTTATGCCCATTTGACAGATGGGGAACCTGAGGCTTCTTCAGGTGTAATTTGCTTAAGATCACATGGCTAGTAAATGGCAGAGGTGGGTTTTTAACCTTGATCCTCTGACCCCAAAATCTGTACTCTTTTCACTACACTCTGCAGTCTGTCAACACTCTGATGCTAATGTTCATTTGGGAAATGCTAATTTTATAACGAACTCAAAGTTGACTGACAGGAGGCAGAACAATAGTGAGACAGACAAATTAGCACAGGATATAGCTCAGAGGAAGAGAGAAATTAATAAAAACACAGAATCTCTAAGTTGGAAGGGGCCTCAGAAATCTTCTCTTTCAAATCATATTTGACCAAACCCATGCTAAAACACCTTCAGCCAGCTTTTGCCGGAAGGCTTGGAATGAATGGTTGCCCATCCTACTTTTAGGCAACAATTCATGGGAAAGAATGGCCATATATGGAGCTGACTTCTTCCATTCTTTGCCCCTTATCTGACCCTGTGTGTGGATAGGGAAGGTTTTTAGTTATTTAGATTCATGAGCTAAAGAACATACGGGAGAATGAGGAAAAGGGGGATTTTGACTCACATGGGCCGAGAAAGGATTGTGAAATGGATTCTAGGTTGGGACCTAAGAGATTAGAGGGAATAAGAGATATTCCATGTAAAGTACTGAAGATGTAGCAAACAGACAGGGCTTCTGGGAGAGGTTAAGACCTAGAAATTGAAAATGGGTCCCAGCTAGAAAGAACCATTTTACTTCTACTTACCACCTCTCATATCCTGATTGGCTCATTGCTAGGTCTTCTCCCTTACCTCTGTGCCACTCCTCCAAATGCCTTGGCTAATTGTAAGCCATAGGAGAAGTTCTGATGCCATCAGCCTGCTTCTCATCAGTTGTAGCCTCCTTTTTAGATATTAGAGGGTGGGGTTGTTAAATTGTTAGTTGGAAGAGAACAAAGAGGAAGGACACAGCTCTTGGGAAATATGGGACTTGAACGCAAAAAGATCAGTCAACACTAGAAAACGTGAGTGAAAACATACCCTACCCCCAGGGAACTTACATTCTATTGGGGGTGCTCCATGTATGTCAGCAAGGACAGGGGGTGGATTTTATAGGTACAGGGGAATCCAGGGAGAGGAAACCCCCTTTATCAATGTATAGCAGCACCTTCTGGTCTTAGGGAGTCCCTACAATTGAAAAGTTGTAACTTGTTCAGGGTCACCAAGCTGGGATGCATCAGAGGCAGGATTTGAGTCCAGGTCTTCCTGGTCAATTCTCCATCCACACTAATGTCTCACAAGTAAGTTAATATATAGAACATAAAATATAAAGAATATGGAAAGTGATTTCTATAGGGAGGGAAGTAGCTATAGTTGAGGGGATCAGAAAAAGCCTTTCAAAGGAGGCTCCGCTTGGGGGGGGGGGTCTCATCCAACTCCCTTGCCCTCACCTTGCCTCCCAGACCATTGTGGGGATGGTCTAAGTCAGTGTTTCTCAACCTGTGGGTCGCAACCCCTTTGGGGTCACAGGGGTCACAGGCTCCACCTAAGACCATCGGAAAACACATATTTCTGATGGTCTTAGGAACTGAGACCGCTCCTCTATCCATCTCCAGGCAGGTCCGCCCACATGCAGATATGCCCACATACGAGTATTAAAGGGTCACGGCATTAGGAAGGTTGAGAACCACTGGTCTAAGTAATGCTGTCTGTAATCCTTCTCTTCACTGTCTTCTCCTTCCGAGCCCTGCTGGGTTGTTTGGTGACACTCTCAGCTCTTGGCAGTCAGACCAAGCTGCCAAGCCTCCAGTCACACTCCTGGCACCTGGGCCAGGCGGCTCCCTCTGTGCCTGCAAGATCAATCCAGAAAAACACAAATTCCATAAAGGAGACAGTTCAAGTGAACCAAACAATTTCTTTGTTGTTAATGTGGAGCCAAATCAGGGACCTGGCAAAAGTTTCCGCTTTTTAAACTGCTTTTTTTGGCCTGGTAGAATCAGAAAATGGTATAAAACATCCCCTGAAAACAGTCCATGACACTATCTCCCATAGGTACCTAAAGATTTCAGGGGAAAGTGAGCTCTTGCTTAGAGAATATATGTGGCAAAGTGCCTTCTATGTGCCAAATATCGTGCTTAAGACACAATGAAAATTATCCCAGCACCAAGCCTAGCGTTTCACCTCAGAATGTCTAAGAATGTTAAGTTGCTAGGAAGGTGCCTACCAGCATTAGAGGAGGGAATTTCCTCACTTGGAAGTTCCCTAGGTCAATGAAGTCATAGGTTCTCTCCCTTTCCATCTGCCAATCCATCACTGTCTCCTGGATATGGGTTATTGAAAAAGGGGAAGGTGGGCAGCCTCAGAGGAAGCTAGAGGAAGGGAAGAAGAAAACCTTGGGCTGACTTTACAACCTCCCCCAAGGCCTGCCATCAAAGTGAGCATCTGCATCATGGACAGGGCCCAGGGACCTAGTGTGTGTTGTGCTAGATTCTTCATAGTAGAGAATTCATCTTCATCAGATCAATAGACAATTTGTTGTGGGGCTGGGAGACCTTTAGCTGCAAACCCATGATAGGGGGATTGAAGTTGCTGTGAAGGGTTCTGGGTAAAGTTCCCAAGTCCTTAGGAGACTCCCACTCATCGGATCTCAACTCCCCTGCCCTGGCCATTCAGCTCTGCCACTGGGGATGTTTTCTCCTGCTCTTCCCTTCTTTCCAGGCCCTGCTCAAGCTCTATGCTCCCAAATGAAATCTTATTTGGCCCCAGAGGCTACTGAGATTCTGACTCCTTCAGAATGGAAAGAGTTCACAGTCTGGAGCTGGGAGAGATGTGGGTTTGATTTTCAGCTCTGCCGCTTGGGGATCATATTCCTAGATCTGGAAGGAACCCTATAGGTTACTTAGTCCAGATCTCTCATTGTATAGGTAAGCAGCTAGGTGCCACAGTGGATGGAGAGCTGGGTCTGGAGTCAGGAAGTCATGAGCTGAAATCCCTCTTACTAGCTGGGTGACCCTGGCTAAGTCACTTAGCTGTCTTAACTGCTGTCTGTCTCAGTTTCCTCATCTGTAAAATGATGAGATTGGGCTTGATGGCTTCTAAGGCCCCTTCAAACTCTGTGAGCCTATGATCAGCGCTCCTCCTCCCAAACTGCTGAACTGTCTGTGTGTTTATGTGGATGTGCATTTATTCACTCAATATCAGATTTTATGCAAACCTAAAACAGAAAGATATATATTCACTTCATTTTTGAAATATGCAATACCTCAGAAATAAAGTGAATTTATATCTCAAAATATAATGAAAAAATACCAACACATATGTATGTATATATGTATGCAAAGTAGTTAAATGTATTATATATAAGTACTTTTTTGGTCTCCCCCACTAAAATGTCAATTCTTTGCTAAACCATTCTTTTTCTGTAACTTTAGCATCCAGCACATACAGTAGGCATTTAATTAATACTTGTCAATTGATTGACTATGGAACTAAGTTTGAGAGAGATCAGGTGATTTGCCTAGGGTCTTAGTGACAGACTTGAGATTTGTGACCAGGTTGTTCCGTTCCACATCCAGCATCCTTTCCATTACTCCATTGTGCTCCATTGCTTATGGGCTTGGGTAAATGGCTTCGCCTCTGTGAGACACAGTTCCTTTATCTATATGCCATGACTGGTGCTCCCCATCATGGAATACTGACATGATCTGAGTATTATCACTGATATCACAGGGCTATTGTGGCGTTCAGGTGAGGGGGTGAAGGGACAGATACAGTTCACTTATTATTTATTCCCATGGGACTTCTTGTGCCTGTGATTTCACTAGTACTCCATGTCTTTATTGTTGGAGGATTTCTTAAAAGGCATCTAATACAATCCCCCATTTTTATGAATGGGGAAACTGAGACTCAGAGAAGTAGGTCATGCAGGTCATCAGTGGTTGAACCTAGTTCTCCTAATTCCAAATCTAGGGCTTCTTGTATTATACTAGACTTCTTTCCCATAATAATAATAACATAATACAGAATGCAAAGGATTTTAATATACTTAATTTAATATATTTAATATATAATATATAGTTATAATATATTTAATTTAAAATATTATTAATATAAAGGATTACAAAGCACTTTACACATATTATCTCATTTGATTGTTGTAACAAACCTGAGAGGCAAGCAGGAGATATTATCATTCCTATTTTACAGATGAAGAACTGAGACTGGAGCAAGGTTAAGCAACTTGCTCAGTCATACAACTACTAAGTGTTCCTGGCAGGATTTGAACTCAGGTCTTCCCGACTCCAAATCTAACACTGTGCCACCAAACTTATTCTGTCTTACGCAATTACTTAAATTTGTGTGTGTATTTCCTCCCCAAGTGAATTCTTATTTGAGAGTAGGGACTGGATCTTTCTTTCTTTCACTGTATATGGTACACTTCAGGAAATATTTAGTCATAGTAATTTCTCATGATTTATCCCTCCTATGTGCCTGGCAGATTATTCACTTACTTGCAAGAGAGAGCCAAGCTATAAATGGACAGTTTCTCTGTGAGCAGGTGAGCCCCTGGACATTTAGAAAGAATCTAAACCAGTGGTTAGAAAGCATTTCTGTGGCTATGGGTTTGGGCTACAAAGAAATGATTTACTGGAGTTTTAGCTTGGGATTTTGCATGGGCAGACACACACCAGTGTATCCACCACTGTGAACTAAAATGCACAAAGGGCCACCTTTTCTCTACCTCACAAAACTCATTTGAAAAAAAAAAGGGGGGG
>CM053584.1:376378627-376392209 GCA_028627135.1 Pseudochirops cupreus
CCCTGCCCTTCCCTTCCCTGCCCTGCCCTTCCCTGCCCTGCCCTTCCCTGCCCTGCCCTGCCCTTCCCTTCCTTTCCCTTCCCTGCCCTTCCCTTCCCTGCTCTGCCCTGCCCTTCCAATATCAACAAATAAGTTTCCAGATACAAAGAATAGAAAAAGTTAACTACATGAAATCATGGATCTTTATTATGTAAATAAAAGTTTTAAAAGTATATAATATTATAAGGCAAATCCAATACAATTCTTCTTGTCTCTATCTGTTTGTGAACTTCCTTCTGTTCTCCTTGTATTTCTAACTCAAAGTCAGTAAGCCTTATTAAGCACCTAGTATGTGCTAAAGCCTGGGCTAAGCTCTGCGAATGTACAGAAAAGCATAAAACAGTCCCCATCCTTGAGGAACTCACAATGTAATGGGAATAAAAGACCTAAAAAAAGAGCTGAAAAGGAGTGGGGTACACAGTGCAGGAAGTCCTGCCACCAACTAAGAAGTGATGAGATCAACTGGCCTGGGTGCCCTTCCTTAAAGAGAGCATCTGGGAGGAGCTCTGCTCTCCAATGGCTACTGTTCATCCTCTCCATTCAGAGGGAGGAAGAGGCCCAAAGAGCCTCCTCTTCCTCTTCCTCCTCCTCCTCCTCTGGAGCATTTTTCATGTGACTGTTAGTTTGTGTTTCTTCTTTTGATAACTGTCTTATTTCATTTGGAAATGAATCTTATATGTTGGAATTCCCTTTTTACCTTCAATATCATACCTTTGTCAGAGAAGCTTGCTGCAAATATTTCCTCCTTACCTACTTCCCTTCTCATTTTAACGGCATAGATTTTGTTTGTGTAAAACATTTCAATTTTATATATTCAAAATTGCTCATTTTGTGTCATGTCATTCTCTGTGTCCTGTGTTTGCTCAAGAACTTTTCGCCTCTCCAGAGTTTTGGATGATATCTCTTTCCTTGATCCTCCAGTTTGGCTATTATATGACCCCTTCTATCTAGGTCCTAGATCCAGCTGGAGTTTATTGGGTCATATGATATAAGATTTTGGTCTAAACCTAATTTCAGTTGGATTCAATAGTTGAGGGTCTTTGGATTTATCTAAAATTATTCTATTATGTCCTTTTGCTTCTGGATCTTGGGTATCTAATTTGTTCCATTGATGAACTCTTTTATGCTTTAGATGGCACAATATAGTTTTAGTGATTACTGCCTCAATATAATTTGAGATCTGATGCTACTAGAATCCTTTCTTTCCCACTTTTTTTTTTTTTGATCTTGGTCTCTGAATTTTCCCTTTTCATTTTTAGATGAAGTAGATTGGAACTTCTGACCTTGTGAGCTCAAAAGGTCAGAATGGTACTTCTAGTGTTGGGGTATGGAAGATCCAGCATAACACAGATATCCTGAGGAGCAAGATGTAACCTTTGAGAGTAACCTTAAGGACCTTAGTGCAGCGGTTGCTGAGAGAAGGACTCCTACAGCAGAGGTACCATCTTTGCACAGAAACCTGGTAAAATTCATGCTACAAAAGAACCGAGGTAAGCAAAAATGGAAAACACATTCCACTGACCACAATGCAATAAAACTAGGATAAAAAAAGCTACTTGAACAAAAAAATCAAAATTAAACACAGACTGAATTATTTAATGCTAAAGAACTTGTAGGTCAAATAACTGATTATTAGAAATAATTAAAAATTCATAAAAAGAAAATGTCATATATCAAAATTTTAAAGATGCGCATAGAGCCATACTTCAGGGGAACATGTGCATCTCTAAAAATATTCATCAACAGAAGTAAAAAAGAATAGGCAAGGAGCCACTAGGTGGTGCAGTGGCTAGAGCACTGGCCCCAGAGTCAGGAGGACCTGAATTCAAATCCAGCCTCAGACACTTAACACTTAGTAGCTATGAGACCCTAGGAAAGTCACCTAACCCCAAATGCCTGACCAAAAAGAAAAAAAAAAAGAAAAAGAGCAGGCAAATGACTGAGTATGCAATTAAAAATAAACATTAGAAAAGCAATAAATCAAAAAGAAAAATGCAAATTCTAAAATTCAGAGAAGAGCTAAACAAAATTGGAAATAAAAACGATTGTATTGATAAATAAAACTAAGAGCTGGGTTTTTTTGGGGGGAGGAAGTAACAAAATAAATCATTAATTAATCTGATATTTAAATTTTTTTTTGTTGATTTTTTTGGAGTGCAGTTGAGGTTAAGTGACTTGCCCAAGGTCACACAGCTAGTAAGTGTTAAGTATCTGAGGCCGGATTTGAACTCAGGTCCTCCTGACTCCGGGGCTGTGTTCTGTTCACTGCGCCACCTAGCCACCCAATCTGATATTTTTAAGATAGAAAACACAAATTGCCAGAAATGATAGCTCACCAAAACGAAAGAAATTCTAGAAATCAATGGAATCAGTTTTGCCCAATTATATGCCAACAAAATGATAATCATAATTAAATTAATATTTATAAAACATAAAATATCCAAAGAATAGAAGAAGAAATAATTGCTGGTGTCTTTTGCGCTAAAATCATTTTTGGTTTACTTTGTATGCGTTTTATACAAGAAGGCAGCATGCTATAACGGAGAGAAAGCTATTTATGAAGTCAAGCAGACTTGGCTTCAAATCCTGCTTCTGATATGTAAGGACTGTGTGATCCTGGACAAGACCCTTAACCTCTCTTTCTCCAAGACTGTCATTCGAAGAGAAGGTGCCAATCTGCATGAGAAGAGAGTTTCTTCCCTTGGGAGTTCCTCACAACAATAAAACCACAAGTGTCGCCTTTCTTGCTAGCCCACATTTTGTATTATATTTGAATGTCTTCCAATAGAATGAAAACGCCTTGAGGGCAGGGTCCTTTCACTTTTGTTTTTGTGTCCCCTTCAGCTCACACAAAGCAGTAGCTTTAGCAAAAGCTTATTCAATAAATGAATACACGAATGAAGATAAGAATCTTTGCATGGTGGGTCTACACATGTAATTATTTTGACTAGGTTCACCTGGACCTTTTCCAGCTACCACGTGTTGTAAGAGTCATTGGTTTCAAGGAATGGATTTTCTGCTTAGACATATGGGACTCGTCCATCTTTCCAGTCTTAAAACTAATCTCTTGGTTCTTCTGGCTCTAATCCAATAGCCCTTTGCTCAGGCAGGCGGGGTCTCTGAATAGCATTGGGAGACTAGCCAAGGGAAGCAATGTTAGGAGGGCCTTTTACTTTGTCCCTTTCAACCATTTATTGGTTTGTATGGGAGATTTTTAAACACTAGTCTTCTCTTAATCAGTCTAGGCACCTTATAAATCAAAATGATAAATGATTGATAAATAAACCATCACTGGCACAATTAGATTTTCCATTAGACTTGTATGCTATAATTTCAAATGTAATTTCCCTGGAAGCTCATAAAGGCACAAGTATAATAGGGTGTCACAATGTATTAGGGGTATGGGCAGGTGGTTCAGCTGAGCACATACCATGTCAATGTATGGGATGGAGCAGTGAGCTGGAAGGCAAAAGCTCATATTGTACCACTTGTCTACAGAAAAGAGATAGACTCTGTCTACCTGGTCTTCAAACAATGGGTCCATTCTGTTGTACAGGTAGGGGAGAAAGTTATCTCAAACTGTCTTCTTGATACAGTTGATAGGAAAAGCAAGGTGGGGGATGTTGTGCCTGACTGACTATGTGACCCTGCACAGGCTAATTAATGCATTTCTTTTTCCTATAGAGTGAAGGAATGCATTTACCTCTGACATTCCTTTCAGTCTTTCCATTCTGCAATTGTAACTAGATGGCTCCATAGGTGGCATGAAAGCTTCCTTGGGAAGATGTATGTATCAACATACTTTGGTATTACAAAAGGCCAGTTATTGAGAGGAAACCCCTCCTAACACAAGTCAAAACCCTTCTATGCTCAAGAGATGGTCTTAGAAAGTTTCTGTGACTCTTCCCAATTCATTATTTGGTAGCTAAACTTATGGAATTGAGTCTCAATGGACTTAGCTATGCTTGCTTTCAAACAACAGACGCAGATCTTTGCCAGGCTTACATGCAAAGTCTTTACAGATAAGAATGTCCATTGGTATTGATTTGCAACCCCACAACCACTGCTGTTTTGTTTGTTGTTTTTAAATCTAAGCTTGCTTGTTCATTTATTAGGTTTGTAACCCATCCAAAAGTTGGGTGTCTCTTAAAATCTGAACAATCTTTGTACAAACTAGCTTCCCTTCCCTCAAAACTGGTCCTGGCAGGCTGAAATGAGATAATGGATGTAAATCACTTTGTAAACCTTAAATCACTATACAAACTTCTTCTTCTTCTTTCCTTCTTCTTCCTTCTTCTTCCTTCTTCTTGTTCTTGTTCTTCTCCTCCTCCTGTTTCTGCTTCTTTGTCTTCCTCTTCCTCCTTCTCCTCCTCCTCTATCACCAAGCCTTCAATCTATGACAATTTCATTTCCTGAGCCCTCTCCTGCACTCCTACTAAACTCAAGTAATGTCTATAGAGTAGTATTGGGACATGCTGGTAAATGTTTAACAATCAGCTCCTGAAAAAAAAATGTAAACACACATTTTTGAACTTAGTCTGCATTACGAACACTTTCTAAAGCCTAGACAATCAACAAAGCAATAAATCAATCCCTGACTTGTAGCATTTGCCCATTTCTAAGGTACAAATGCTCAGACTGAAAATTTCACAATTGGCTTTAGCAAACCCATCTGTTCAAATACTTTTTATTCAATATCAAAAGGACTTATTAAGTGCTGACTATGTTGAAGGCACTGTGCCAGGAAAGGGAAAAATAGTTTTTTCTTCTCTCCTCTATTAGAGGATACAGCAAATCCATAGAGAATAATGCACAACTAGGGGATGCACCACATATACCTACAAGCAAACACAATAACATTTGAGGAAGGAAAACATCTTAATGACTGGGTCAACAAGGAGAGACTTTTGATTGGAGGAGGCACCCAGGTTAAAGCTTGAAGGAAGCTAAGGCTTTTCAGAAGCACATGTGAGGAAGGATTTCATTCTAGATGTGGAGGTAGCCAGGTAAAAGCTTGGAGGTTAGGGATTGCATGAGTGCATGAAGGGAGGAGGGGAACATAAACCTGGAATTGGAAGCTAGAGCTGAGTCCTTTATATTTTATTCTAGAGGCAATAGGGGGTCAGTGAAGTTTCCCAGGACTTTGCAGTCTACAATCCATCTGTCTGCAATCCATTTTCACTACAGCTAACTCACCCAACTCATGCAGTTTGCTCCAAACCTTCCCTCCCCAATGTATATTTATATCAAGCCACCTCCACCCCTCCCAGCCTAGTGAGGCAGTGTTAAGTACTAGAAATATTTTCTCTGAGACATGATGAATGTCCTAGACTCTAGCTGAAGAGCCCTATTCCAGTCAAGCACGGGCCAGCGTTCATAAACACTTTAAATACCAATTTTTTTCTTCCTTCATAGTTCATTAATTCCAACTCCTACATTGGTGGTTGGGATTTAAATTCTCCCCATGGAAATAACCGCATGGAGGCCACAAAAGTGAGGTTAAATCTGTGGTCCCATGCTTAGAGCCTCCTTTTGACCTCAGGTTTTAAAGACTGACCCAGTGTTATTATCCACTTGGTCACATGTGGCTCTGAGGGTCTAGTTGGAGTCAGGACACCTCACCACCAATTATAATTTCTCTTGTAGCTCTTTTCTGCTCCCCAATCTGGCCAGTGAGCAGTTCAATTACCCTTAGAATGTAATTTTAAAACCATGACCCAAAAGAACAAAGGTTTCTGGAGTTATTTTTTTCTTTTTTTCTGATTGGTACCAAATTCCACCACCATTTTGAGTTTTCTGTAATTTCCCTTTGTGTTAATCAGTATTTTGTACATACAAGTCTGGCTCCCAAGGCCAGAGTTCTGATTTTGAATGAATCTCCTTTCCCACAGACTCAGAGAGTGGATTCTGGAGGTTGGATAGGGAAGGTGCTGATCTAGGTGAGTCAAAATAGGGCAGCATTAGTTGGAAAAATGCCAGATGGATTAGATGGATTAGATTAGGCTGTTTGGCTGGGATGTGACATGTAGTCTGATCTGTATTGGGACATTGAGGTATGGTGGAAAGGACACAGAATTTGGAGAGAAAGGATCTGTTCCCTACATGACCTTGACCTTGGCCAAGTTATTTTCTCTCTTCGACCCTCAGTTTCCACATCTGTAAAATGATGGGAATGGAACTAGATGGTCTCCAAGATTTAAATCTCTAATCTCATCTCTTATCTCAGTCAGTTCTGATTTATGCTTTAAGATCCAAATTAATTCCTACATCTTCTCATTGATAAGCAACATGGAATTGCACATTGAGTGCTGAACATGAAATTAGAAAGCCCTTGGGCTTGAATCCCATGTCTAGCCTTTACTAACCACATACCTGTAGACTTGACCTTACTCTCCTCATCTGTGGGAGATTGCACCCAGTGGCCTCCAAAGTACCTCCCAACTCTGAATGTATGATCTCAAGTCAGATTTCATCTCTCAGAGCTTCAATTTCCTTTATATAAGACAGAGATAATGATACCTGAAGAATATACTTCCCAGCGGTATTAGGAGGATTAAAAGAGAAAAATGTATGCAGGGTTCTACCTAAATATCAGCTATGATTAGTACAGGGTTCCCCTCCCACTCCCAATACTTTGATTTGTAAACTTTAATACTAAAAGCACTTACCTTCAGTACTCTGATACAATATGAGTTTGTTGCCTTATCTTTTCATGTCGAAAGCGCTGCTTAATTTTGTTGATTCACTCATACAACAAAATGTATTAAGGACCAGTTCCACACAAGGTGCCATATTAGTAATGGAGCATAGTAATCAATCAACAAGCATTTATTGTGTACCTACTATGTGTCAGGCACCATCTTGGACATTGGCAATACCAAGACAAAAATGAAAGAAACAATTGCAACCCACACGGAGCTCCCAATCTGGCCAGGATAGACCCCAAATGTGCTCAGCCTAGTTATTCTATTCCTCCCAATCAATTCAAATCAAGTTAAATCAAATCCAGTAGAATCTCTCTTTTCCTTGAAGACTCTTCTTGAGCATCTCCTTCCACATGAGGTCTTTCCTAATGCTCCGTCCTGTACTACCTGGGATTTATCTATGGTGTATTTATTGACACTTCATATTTATTCTGTATTTATAAACATAAATGTATGTGTGTGCATACAGAGAGAAGATAACAAATATACGTATATAGACACACATATATTTATCTCCTCATATATGTACATAACAAATATATACACATGTACTTGTCTATATATGAGTGTATAAATATATTTATAAAATACATGTGTGTATATACAGGCATATATATACACACATGTATATATTAATCTTCCCTGTCAGACTATATATTCCCTGAAAGCAAAGTCTGGTTTTTTTTTTAATTCTTGATTTTTGTCTCCCTAGTTCCTATAACGCTATTTGACACATAGTAGGTATTTATCAATTCTTCTTAGTTGAATAATGGATTATCTCAATAGCTATGCTATATATTGCTATGGACCATGGAATACCACATGGAAGCTGGATGGTGCTGTGGATAGAGGGCACTTCTTGAGTTCAAATCTGGCCTCAGACACTTACTAGCTGGGTGACCCTGGGAAAGTCACTTAAACCTGTTTTCCTAGGTTTTCTCATCTGTAAAATGAGTTGGAGAAGGAAACGGCAAATCACTCCAGCATCTTGGCCAACAAAACCCCAAAAGGCATCACAAAGATTTGGACACAATTGAAACGATTGAACAACAACAATGATAGAATCCCACATCTCTAACAAATCCAAGCTGCAGATTCTTCAAAGAAGAAAGATGTTTTTGGTATAAGTACTCTGGAGCAGTACTGACTGTATGATCCAGGAAGGATCATAATGGATATCATCTGATACTTGTATGGCTCCAAAAGGAGGTCTTGGAGTGAGACCCATTTTAATCAGTGGTCAAATCTTATTGATTCTTTCCATAGCATCTCTTCCTTTTCTATACTCAAATGGCCACTAATACAGGGTCAAAGGTATAGTTCAGACCTTACAACAGGGCAGCTAATTAGTTTTTTCTTAAACATACCACCTCTACTGAATATAGCCTGCTCAATGCCAAGTAGCCTTTTTTTTTCGTATGTGCTCTCTCTCTCTCTCTCTCTCTCTCTCTCTCTCTCTCTCTCTTTCTCTCTCTCTCTCTTTCTCTCTCTCTCCACTTTCTTATTTTTTGTTCTCTTTCTTCTCTTCTCTTTTCTCTTTCTGTGTCTCTCCCAACCTGTGTGTGTCTCTCTCTCTTTCTCTCTCACCCTTCCCCTCTCAGCTACTCTGTTCCTGTTGCTTGTTCAAATACTCTAGTACCTACTAACATAGAACTTGGATATCTGGGAAGGGGAAGATACTGGCTGCGTTTTTGAGATCTCATAAGGCCATGTACTAAAGGAAAAAAAAGAAAACAAATAGGAGGTAGCCCCATCCCAGATATAAGCTCCTCTAGGAAGTCATGAATTCATAGTTGGTGACTAGGTAGAAGGCAATGAATCCCCATTCCTCCACACCCTTACCCCCCTGACCCTGGAAAGCTCAGAGAATCTCTCCATTTTGACAAAAAGAGGGTTGAGGTTTGGGGACTGCCGCTTTGTTATATTCATGAAGTTCTGATTCTGTTGCCAATTATGAGAGCTTGTGGCAGACAGGAAGCAGTCAAGAGGATATTTGAACCTACTCTAAGGTATGGAGATGAAGAGTAGGGAGGACCCTTCCATCACATATCCCCAAGGGGGAACTACATGTGAATCATTCAGTGGTATTGGAGATGTGGTTCAAGCACTTATCTACATAGGTCATTTTGACTGAATTTATATGTCACGTGATTCAAACAACCAGTTAATATGGATAAGTAACCAATGGGACTGAAATTGCCCAACATCCTGATTAGGAGAATTGTGGAGGATTAAATGAATCAGGTATTTAACTTCACTGGCTCCCTCTAAATTGTCCATTTATTTGTGCTTACAGGGCTGGTTTAAAATGGCAGTCAGAGATCCTTTGGAAACAACATAGGAAATAATTTTGTGTTGACATAGGATTGAACACAGCAGGAATTTTCCTTATGTTTGGAGACTCTATCCCTTACCCAAGCATCCAAATAGCCCTTTTAATAGGATTGGCATTGGGACTTGAGCAGGTCTTGCATTCTTAGTAAGAAATTTCTTCAAGTTCTTAAAACATATGTGTGCTGCTGCGTTTTCAGTGGTTTGTAAGCATGGTTCTGAAAGCACCCAGCTGGAACTCATGCCAAAGCATAATTTTTCTATTACTTTAGACTCCAATTGTTTCTGTTAGTCATTAAGTGGACATTTGTGTTGTGTTTTCTTTCTTTTCTTCAGAAGAGCCTCCTTTGGACCCTCGGGATACCTCTGGACTCCACCACTTGAGTGAAACCAGACTTGAGTTGTGGTTTGTGGTTCATTTGAAAAAAAAAATCACCTGAAAGCAAAGAAATGGAAACAAAATAGAGTTCTGTTGCCTGGAGAATGGCTAAACAAATTATGGTACGTGAAGGTAAGGGAATGTTATTATGCTGTAAGAAAGGGTGGATATGATGAATATAGAGGAGCATGGGAAGGCTTCTCTGAACTGATGCAGTGAAATAAACAGAACCAGGAAAATAATAAACATAATGACTATAAACAAATCAAACCTGAAGATCACACAATTACAATGGCCATGGTTGGCCCTGAAGAAGAGTTATGAGAACTCATTGCCCTTTGGATTCTTTGTAGAGTCAAAGGCCTATGGCTGTGGAATATGTCAACAAGATTGCACTTTGTTGCCATGTTAATTTTGCTGAACTACTTTCTTTGGAAAATTCTTTGTTCAAAGGGATGGTTCTCTTGGTAAGGTAAGGGAAGGGACCTATTGGCCTTCTTGGTCCTGATGCTTACTCTACAGACCTGCCATATTGGCCAACATCTTGTTCCTCACATTCATCGACTCGCCCTCCCACCTACATGCCTGTCCCTCGTGCCTAGAATCTAGTCTTCCCAATCCCCCATATCCACTCCAGCAGCTAGTGCCTTCCTCTCCAAAACTACCTTCCTTCTATTCCCTCTGTTATCTTGTAGGTAACTACTTTTGTTCATGTTGTCTTTTCACTTAGAATGTCCGCTGATTTTTTTTTGGTCTTTATATGTCTAGCAGCCAACACAGAGTGTGTATATAGGAGGTGCTAATAAATGTTTGTTGATTGACTAGTTGTTTGATTGGGATATTAAAATGATGCAAAAGCAAAAGAATATCCATTAATATATCAATTCTATTAGTGGCCTGAGAATGGAGATAACCCTGGATCAGACATAAAGTAACATGGAAATGGGTTGAAGGCTCTGACCTCTAAACAAAGTGCCTTGGAGTTTTGCTCATTTCCTGAAACTCTGACACTGTGTTAGATCAGGATGTTCTGGGAAGTGACCATTATGCTGATGGCCTCTTTCCTTGGAGGGAAATTCTAACTGCTTGTGACAATCCCCCATTTCCCAAAATGTCTCATCCATGAAGACAAAGAAAATGTAGAAAGTCCAAGTTCTCAATCCAGGAACCTGAGGCTCATTCTCCCTAGTGGCAGCCTGTGACATCACCTGGCCTGTGATCCTATTATTGCAGAGGTCTGGGGACCATGGGTTGGGAACAACAGCAGCAATGCCTGGGTGTAGATGATGAAGCACATTTTCTTGCTCTTGGCCAAGGACTGCTTGGTCAAAGTGTGGAATTCACACGCAGGTAAGCAGATTCACAATATGTACAGCCTGCCCCACTGGAGAGGGTGCTGGTGTCTGAGCCCCGAATTCAAATGCTGTTTCTGACACTTTCTAATTGCGTGACTTTGGACAAATCCCTTAACCTCTCTGTGATTCAGTTTCCTTACCAGTAAAATGAAGGAGGTTAGACTAGATGATCCAGCAGGTTCCTTCTGTCTCTAGATCTAAGAACCCATACACTTTTTGCTGTGTGAACTTGGGCAAGTCATTTCACTCCCCTGGGGTCATTCTTCTCATTCATAAATGGAGAGAGTTGGACCTGGGTGATCTCAGGTCCTGTCCACCTCTAAAATCAATTATCCTTCCATGCCATGGTCTACTACCATGGTTAGACTATGGACAAGTGAATTAACCTCCCTGAGTCTCAGGCAACTTTCTTAGACTATGAGTTGCAGATCTATATTGGTGAAGGCAGCTAGGTGTCTCAATGGATAGAGTGCCAGGGTGGGAGACGTGAAGACCTGAGTTTACTAGCTGGGTGACCCTGGGCAAGTCAATTCACCTTGTTTACCTCAGTTTCCCCTTTGGTAAAAATGACCTGGAAAATGAAATGGCAAACAACTCCAGTATCTTTGCTAGGAAAACCCTAAATGGGGTCATGAAGAGTGGAACAGGACTGAAATGACTAAACAAGTACATTTGGTAAAGGGAGTTCCTTTATCAGGAATTCCCTGAACCAAAAAAGAAGCTGGAAGCAACCCTATGATCCTATCAAATTAAAAAGATTTCAATGAATAGGTTTCAGGGCCTGTTTTCCTACATCCCCTCCAACATTTATCTTTCCCCTTTTTTGTCAGCTTTGTTAATCTTATGACTTTTGTGGTTCATGTAGAAATTCGTTTTCCTTGATTATGCACATTCATTACAAAAGTTTTGTCTTTTCTTTCTTTTCTCTCCTGGTGGAGAGATATGTGGACGGGAAAGAAAGAAAATAAATGTTTACTAATGTGAGCAAAAAAAATAAATAATAGGCCTAGTATCCTAGAACTAATGAGTCACCAGACTGACTGTGGCATTGAGCTTTGAACCTCTGGCTGATAGGTTCCAAAGCCAATTCCTCTCATAGCTGTCTACAGTTCCTAGAAGTAGGCATGCTTTGTCTTCCCCCCTCTAGCTCCTGTCTGTCCCTCTCCCCACCACCACCCATCTCCCTTGACTTCTCCTGAGCTGTCAAAAAAGTGGTGTGATGGAGGCTGACACCCCAGAAGACAACTGAAGAGATTTATTTTCCCGGGGATGACAGTCTCAGGAGCTTAACAGCACATGGCAAGGCTGGAAGCTTGCCAACTCTCGGTTGCCTATGCTTTGTGTTCCTCACTCATAACTGTTTATTGTGACAGGTAAACACTTGTTTTGAAAGCTTGCAGGCGTACTATTAACACAGAAGTGTTCCTGACATAGTCAGGCTGTGCTCTAAAATGTTTATCTTTTCTGAATGACAAATGCTGGCTTTTCTCCTTTCTCCTTCTCGCCTGTCAGTCTGGGCTGGGCCGGATGGGATCCGATTCGATGGGAGCTGGCAGTCCCGTCTCCTGGATTATTTGAGCTCATTTCATCATGAAGGTGGAATGATGAATGGTCGGTGGACCTCAGTGGGGTGCACACAATTAGTAGTCTTTGGGCTGGGATACAGAACTGCACGTGGCGGGTGCAACTAAGAGAAAAGGAAGATCTCCCAGCCCAAGGGCCTGGTGCTGCCCAGTAGTATTTAAGGAGAAAATTCTTGACAAAAGCCTTCTCGCTAAGTGAACCCTTTCCTCCTTTCCTGACTCTTTCAGGCACTACAGAGCACGGAAGGAATCTCTGGAGTGGATGGGTTTTAAACTGGGGAACCAACCTTACTTACCCAGTCTGTTTCTAGGAGTCAAGGGATGAGCTTTGTGAGTGTTTGGTTGCAATTGCCCCATAATCAACTTCCCAAGAAAGGCCTGCCCTCCCCAGGACAGTATCTATATCTATATTTGACATGCAATAAATTATAAAATATTTGGATTGTGTATGTTTTTAATGAGGCTTGCCAGACTTGAGGTAGAATGTCAGGGTTACTGGGAGAAAACCAAGCTTTCTGGAGGGCCGGCAACACAGCTACAGGGGTACAGAGTTGGTTATAACTTTGTCCCCCAAAAAACAGCATTTCCCATAAGACAGTGGGGTTGGGAGTGGCTTCTAATACAAAAACAGGCATGTTGTTTTACATTGCTAATTAGAAATGTGTTGTGCTTGACTGTAAATATTTGTTAAACATTTTTTTCTTTTTAAATGGAGGATGGACGGCTAGAACATGCAGTTATTAAGCACTTATGATATGCCTGGAACTCTGCTAAGTGCTTTACAAATAGTATATCATTTGTGGGAAGAGGGTGTGGAGGGAACTGCATGGAGGCTTCCAAAGATCCAGTGCCTTCCTTGTAGTCATTAAATTACAATATTAAGTTAGGATAAATGGCTACTTATGTTAGACAAAGTCAGAAAGAATCACTTAGGCCAAGATTGCTTTTTTGATGCCTCTGGCATTTAATGTGATAGAAGAGAAGATAAGTAGCTACAAGTCTTTCCTTACTTCCTCCCTCCCTCCCTCTCTCCCTCCCTCCCTCCCTCCCTTCCTTCCTTCCTTCCTTCCTTCCATCCATCCTTCCTTCCTTCCTTCCTTCCTTCCTTCCTTTCTTTCTTTTTCTTTCTTTCTTTCTTTCTTTCTTTCTTTCTTTCTTTCTTTCTTTCTTTCTTTCTTTCTTTCTTTCTTT
>CM053584.1:376392709-376425766 GCA_028627135.1 Pseudochirops cupreus
CTGAAGGTGTTAGATTGCCTATTTAGACAGGATTGACTAGGCGTGATGCCAAAACAATCAAAGGAACAGTGAAAAATGGGATGTGTTGTTTAGTTTTGATGAAGTACTCTTTTTTTTCCCTCTCTCTTACAGGGGATGACTCATTGGCTAGGGGAGGGTGGAGGGATAAATTTAAAAATCAAGGTGAAGTAAAACCAAAATATATTAATACCATAAAAAAAAAGTAAAGTGGAGAAATCCGTTAAGTAATGGTTTGGAGTAGGGTTTTTTGGGGAGGGTGGGGGAGGTTGAAGTATAAGAGTCTCAGTCCACATCAGTACAACATTTGAAGGTTTACAAATGACTTCCCATGTATCAGTCCTGTGAAGATGGTGCTCTAGGTGGTACAGTGTGTAGACTATTGGGAAGATACGAATTCAAATCCTGCTTCAGAGATGTACTAGCCATGTGACCCTAGCAATTCATTCAACCTCAGCTTCCTCATTAGTAAAATGGAGGTAATAACTGTACCTATCTCACTAGGTCATTGAGCAGATCAAATAAGATAACATCATCAACAGTTATAATAATAGCTAACGATTATAAACTGCCTACTATGTGTCAGACACTGTACCAAGTACTTTACGAGTATTATTTCATTCGATCCGCACAACAACCCTGGGAAGTAGGTGCTATGGATAAGGAAATGGAGACAAAAGTTAAGTGACTTGTCCAAGGTCACACAGCGAGGTCTAAGGCTAGATTTGAATTTAAGTCTTCCTAACTCCAGATCTTGTACTCCATCCACTGCAGCACCTAAGTGACATATGTAAAGCCCTTTGCAAACCTTAAAGTGCTATAGAAATAAATTATCATTAAATATTAAATTAAATTAAGTTATTAATTAAATATTAATAGGCTATTATCATGGTACTTATTGTGGGCACTATTATCCCCATTTCACAGAGGAGAACACTGAGGCTCTGAGAAATGACATGGCTTGACCAGCATCCCAGGACTACTAAATTCTAAGGCAGGATTTGAAGCTGACTCTTAGCACTCAATCACAGATTTTCATGAGCTCCCTAAATTCTTGCCAAGCTGATTCTTCACACTCAAACATGGCAGCCGGCCCCTTGGCTCTACTGAGCCTTTCCTCCCACTTTGTCACTGCATTCTACTCCATGTCTTGTCTCCCTTGATGAGAGGGTGACTGCCTCGAGGTCGGGGCTGCCTCAGTCTCTCTCTTGGCATCACTCACACTTAGCACTTAGCACATGGTGAGTTCTTAGCCAATGTCTGTTCATCCACCATGTGACTTCATTCCCTAGGCTGTGGATGGGATGGTGCATAGGCAGAGTTCCGTTGATGGCACCTTCCCAATCTAACTCCAGTAGAGCGATGATGATATGCAATAGAAGGGCTTGGGAGACGTGTTGAAACCCATGTAGACTTTCTGTAAGTGGTTCTAATCAGTTAACTAGTTAGAGGCCCTTTGACTGCTGTGGAGGCAGGCCAAGAGGTTGGCAAGCTGAGCCTCTGCCGTTTTTCTCTCTTGTTATACTATCATCTTGTTGTACCCATGTTGTACCCATCACTAATATCATATGGTAAATGGCCAATATTGATAGGGGAGAGAGGTTGAGCTCTGCCCACTGGGGCTGCCATGCAGCCTATGAATACAGAACCCATGTTCTTTGCCTGATTTAATTTTTATTTTTTTTCCATTTTAGGTGGAGGGATTGGAGACTGCAACTGTGGGTTTTCAAAGGTCAGTAGAGTAGTATTCCATCAATCTCATCATCTGGGTCTTGTAGCCAGCTCAGCTTTGATGCCCCAGGAGCAAGGAGTGACCTTCATGGGTGACCTTTGGGAACCTGACCTATGGTAGTTGAGCGAAAGGCTCATGCGCCTCTGGACATGACCTTGTTGAGACCAAGGCCACATAGAAACAATTCTAAGAATGAGTCTACTCTCTCCAGACACCAAAATGGCCTCTGGTATTAGGGGAAATATCTGGACTTTTATTCTGCTAATCCTCAAAGTCATTGACTTTTTATAAAACCTAAGTGATTTTAAATTGTTAAATGGAAATGTAGCCTAATCACTAGCACCTACAAGTTGTTTGTTTAGACATATTCAATCGTGTCTGACTCTTTGTGATCCCATTTCAGGATTTTCTTGGCAGAGATACTGGAGTAGTTTACCATTTTTTTTCTCTGGATCATTTTACAGATGAAGAAACCAAGGCAAACAGGGATAAGTGAATTGCCCAGGGTCACACAGTCAGTAAGTTTCTGAGGGCAGATTTGAACTCAGGCAGATGTCTTCTTGACTATAGACTCTGTGCTCTATCTACTGTATCACATAGCTGTCCAGCACTTAGCAGTGGGGAAATGCAAACACTGTTGGCTTATATTAGAAGAGATATCCCAACATCTCAGGGTGCCCAAGTACCCTGAGGGGCAGATGAAACAGGTCTCACTCTGAGAAAGTTGAAACAGAGTTAGTTGCTATAAAATGCAGTCTATCTTATGTTATAGTAGATAACATTGAATTATATATGCCAAAACTGCTAGATATTTTTTGGTGGAAGGCACTAGTAATTGAGGAGAAATCAGGGAAAGAGATAGGTGACTGTGGATAGAGTACTGGGTGGGACCGGGATTCGAATCTCACCTCAGCTACCATCTAGGAAAGGATTTTAGCTTTTATGTACCTCAGTTTCCTTATTGGTCAAATGAGAGGGGTTGGGCTTGATGGACTAAGATGACTTGTAGCTGGAAATCTGTGCTCCTATGATGTGTCTGAATGGCAAAGATGCTACTTTAGCTGATTCTTGAAGGAAGGTAGAAGCAGAGACAAAGAGGGAAAGTATTTCAAAGATGGGGGGCAGACCGTCCAAAGGAAGGGTGTTTCTGGCATAAGAGTCAGTAAGAAGACTACTTTGGCTGGTCTGTGGAGTATGGAGAGGTGTGTCTTGTGTAATAAACCTGGACCGGGAGGTAGGGACCACGTTGCAGAGGGTTAAAAGCACCAAAGAGAGGCATTTGTATTGTTCTAAGAGCTAACAAGCCACTACTGAAGTAATAGAATGAGGATTTGAACCCATATCCCAAGAGCTTTCCAGCCCCCCATTCTGTTTCTCAGGGATGCAATATCTGGCCCTCAGAACAAAGGGGAGGTTAAATGATTTCCCTATGACTTAAAAGCTTAGAGAGTTGTCTAGATCACTGAGAAGTCACATGACTTGCCCAGGGTCATACATGTAGCACACAGCAGTGGAGGGTCTTGACCTTAGGTCTTTCTGTTCCTCTCTGGCATCATGGTATCATGAAATCAAAGAGCTGCATGGGACTTTAGTAGATATCAGAGGCCATCTAGTCCAGCCCCCTCTTGATATTGATGAGGAACCTGAGATCTAGAGAGGTGAAGCCTCATGCACAGTCACACACATCAGAAGAGGGATTTGAACATGGGACTAGAGCCAATGCTCTTTCTACTGCACCTGACTAGCCTGATTTCCCAGCCAATATAGGAAGCCCTTCAACAATGATCCTGCCAGATGACTGTCCTGCCTTCTCCTGAACATTGAGAGTAATGAAAAGCACCTCATCTAACGAGGCAGGTGAGTCCATTGCTGGGCAGGTCTACCTGTTAAAAAGACCCTCTTGGTAGTGAGCTGAAGTCTGCTCTCTTCCAACTTCTATTCATTGATCATGGCTCTATAAATGATAGAATCTCAGAACCAGTGGGGACCTTAAGGGTCACCTCATCCAACACTGACCCTGCGTGAGAAGCCCACGTCCAGCTTCTCTGACAAGCCAGGTTCTCTGAGTATTAGAAGGTGCCATCACTTGCCTCTTGGTTTTTCTAATTCTGTTTCTTCCTCCTTCTTGAGTCTGGTGAAAGGCTTTTCTGTCAAGCTATAAATTAATTCTGACATCTCCCACCTGAGTGGGAAATTTAGGAGCCACTGTGGGCTGGGAGGTGGAGGGAGAGAGAGATGAGAGGGCTGAGTCAGCAGGTAGTGTCTTCAATACCAATGCATTCCTAAAGGCTGCCGCTGCGACCACAGCCAGACAATGGCAGAACGTTTACGTGTTTCCTGCCAACTAACTTTTGTGCTGATCAGGCAGGGTGGATGCAAATCATCCATGTCCCCAAATCCTAAAAAGAAAAGAGGCACCAGCAGCCTTCTGGGAAAGAAAGAAATCGAGTGTCTGGTTCAGTCTTCTTGAAACTATAGAGGGCAAAGACGAGGTTGGGTGGGGTGGGAGGAGACGGGGCTTAGGACCCTAGCAATAGCCTATATAGGTAGCGTGGCATAGGAAGAACATTTCACACAGCCTGCATGGGTCCTAGCCAGAGATCCTGGATTCTAATCTCTCCTCACCAAGCAACATTTTTCTCTTCTCCATCAATCAACAAACATTTATGAAGTGCCTACCATGAGCCAGAGTCTGTCCTGGATGCTAGGGATATATGTGTAAAGAATAAAACAGCCCTTTGTTAAATAAAAGACTTGGGTTAACTCATAGGACCATAGACGCAGAGCTGGAGGGGTCCTCTGAAGTTATCTGATTTACCCCCTTCATTTGACACAGGAGGAGATAGAAGCCCGTTGAGGTTTAACGACTTTTCCAAGGTCACTAAGGTACTAAGTGGCCAAGGCAGGATTTGAAATCAGGTCTATTCACTACTAATTGAATTCTTTTTTCTAGAGACACATTCTTTCTTCATTAGATGATTTTAAATATTCCTTCCAGCTTTAAATCTGTGATTCTCTGAGGGTGCCAATATAGTGGTAGGTCTGGAAGCCACATTATAGGAGGAATAACTATAGAAAATGGAGCTAATTAATAGAACAAGAAAAGGCACAAGAGGAGAAATGATATTTGTGTTCAGATTGTAAATCTGGAGGCTGCAACCTGAAGTTAAACCTGGCTACAAAATTCCAGGGGTCTGGGATCTCTAGGGAGTAAGCCACAGTGGGTCAGTAGTGGGGGCTTTACCTGCTTTCCTGGTGTGTTATAGAGGCCATTTTTGCTCAGGTAAGGATCATGCCGCACGGCTGCTGAAATTGCTTCTAACTTGGAGTTTCTGTGATACTCCAACTCCACCACTTGGACTGTTTATGTGACTTTGGATTTGTTTCACCAGACTGGGTCTCAGTTTACTTATTTATTTTTAATTTTTAGATTGTTTTTCTTTTCCTTTTTTAATTTTTTTTGGAGAGTGGAAGGTAGAGTAGTTGGGGTTAAGTGGCTTGCCCAAGGTCACACGGCTAGTTTTGTGTTAGGTGTCTGAGGTCGGATTTGAACTTAGGTCCTCCTGACTCCATGGCTGGTGCTCTATTCACTGTGCTACCTAGCTGCCCCTAAGTTTTTTTTTTTTATTTATAAAGTGAGGGAGTCAGGGTTAGATGATTTCTAAGAACTCTATCAGTTCAAAATTCTATGATCTTAAACTAATTTTGTAATGTGTTTATCTAGCTTTGAAACCAGTTTTATTGCTGTCTTTATTATTATGACATGATAGTTATTTCCTCATATGTTCTCCTCTCCTTTATGGAATCTTCCCTTGTAACAAATTTCGAAGCAGTTAAGTGAATTCAACACATGACACAGTGATGGCATTGGATATATCATATGCACCACTCCATACCCATAGTCCCTCACTTCTCCAAGGAAAGGATGGAGATGCATTTCTTCATTTGTTCTTCAGATCCAAGATTGATCATTTCTTTTACATAGCTAAGCAAATATGTAAAAGGTGGTCCTGGAGCAGGGAGAGTATACGTTTCTTTATCAGTCTAGAGAACAGAACCGAAGCTGATGAGTGAATGTTAAAGAAAGGAAGACTTTGGGACCATTGGAACTATCCAGTAGAATGGGCTTCCTTTTTATGGGGTAGTGAGTTCCCTGTTTCTGAAAGCATTCAAGTAAAGCATGATTAAGTGACTGATGGGCATATTGTAGAGGGGAGATATACAATCTCCAAATTAGAAGAGATCTCAAGGGTTCATGTTGCCTTATCTGGAAATAAACAAGAATCTCCTTTTTAACAGTAAGGAGTCAGGAAGACCTGAGTTTGAATCCAGTCTCAGACAATTACTAAGTAGCTACAGGAACCCTGGTGAAATCCCTTCACCCCTCTTTGCTTTAGTTTCTTCATCTGCAAAATGGGGACAACAATAATCCCTACCTCCTAGGACTGTTGTGAGGATAAAAGGAGACAATATTTGTAAAGTGTTTTTAGCACAGTGCCTGGCACATAGAAAAGGTGATGTAAATATTAGCCATTATTTTTTATGACTAACTTAGCTGTGTGACCTTAGCTAAGTCATCTAACATTTTCATTTTCAGTTTTTTCATCTGTTTAGTCATTTCAGTCATGTATGGCTGAAAACCCATTTGGGGTTTTCCTGGCAAAGATACTGCAGTGGTTTGTCACTTCCTTCTCCAGCTCATTTCACAGGTGAGGAAATTGAGGCAAATGAGGTTATGTGACCTGACCAGGGTCATATAGTTAGTAAGTATCTGAGGCCAGATTTGGACTCAGAAAGATGAACCTTCCTGACTCCTGGGCAGTCTGTCCACTTTGCCACCTAGTTTCCTCATCTATAACATGGGGGTAGTAATAACACCTCCCTCCTGATGTTATGAAGAAAAATGAGATATGTTCCATAAAGTGCTTTGCAAACCTTAAAGCTCTATGTAGATTTTTATCCATGACTATTATTATTAATAACATTATTGCTATTAATATCTCAGATTAGTAGTTGTCCAACTTTAACTGGAAGACTTCTAGGAAGGGAATCTCATTCCCTCTCATGGCAGCCCATTTCTACTTGTCAAGATGGGTTGGGTTAAAGGCTTTCATAGATATTTTCCAACTCTGAGACTTTGGGATTCTATGACTTTTCCTTTGAAGGCTTGTTGAATGAATAAATGTTAAATTTGATGGACAGTGCATTACAGCAGACAGCCTATGGTGGATGTAGATGGCATTGAGTAACATTAGCTAAATCAGGTGGAAACACTCTGTGCTAGCCTGCGGTCTGCATATTCCCAGCAAATTAGATTCTCCCAGGTTCCTGGCATTCCCAGTGATAGCAGTGTTACAAGCCCTAATGCATTGTATTTTATACACCAGAGGGCTAGAAGAGAGTACTAATTACATGCAAGTTTTCTAAGATTTCAGCCGGGAGTATTTCACATGAAAGTTAATTGTTCTTTGGGGGTTTCACCACTGGTTTATCCAATTAACACAGAGTTTGCCTATACATCATGGCATTGCTCAAAGAAAGGGAATGGTATTGTTTAGAGGGAGGATATGCCCCTTGCTGTTTTGTACTTGGAAAGAGGCAAAGCCACCTCTGGAAATCACTAACAGCTTTAGCAATTACCTGCCCTTTAAGCTGAAAGGGGTTATGGAGGTGGACCTCAGAAGCTGTTGGTGGGACGAGGAAGATGAAGAAAGAGAGGCTGCAGGAGATTTGCCTCACAAGCTTTGTCCCTTACTGCATGGCTCTGGTCTGCATTAGGAAAACCCCCTTGGGCTAAGCCAACACATCCTCAATTGCCTGGGTAATTAAAACAAACTTCCTTTTTTGCTTGTGGAGCTACATCTTTGCAGCATATTGGGGTTAGGAAAAATAACTGTATGCTTTTTTTTGGCCCAAAACAGCCTGGTCTGCAGATTCGCAATGCTGTTATTTTTCCAAATATTTTTATTGATATCTTTTATTTTTATGTCAAATACATTTCTGTCCATATCCTCCCTTCTGCCTCCAGAGAAGCATCCTTTACAACAAAGGATTTTTAAAAGAGGGAAAAGAAGCAGTAAAAATCCATTAACACATCAAAAAGTCTGCTATTATGTGCAGCATTCCATACCTGAGGACCTCCACATCTGCAGAGGGAAAGGGAAAGAGATGCCTTCTCCTATCTCTGCTCTGGAACCAAACTTGGTCATTATAATTTGACTGTTTTGTGAGGATTGTTCCGTCCATGTACAGAGTTGTCATCGTTGAGTACATTGTTTTTTTGATTCTGCTGTCTTCACTCTGCATCAGTTCATGTAACTCTTTCCATATTTCTCCGTATTCTTCATGCCTGTTTTTTTCTTACAACAGAGTAATATTCCTTTACATTGATGGACCATAGTTTGTTTACCCAATGGCAAACAAAAGACTTCATGTAAATGAAAAGATTTTGATCAGCCTTCCTTGGGGCAGCAAGAAATTTTAAATAGCAGAGCCAGGATAGATGCCTAGGTTCTCTGACTCCACGTTCTTTGGGGCAGTTTCTAGCATGCAACAAGCTTGGACACTTGAAAGGCAGAGGAGTAGCAGGTGGGTACACTGGAGGAGGGGTCTATTTGTTGCTGTTCACTTAAGGTACAAATCATGTCTTTGTGGCTATGAGGAGTGTTGGGGTTTTTGAATCAGTCAGATTTACCTTAATTTCATGGGCCTTAAGTTTGGTTTTTAAAATATTAAAACAGTGGGAGAAATGAGATAAATGACCTAAAATGGGGGATTTTGTGTTGATTAGACTGAGAGATGAGAGGGGAAGCTAGGTGGTGCGATGGATAGTGGGATAGGTCTAGAGTTAGCAAGACTCATGAGCTCAAATCCAACCTCAGTCACTTACTAGCTATGTGACCCTGGGCAAGTCACTTAACTCTATTTGCCTCAGTTTCCTCATAAATGAGGAAATGAGCTGGAGAAGGAAATGGCAGACCATCCAGTATCTTTGCCAAGAAAACCCCAAATGGGGTCACTAAGGTCAGACATAACAACAGAAACAAAAAGACTGAAAGGTGACATTGCCTAGTGAATAGAGAGAAGCCCAAAACATCTCTTTTCCTCTTCACTTCCCTCTTCTCTCTTCTCCTCCATTTTCCTCCATCACAACCACAGTCACCTCCTTGTTCTGATCTTTCCATTGTGTCTTCTGTTCTTGTTCAGTCATTTTTCAGTTGTATCTGACTCTCTGTGACCCCATTTGGGGTTTTCTTGGCAAAGATGCTGGATGGTCTGCAATTTCCTTCTCCAGCTCATTTTACAGATGAGGAAACTGAGGCAAACAGGGTTAAGTGACTTGCCCAGGTCACATAGCTAGTAACTGAAGTCTTTTTTACTCCAGGCTTGGCATTCTGTGTACCATGGCATCACTTACCTGCCCCACTGTGTTCTCTATAACCTATATATCAGATTGGTAGCCTCCCCCTGGAAATTAAGTTGTAGCTTTTTCAATCAAATATTTGATCTAAATATTGCCCCTACCTCCACCCCCATAGAACATAAGTTTGTGAAAGTAGAGCCTATTCAATTTCCACCTTTTTCATATCTGGCACCTAGAACAGTCCTTGGCACATAGTAGGCATTTAATGAATGCTTATTAAGTTGAATAGATTTTAATTTAAATGAAAATGACATAAAACAGGCATAAAAAAGGACTCTAGGGATTAGAAAATTCATCTAGTGGGGATGCTCAGGCAGCAGCTGGGTTCTAGTGGAAAGTGGATTTGGAGCCAGAAGATTCTTCTTAAAACTTGTGTGACCTTAGATTAATCACTTTTCCTCACCAAGTCTCAGTTTCCTCTGGCATGAAATAAATGCGTTGAACCGAATGATCTTTGAGGAATCTTATGGTTCCAAATCTATGATCTTATGATTTATGATGGAAGCAACATCTGAGTTGAATAGGACTGCAGTTTCTCTTGAGGTAACAGCATGGGCAAAGACCTGGAGGTGGGAAAGCATTGGGTTTTCAATGAATAACCACGTATATGGAAAATGGACAGGGAAAACTAAATCATATCATTGCACCAAAAGATGAGATAACTTAAAAATAAACCAAAATAAAAGAGTCCAACCAAGCAACAATATGAAAATATATTCACAAAGTCAGATACATGTTTTCAGTGAATGTGTCTTCATGGATTGGAGTCAAGCTCCTTCCTTCTATCAAGTATGCCTAGTCCCTGGGGGTCGGATAGCAGACAGCCTTCAGTCAAGTGAAAGGAAATGATTGTTTGCTGTCCTTTCTTATTTCCGAAATCATCGACAAGAACTTGGTGGCTGCCAACAGGCTCCAGCTGCTCATTACCAGCTTGACTGAGAGCCAAGTTCAACTTCCCTGCCTGCCAAGGGAGGGGAGGATCCACCTTTGCAGACGTATCTCCTTGAGGACAGAGCCTTCCTAATTTAGAAATGGGAGATCTGTGGTGGCTGGGACTGAGGAGCCAGCAGCTTTGGGCATGTTTCTTTCTTTTTACCTGGGAAATGTTAGAACAATTCTGTCCAGCCCATTAACCCCTTGGCCCTGGGAAAACCAACAGAAAGGAATGACTACAAAAATCAAGTTGGCTTAGAGTGGGGCTTTTACTCAATCTAGCTGGTGCAGAATATTGGAAATCTGAGCCAACTGTACTGAATGGAACAAGACTAATCCAAAGTCCATCCCCATTCATCCTGCAATGTGAAAGCAATTCATGCTTTGAGTGGTCTGGTGACTCCTTTGGGCAAATGACCCTATGGGAAAAAATGGGTTATTGATTTTATTTTAAAATAAAGATTACTGTTTAGGGTACCTCTAAGACTTTTAGTTGTAGAGCAGGTGCAGACCCTGCATTGGTGGAGGGAGTTTTCAGACTGGGAGTGCTCTGTACCAATGAAATCACTGGTTCAATATTTACTTCTCCCCACCCCCAAAAAATGTTTAAAAAAGAGCCAGACATTTGAATTTTGCAAGGGTTTATAAGCTGTAATTTGTGAACTAAAAAAAAATGTAGCTTCATTTAAAAATAATTGGTTTCTTTGTAATTCTATGCATTTTGTTTTATGAAACGTTATTCTGAGAAGGGGTCCTTAGGCTTTACCAGATTGTCTGCCAAAGAGATTTAGGGTATGACAAAGGGTGTGGCCCCTTAGATTGCAACTTGCACATTTGCAGAGTGATGTGTGTACGTATGTGTGTGTGTGTATGTGTATGTGTATGCATATGTATATGTGTATATGTATATGTATAGGTGTGTATAAATATATGTATATGCATATATATACCCCACACATATATATACATACACATATACATACTTACATATATACATACAAATATACATACACATATACATATGCATACCCACGTGTGTATACATCTATCTATCCATCCATCTATCTACCTATCTACCTATGTATATATGTATGTATGTATGTATGTATGTATCTATCTATCTATCTACACACACACTATGAGAAAGAGGAGTGGAAAGAATGCTAGATTTTCCATTGGAGTAATTTTGCTAATTAGGTTTGCTAATCAGTAACTATGTGACCTTGGACAAATCAGGTTCCTCATCTGTAAAATGATGCACAAATCTCCTTCCACTATTGCTGATTTTCTCTTAAGTGAGGTAGCCTGACTTCGAAAGGCTTGAGACTCCCTTTTACCTGCTCTGTTGTTCCCCTCCGAGAATATACTTTAAACATTTGTGATTGAGCCTAAAGATAACAATAATAAAATAATTGCAATGATAAAAATGAGTGACATTTTATGAAGCGCTTTTAAAGTCTGTAAAGTCATTTTGGGAACATCCTCCCTTTTGAGTTTCACAACAGCACTAGGAGGTATATGGTGCAGATTAAATCAATTGTGCTTTACAGATGGAGAAACTGAGGCTCAGAGAGATTAGTTAAGTTATTCAGGTAGCAAGTGTCAGAGATATGTTTTGAATTCAGGTCTTCCTGATTTCAAAGGTGGCAAAAGCTGGTCATTTGGAGAGCTGGAGTTGTGGTCCTCACTCTGCTCTGAGCTAGCTGTGCGATTTGGGAAAGTCAAAAGGAGTATAAAGATTTTGAGGTTTAGAGCAGAAAGTACAATCCCTTCCTTCTACAGACTGAGATCTAGAAAGTACAAGTGACTTATCCAAGGTGATTCAACTAATGAGTTACAGACCTGGGATTTGAACCCACATCGCCTGACTCCAAATCCAGTGCTCTTACAGCTGTGAATGTTTTACATACCATGATAATTCTATGTAGTCTTCCCTTGTCTTCATATACCTAGTGCTGGGCACACAGTAGGAACTTAATAGATGCTAGTTGATGGATCTAGTCATGCAAGTCATTTCCTTCCAGTCTCTGATTCTATGTCATCCTAATTTTCTTTTCAACAACTAGCTAATGAAGACACATCAAATTCATTACTTATGTAATTGATTTTTTTAACCTAAATGTGGGACTTTACATTCATCTCTATTAAGTGTAGTTTTTTTCATCTTGAGCCATAGTTCCATTCTGCCAGAGTCTTTTTCTATCTTGACTCCATCATCCATTGCAATACATTGTATTAGTGATCCCTTTCCACTTTCTGTCATCCACAAATCTGATAAGCATGGCGTTTCTATCTTCATCGTAGTCACTGACAAGTCTTGACAGAGGATAAAGTCAAGGACAGAAGCTTAAGAGAAACTTCTCTGCATCTTTCTTTATTTATATATGGGATGATAGAGGGGGGGCCTTATTGTAGACAGGGGCATGTCTGAAGAAAAGACTTCCCTTATGAAGTTGCTTGATTCCTTAGAATTTAGTCTTCCTAACTCCAAGCCCCTGCCATCTACTGCACCTCCTGGCCCCTGTGGCTAAACAGCAAACATGGATGGGGAAGTCTGTGAGGGAAACCAGGGCAAGGAGGGAAGGGAAGCCTGGTAACTTCTCATTTGAGTGCCCAACTGACAATTCCAAATGCCCAGAGAGAACAGAATCAGGAATTTTGGCAGGAGCCTCAGGCACTATGCTCCTTAGGCTGTTGCCAGGAGGAATGTCTGCCATCATCTGTAAAGGTGCTGCTCCCAGAACTAGGTAGGACATAGCTGAACCAGCCTCTCTCTGGGACCCCTGAGTCAATGCTACAAGGCTGGCCCATTGTTTCACTGAGAAGCATGAGTTTTCATTAAAGTTTATCACTTGTGAGGTCATAGGTAAGGAGTTGCCAGTCAGCTGGAGTGTTCTAAAAGGGAGAGGTGGTGCCAATCAATCTATGCCAGGCACTGTGTTATGCAATGTGAGTACAAATGAAAAGGGAAAAATGGTTCCTGCTCTCAAGGTGTTTACATTTTCATGGGGAAACATCATGCACATATATAGAAGCATACAGAGTATATACATGGTAACTTCAGAGGGAAAGACATTAGCATCTGGGTATTCAGGGGGAAGGAACAAATAAAGCCCTCTACCAGAAGGTAGTGCTTGAACTGGGTCTTGAAAGGAGCCAGATATCATAAAAGGTGAAGGTGACGAACAAGAAAATTCTAGGCATGAGGGAAAATTCTAGGCATGAGGGATATAGGTAAGCATGGAGATGGGAGAAGGAAGACTGTGTGTGAGTAACAGTAAGCTGACTTATGTGGTTGGACTGTGTGAAAGAAGATGGGAAACATGGGAAAGGATCAGGTTATAAAGAGGAAAGAATATTGGAAATGTAGGAAAAGACCCAGTTATAAAAATGTCCAACAAATGAATTTCTATTTCTATTTGATCTTGGAGGTAATAGGGAACCACAGAAGCTTTTTGAGTAGGAGGGAGGGGGTGACATGGCTAGAACTCTACTTTTGGAAAATCATTATGGCAGCTGAGATGAGGATGGACCAATGAGAAGACTATTGTACTAGTCCAGGCCAGAGGTGATGACAGTCAAGGGAGAGTTTGGAAGTGACGATGCACAAGGGGACAATATGAAGAAAGATGCATACAGTGTTGGAAAGGATGGTCTGGGACTAGGTGGGAAGATGATGGATGACTGTGGCATAGAGTTCGTTGGGCAGAGAGAGGAGGCTAGAAAAATCACACCAAAAGGGAAGACCACAGAACCAAGTTGAAAGTAATGGAGAAAAATTAAAATGTCAGCAGTGATGGGTTCATCCTGTCTTTTTGAAGAACCATTTTGTCTGTGTGTTTCCTGGACATGGTTGCTGGCCTTTTCACTGAGTCTGGTTCAGAGAATATTGTTTCTATGGCCAGATGCAGTTATTGTCAGTCAATCAGCAACTCACAATCCTTGCTTTGGGAAACTCAATTTTCTTCCCCTAATCTACTTTTCTCATCACCTTCTGAAAGGCCAGGGGCAGGTCAACACAGTGGGATGGTGCCTCATGGATTGTCAGTCTCTCTTCAAGGAAGAGTGAAGACCTGGTTGAAGCCTTAATTAACCTGGGGGTCAGGGCAGAGGGATTTAGTGGAGACCAAAAAAGCAGTTGTCTGTGACTGGCCATTGAAGGCTTGACTGCCCTGTTATCTCTTGTGTCACTCTTGGAAACCATCATTGTCACCATAAGCTCTTTCATAGATTAAGAGTGGGAAGGAACCTCAGAGGCCATTGAGTCCAGCCCCCTTATTTTATACATAAAGAGCCTGAGCCTGTATGTGAAATGATTTCCCCAAGAACAGGAAGTAAGTGGCAGAGCCAACATTCACACACAGATCCTTTGACTTCAAATGTAGCATCCATCAACACCATCATTGTCATCCTCAGCCTCATACACTTCAGTGTCTTCGTCATCATCATCACTTTGTAGACAAAGGCTGGGGAGAGGATGTAACTGGTATCTGTGACTCAAGAATGGCAGATAGAGGAGTTATGACCACGGACCTTAGAGATCTTTAATCAAGTTGGTTGATCTGTTTCCAAAGAAGACAATTGAAGTCTGGAGAGTGGAAATGAAAGCATTATAGTAACTTAATAAAAACTGTTGAGTTGAAGTGGATTCCTATAGTGTATCCCAGACACTGTGCTAGCACTGTCTAGAGGGATATGACATATGTTTTTTTGTCTTCAAGGAACTCACTGTCTAATTGGGAGATAGCCTAAAAAACAACTGGCTATAAAAGAAGGTAAGTTTATCGAGGCCAAGGGCTACCTGTTGAACTACTCCTTCTCATTATCTTTTTGTGGGTCATTGTCTAGGTCATAATCCTAAGTGGGTATCCTTCAAGTCTTTGTCCTAGACCTTCTTCTCTTCTCCCTCTATACCATTTTGCCTGGTAATGTTTCAGCTCACATATAGTCAATGATGAGATTCTCAAGTTTATTTGTTCAGTCTTAATTTCTCTCTGGACCACCAGTCTCCCATCAATAATTGGTTATTGGACATCTCCAACGAGATGTCCCGCAAACATTTTAAACTCAGTATATCCAAAGCTTAGCTCATTATCTCTCCTTCCCTCCACTAAAACCCTTCTCTCTTAATTTTCCTACCAATGGCAAGGGCACTGCCATCCTACCAGTCATCCATACTTACAACCTAGGTGTCTTCCTCTACTCATTCTCATCTCCCAAATGCAATCTTATCCATTCCTATTGTTTCTACTTTCACAATACCTCTTGAATATGGCCCCTTTTCTTCCCTGACACTGGCAAAATTCTGGTGCAGACCATCATCACCTTCCACCTAGACTACTGAATTTCTCCCTCTTCCAGTCTACCCTCCACTCAGTGGGCAAAATAATCTTCATAAAGTCCAAGTCTTCTCTGGCACCTCCCTATTTAGTAAAATCCAGTGAATCCTAATTGCCTCTAGGATCCAATATAAAACCCCATTAGGATTTTAAAGCCCTTCCTAACCTGGTCCCTTCTTACCTTTCCAGCCTTTGTGCACCTTAGTCTCCACTATATAAACTGTAATCCACATATAAGATGCTCCTTGTTGTTTCTCACACAAGACACTCTATCTCCCAATTTAGGACATGTTCACTGACTGCCATACCTGGAACTCTCTCCCTCCTCTTCTCTGTCTTTTGGCTTTCTTCAAGTCTCAGAGAAAGTTTCCTCTTCTGAGTCCTCTTTAATCTTCATGCCTTCCCTCTGAGATCATCCCCGATTTACCCTGAATATGCTTTGCTTGTACATAGTTGTTTGCATATCCTCTCTATCATTAGATTGAAATTCTTGAGAATGGAACTCTTTGTTTATTCATTTTTTTGCCTTACTTTGTATCCTCTGCTTAACACAATGTGTGGCACATAATAGATGCTTAATAAATGTCTTTTTCATTGAAGATTGGTTTCAAGAAATGGACAGAATTTGATTTATGTCCTGAAAATTGAGTTTTGTTAGTGAACAGGCTGAGTGGTGTAGGGGCTGGCACTTGGGGTAGAGACCATGCTATAGACCAAGAGAGAATCCAGATGGATTCAGACAAAGGATTATAGGCTAAGGATTATAGATGGTATTATTGTCTTTGAACTGGGAATGAGGCCATTGGGATTCAATTCCTGGCTTTCATATTGGTCAAGGGAAGACAAGAAAAATACTTTTCTCTTATGGGTCCAACACTATAGGGATACTAAAAATCATTCTGAGGAGCCCGCAGGTTGCCATTCTGCAGCCTTGGTGCTTAAAGACCCTCAGTCAATGAAAGGAAGAAATGAGGAAGGGCAGTGACAAACAGGCCATGTGGAGGGCAGGGTTCTATGGTGTCTATGCAGGCAGATACTTTGGGTGGGAGATGGTAAAGTGGAATGAGCTTTAGACTTAGAGATAGAGGATGTGGGTTTGAATCCTGGCTTTGCTACAAGGTTCTCTGAGCCTCAGTGTCCTGAACAAATGAATGAAAAAGCACCTAGCCAGCATATATTAAGTACAAAATGCTGGAGATAGAAATAAAAAATTTAGACAATCCTTACTCTCCAAGAGTTTGCATTTTTTTAAAAAAAGTAATAAAATAGCATCTTGTTTAATGGAACGAATGCTCCTTGGGGTGGGAGAAAGACAGAGACAGACAGACAGAGAGATAGAGACAGAGAGAGGAGAGAGACAGAGAGACAGAGAAAGAGACAGATAGATAGATAGAGAGAGACAGAGAGACAGAGAGAGGAGAGAGATTGAGATTGTCCCTGCTCTCAAGGAGTTTAATATTCTAATAGTGGAAAAAGCACACATAGGAAAATAGTGAAAAAGGGAGAGAATGTTTTTCCAAGGGGATGGTAAGGATGGGGAGGAAAGTCAGCGTTGGTTAGATGGTGACTTTAGTGAATGACTAGGTGATATGTGAAGCTAAAACATTGTCTATCTTTTATCCTTTTATCTCCAGGATCTAGCACATAGTAGGTGTTTTTATCATTCTTTTTTTAAATTTTGAGTTCCAAATTCTCTCCCTCCATCCTTCGTACCCCTCCTCCACTCACTGAGAAGGCAAGCAATATATGTGAATTATACATTTGAAGTCATGCAAAACATATCTCAAAATTAGCTATATTGCAAAAAAATGAAATAAAGAAAGTAAAAGAAGTGTTCCTCAATTTGTACTGTTCATTAGTTATCTCTCTGGAGGTAGGTAGCATCATATAGTAGGTTTTAAATTCATGCTTGCTCAAATGCATTGGTTGGATCAAATCTATTAAAAAGGGAAGAGGGGAACTAGATGACCTCTCTAACCCCTTCTGACTCTAAATCTATGGTTCTAATTACCCATTGGATGATTGACTCTCTATAAACTTGGAGAGGTGGAGAGAGGAGGGGCAGATCTTTGTGCTATGATCACGGCTAATATGAAATCCTCCAAATGAGCTGTGTTGGATGGAGCAATCTCACATGATTCCTGCAAAGTTAATCAGAAGATGTAAATAAATACAGGCTGTGTAAATTAGAAAATATTTTGGATGCTAGCCATCAGCTACAGGGATCAGGGAGATGTGTCACTTAATTTTCCAAAACAGGTTTCAACTTGCCTTGAAAGAATTGGATCAGATGCCAGGTATCTACAAGAAACCCTTCAGTAATGGAGGCAGTGGCCCTCAAGGGTCTTGCTATCCTCCAACCTTCTGTATATTCTCTCTGTGTGTCAGTGGGAACTGTACTTGAGCAGAGGGAAAAGGCTACTAAACTCATTATTGCTGGATCATGACTAAGTACCAGAGGGAAGTAAAGTACAGGCAGGGAGGTTAAGTGAGGGCAAGGAGAATTGAAGAGATAAATAACTAAGAGAAAGCCACATTGGAAGAGCAAAACAAGCAGTCTTGGCTCCTTTTGTGCTACAGGTTTTTTAAAATTTTGATTTTTGTCATTTCTATTTTCTATTTAGAATAGAAATATTAGAATTAGAAATCTAATTAGAATAGAAATATTCTAATAGAATAGTTTTATATTCTGTTAAGTATCTACTATGTGCAAATCAATGGGGATATGAATATGAAAAAGAGCACAGTGCTTGCCTTCAAGAAGCTTATAGTCAGGCTCCATATACATCATAATATTCATGGCAGCACTTTCTGTGATAGCAGACAACTGGAAACAAAGTAGATGGCCATTGATGGGAAAATGGCCAAACAAATTGGGGTACATTTGAGTAAAGGAATATTAGTGTGCTGTAAGAAATGTTGCTTGCTGTTTATCTTTTGTTCTCAAAGAGGGCCAATGACAGCAGGAGGGGTGATGTCTTGACTTGCAAGTGAATTAGATTTAAGTGATGCAGAGCAATGCAAAGTCATCAGCCTCACTATCTCTTCTGGAGTCATCTGAGCACAGTGGCAAGACATAAGTCAAGATGAATAGTGATGGCCCTTATAAGAAATGACAAGCATGATGAGCGCAGAGAAGCCTAGAAAGATTTATACAAACTGATGCAAAGTGAAGGAAACAGAAGTAAAAAAACAGTGTCTATGGATGAATGACCACAAAGACATCAAAACAGAATGTTGTGAATTCAGAGAGTGCTATTGGATTCAAAGAAGGAATGTAAGAAAACATGCTTTCTCCCTGTTCCTTTCCAGAGCAGGGATGCTTGAAAGTGCATATTTGTTAGGGTCCACAAGTATGAGAAATTGCATATATTTGCATACAATTGCATACATAAAAGTGCATACATTTAAGTGTGACAAAATATGACGTCACTTCTTTTTCAGATTTTTCAAAGTATTGATAAATTTTGCTGAGTCATTCCCTCCTTTCTTTTTAAAAAAATTCTTAGTTATAAAGGATGGCATCCTGTGAGAGGGGGAAGAGGAGTGATTCGAGGAGAAATGTAGAGATATAAAAAGATCAACAAAAACTATTATTAGGAGCTACACTATCTAATGCGATGGGGTTTTTGTTGCTTCAGTGCCATTATATGACGGGGAAATCAGAGAAAGCATGAATAGGATGGAGCTTCTGAGAATTCCTGGTGCACATGGTGGGTTTTGTTCATGGACATAATGGCACAAAGAAGCAAAAAACTTGTGAAATGAACATAATAGTTGACAATTCTCCATGGCTGCTGAAGAAAATCAATCAATCAATCACCGAGCATTTATTAAACACCTACTGACACTGTGCCAGGTACTAACCACTGAGATACAAAGACAGAAATAAAATATTTTCCTTTCCTCAAAGTCCTGACTTTCTAGCAGAGTTCATGGGTAAACCAAATCACTTTGTCAGTGTGTTTGATTCTTAAGCTACTCCCACCTTGGCTCAGACATAACGTTAGGTGGGGAAAATGGCCCAGAAACAATGTGCTCAGAAATTCAATGTTCATTAACCTTGACTATAGTTTGTCATCATGCCCGTTCCTTAAGGATCCAATGTAAGATTGCATGCCCCTTGGGGGTAGGGGCTATTTCTTTTGTCTTTGTGTACCTAGTATCTAGCATGATTCTTTTGTTTCTTGAATTGAATTGACACCCTGACTCTCAGGTAGCAGAAACACAACATCTCAGAGTTACAAACACAGCATCTTCCATTAGGTTTGAAGGAACAAGGAGGGTACATAAAATGCTTCAAAGGGGCTCATTGTTAGCATCATGGTACCTGAACCCTTCCCTCACTTCTGTGTCTACACTCTCTCCACTTGGCACAACAACATATTGGAATAATGCAATAGCTCTGTTCCTTTGTCTGACTTCCCTAAGCACCTCCCTTAACTGCAGGCACATGTGGATGTACCAATGCCATCAACCTACATCTCACCCCATGTTGGCACTGCTAATTCTCACTATTCCTTCTTTTGCCTCTAGGTCTTGCTGAAATTTTTCTCCAACAGGTATCTAACTTGGGTCTCTTGGTCTTACTGTTTGGTGCAGAGAAACTCTAGAATGAAAAAAAAATTACTGGGTCTCTACCATAGAGGGAGCCAGTATGTCATAGTGGATAGGGAGCTAGTGCTGAGGTTAGGAACACCTGAGTTCAAGCCCTGCCTCTGACACATATGAGCTGTGTGACCCTGGGCAAAATATTTAATCTCTACATGGTTTATAAGTTGCAGAGAAAGCTGTCAAACCTATGTTATCAGAAAGAATTTCCTCACGGGGTAGTACCCTATACCAGTAAGACCACAGGTCCAATCCCCATCTTGTGTAGTTGAGTTTATTTGGGGAAAATGATTTGGAATTTAATAAAGACTGCAGAAAAAGGAGATGATGGTTGTGTAAATTCAACTTTTGAACATTCCCCTTCCCTCCAAGAAAACTTTAAAGAGGGATATCAACCCTTTTTAATAAAATATTTATTGTATATCCCTGTCTCCCTTCCTTCCCTGGGCTTTTAAACTCCATATCCTCAGAGTGGGAGGAGATATACCCCCTGGTCCCATTCTTACTTCTTTGTATAGCCTGGGGGTAGATTATTTTTCAACTTTCTTTGATTGTAAAGTGGTGATAATGGAATTGTCAATGGCATCATGGGTCATCCTGACAATATACAATAATAAAAAGAAAAATTCGAATATTTTACTTGTTTTGAACAAAACCATTGAAAGGAAGCATTTTGCAAACACCTGCTGTGGTCTGAGATGTAAGCTTCTGCTTGGAATCCCCAAACCTTTCCTGGCTCCTGGTTCACCTTGTGGCACTGTAGATGAATTGCAAGCATAATGGCTAGGAAGACATCAGCATCCTTGTACCAGCCAAGTTACTCAGCCCCACCCATCGAGTGATGGTCAAGGTCATCATTGTGCTTTGGCATCAGTTCAGAAGTTGGCCCTCCTGGAGACTTGCTATCTCAGTGGGAAACTTCCATCCCAACAACAGACTATTCATTATTGTAATGCATTTGTCTAATTAGTATCTTCACTGATATAGTGGGTAAAGAACAGATTGTGATCAGAATTACAAAAATGAACCTTAATAATGATGAAACTAGATGAGAGAAGGAGACACAAGGGAAAGACCACATGGCATGCTCTCTTCACACGTTGTTTGGTTCCATGGTTATTTGGGGGTGTGTCATATCCCCCATTGCAAGAGGTAGCCTGGCAAAATGGAGCGCTGGATGTGGAATTAGGGGAGACCTGAGTTCAAATCCCACCTCTAACACTTATTAGCACTTAACTCCTCTATTCCTGTTATTGTTCAGTTGGTAACCTCCACTTGGGGTTTTCTTGGCAAAGACACTGGAGTGGTTTGCCATTTTCTTCTTCAGCTCATTTTATAGATGAGTAGAGTGAGGCAAACAGAGTGAAGTGACTTACCCAGGGTAACACAGCTAGTAAGTATCTGAGGCTGGATCTGCACTCAGGAAGATAAGTCTTCTTCCTGACTCCAGGTCTGGTACTCTCTCCACTGCATTTTCTGGCTGCCCTGAAGATAATATTTCCTCTTTCTAATTCCTTACACAGTTGTTATGATCAAATGAGATAATATATATCAAGTGCTTTGTCAGCCACAAAGGACCACATAATTTCATCCATGAAAAGAATACCCATATGTGGAAATTCATTCCAGTGATGCAGATAAGGACTTTTTAACTTACATGCTTAGAGAGTTGCCCGAGGCCCTGAGAATTTGAGTGACTCTCTCCTCACGATGTGTCAGGGGCAGGACTTATTTAAACCCGGGGGTTATGGAATCCCAGACAGACCTTCAATAAGGGAGTGAAATTCAGGAGAAAGAATGTTGATCCACAGAATCTGAGTGTGAATCTTGCTCAACCACTTACTAATTCAGCAATATTGATGGTTCACTTAACTCTAGGACTCAGTCTCCTCACCTGCAAAATGAAGAGGTTATAGTTGTTTGCATCTATTATCCCTTCTCATTCGAAATCTATGATTCTATGCTCCTCTCCACCATGGTGCCTCTGAAAGCATTGTATCAATGTCAGCTCATGTTATAGAAGACTCTAGAGACCTTTTCTCATCCTATAGTTTACCTTCTGTAGGACAAATCATGTTCTGGTGCTTAGATCTTTACCATCTTGAATAGGTCTATAGGATGCCAGAGCAAGAAGAGACCTTAGACCCACTCCCCCCACTTTGCAAACTGTCTCATCTTACAGAAGAGGGAACAACCCCCAAACTGAAGTGATTTTCCCAAGATCACACACAGAAAATTAATAGTAAATCCAAGACCAGAGAGCCTGGATTTAGCTATATTTCTTTCTCCCACTGCAACACATTCATATTACCAATTTGTTCAAAACTCCCCATCTCCCCTCCTGTCACCCAGGAAACCTGTTGCAACAGGGGAAGGAGGAGAGCTCAGCTGTTATTATATCATGCATAATTACTATGCCCATGAGAATTTACAGGCTCAGAACTCCTGGATTTCTGACTGGGCAACATTTCATTAAACTAGTGAAAGAGAAAATGGGCCAAGGCCCCCATATGGATTCTGAGTCTGGGTGTGTAGGAATGTATGAGCAGAAGGCTGGGTGAAGGAGCCTTGTTTGCATCTGTCTGGGACCAATTGCAAGCACTGCTTTATTGAGAGATTCAATGGTTGCCTGCCTGGGGGTTAGAGGAAGGGGGAGGATAATTAAGTTTCAGGCTCAACTTAGACCCTCAGTAGTGGTAGTTCGCAGTGCCAGGATTTCTGAGAACCTTGGTAATGACTAGAAGACAAAGGAGTTGGAATCAGCTTTTCCCCCTCACTGTCATCATGTCATTTATTTCATTTTAGTCACAGAAAAGCTCCACTTGGGATTCTGGGTACATGGATAACATTGGGGTGTACATGTTTGAATACCACTGGGACTCTCAGACATGCCCTTGGTGGTTAAGCAGGGTCGATATATAAGATGATACCTAGTGGAAATTATGAGATTTAGTGAGTTTTTATGTTTGGGGGAGACACTTGGTCATGCTTGCAGGTAATAAGGGAAATATCAGTTGAGAGGGAAAGCTTGAATATGGAGGCAGAGGAAGGACAGAGATGGTGGGCACAATCCTCTAGAGAACAGATAGGGGTAATCATAGATTGTATTATTATAACTTGATTATTTGAATTACCATCTCAAAACAGACCCATCCTTCAGACTCTGGGGCAAATACCAACATCTTCTTTGACTCGATATCTAGCATTCTTTCCAAAAATTATTTTTCCAAAAATAGGTCTGCATATGCCTTGAATTCAAGTCATTTCCTTGTCCTGCCTGTGTTCTTCTATACAATATCGAACTTATCAATGTCCTTAAAATCTGCTACCCAGAATGCAACTATAGTTGCATTATATACTATAGATCTCATCTGGCTCTTTCCACATTCTTTCCAATAATCAAAATCTGTTTCTCTTTACCTTAATTATCCTAGCTAAAGGCTGCTTCCCTATCTGGGACACATTTTACCTGTTCTTATTTTTCCTTGGCATTTCTGGGCTCCCTTCATTGCCATGCAAAATGTGTGGAGGGGACTTCTGCATGGTTTGTTAATAGTCCAAGCATGTCTCCATCTACAAAAGAAAGGGTGGCATAGTAGGGGTTTCAAATTTGGGAGGAACTTCATTCAGAAGTTACCCTGAAATTCACTTTTGTGTTGGTACTTAGGAATAATGTGGAGAAGAGTATCACAGAATCAGAATTTCAGAGTTGGAAATCCAGAAGCGATATGATATGACATGACATGACATAATATGGTATGGTACTATATGATACGATGATACGATATGGAATGATATGATTAATATAATATATGATGTAATGTGACATAATGTGACACAATATGACACCATATGACACCACATGACACAATATAACATAATATAACATAACATAATATAATATAATATAATATAATTCATATCATATCTACATAAAGCACTATGGTTTAAAAACATCTTTTCAAATATCCTATGAATTCCCTCTACAAGACACTCAATAGGAAATCACCCACCCTTTGCATTTAGTGAGCTGATGCCCCTACCTGGGGAAGCCTGTTCCACTTGGGGATACCCAAAGGAAGTTGTTCATTAAAAATGAGAAACTTGCTTCTTTGCAGCTCCCACTCACTGTTTGTAGTTCTTCCCTATGAAGTCAAATAAAACAAACATAATCCTTCCACATCACAGCCTTTATAATACTTAAAGATAATGTTCATTCTTCCCACAACCAGCCCCAACACCACCTCCCCCCAAACCTTCTTTTCTTCACACTACACAACCTGAGTTCCTTCAAAAGACCTTCAAAGATCTTCTATTCAGGGACCTTCATTCTCCTATTTGCCCTTCTCAAACTATCTCCAAGGGTATCCTTTCTAAAATGTCATGCCCAGAACTGAACAGAATGCTAAGAATGCTCCAGATGTGGTCTGACCAGGTCAGAGAGTAGGAGGGCACCATGGAGCACTACAGCTTGGTGCTTAGGGAGCTGGCCTCAGTGCTGAAGACCTGGTTCCAGTCCTGACTGTGATATAGAGTGATGAAGTGACTTTTCAGAGCTTCTCCCCAATTTTTTAAGACTATAAGGGAATTGATTAGATATCTTCTAAGGTTCCTGATAGCTCAAAATCTAGAGTTAAAAGTGGTTTGTCTTTGAGAGAAGGTGGGAAGTCAAGAAGGAAAGTTCTTAGGAGATGATGGAATGGAAGGAGAATAAGCTTGGTTTGAGGCTTTTTGAATTTGAGGGGCTTGTGGAACTAACATCCGATGTCTTGTAGTTAATAATATCTGGGCTCCTGGGAAGAAGATTCAGATAAAAAAATACAGATATGGAAATCTGCAGATGAAGACATCAGAATGGATGAGAGTGCTAGAGGAATGAGCCAGCATGAAGTTAACTGATGTGAAGTTCATATGAGTCCATTGCGGGCATTTGAAAAAACCATATTTTAGTCAAACAATTTATTCAACAATCCATTTCCCATATCTCCATCTTTGTATGGAATGTCCCCTACTCCTAAAATGCTCTACCACCTCACCTCTGCCTCTCAGAGACAGATAAGTAGTGTAGGGAAGAAAGTGTTGGACTTGGAGTCAAAAAGAGCTGAGTTCAAATCCTCCATCAAGCATTTATTATCTGTAGGACCTTGGACAAATCAGTTAATATCACTCAGTCTCAGTTTCTTCATCCATAAAATGAGGGTGAAAATAGTATGCACTTTACAGGATTATTCTGTGTATTGGGATCATATATGTAATACCCCTTACATAACCTACAATGCTTTATAGAGGTTAGCTATCACACTGTTATGGTCATTATCTTTCTTCAAGGCTCAATTCAAATGTCACCTCCTGCATGAGGCACCTCATATTTATATTTATACCTCTTGTATTGATTTATTCTGTTTCCTATAAGTCGAATATATGCTCCTTTAGAGGAAGAATTGGTTTTTTGTTGTTGTTGTATCTTCATTGCCTGGCATCTAGTAGGTGCTTAATAAATGCTTATTAAATGAATCAATACATGAATGAATGGTGAAGACCTCTCTCAGCATGATGACCCCTTTCCTTCCCTAAACTATTTCCTTTGATATCAGTTAAGGGCTCATCCTTCACTTAATGCCAGATTTGGTGCATCAAAGATGGAATTGGTTTGGCATATATACATATACATATACATATACGTATACATATACATATACGTATACATATACATATACGTATACATATACATATACATATACACATACACACACACACACACACTCAGCTGATTCTTTTGCTTCAGGCTTTTCTTCATGTGTGGTTGGCAAACATTCCTCCCTGCTGCTCCTCCACCTGTTCTACCACCTGCCATAATAAACTTTTCCTTTCTGCCTCAGGACTTGGCCCTTGCCAGTAATAACTGAAACTAGGGTAGCTGCTTAGTACCATCCTCAGGGTACCACTATAGGCATTTCCCAGAGATGTGGGAAATCCTAGACATCTGAGGTGGAAAGGAGCTTGAAGGACATCAATCCAACCACCCAACCAAAGCGGGGATCTTCTGTTAAGCATCCCTGAGAAGTAGTCACCCTGGTTCTTTTGTGAGCACTTGCCCTCCTGGGAGCTCACTGACTCATAATGTGGTCATTTCTAAAAAGCTCCATTTGGTCCAAAGATCCTCTTCTTATGGCAGTTGGAATTTGCTTCCCTGTATCTTTTAGCTTGTGGTCTTGGCTCTGGCCTCTAATACTACATAAAAGCAGTGCCTTCCTTCCTTCAAATGACAGACTTTTAAATGTTTAAAGAAAATAATCATGGACACCTCTCCTACCACTTCTCACCAGGCCATTTCCAAACAACACTTCTCCAGTTCCTGGGTTGTATAGATCCCAATATGTTGACACCAGAGTTTCAACTGGGTACCAGAAAATCCAGGAACATTATTCTGAGAAGGAGCTCATGGGCTTCACCAGATTACCAAAGGAGTCCATGACCCAAAAAGGGTTAAGAATCCCTTTTCTAGACAAAGTACCAGTGACATCAATCCCTGCATGATTTGACTATTCCTACAAATTGCTAGAGCATTCTAGAGGAATCTGTGACTTCTTTTATTTCTGGTATCCCCAGTGAGAAATTCAAGTCTCACATGGTTTGATATCTATTCTTACCCCAACCCCCACTTTCAGTTATATTACTGAATTGGCTTGTCATACAGTTAAAACTGGGTATTTAGGAAGGTTTTAGACAAAAGGGAACAGAGAAATCCCAGGCATTCTAAATGTGTGATGTATCAAGAGTATGGGGAAGTTAGGTGGTACAGTGGATAGAAAGCTAGACCTGGAGTCAGGAGAACCTGAGTTCAAATCTGACCTCAGTCACTTAACCCTGTTTGCCTCAGTTTCCTCATCTGTAAATGAGCTGGAGAAGGAAATGGCAAACCAGTCTAGTATTTTTATCAAGAAAACCCTAAAAGGGGTCATGAAGAGTTGAATACAACTGAAAAAATGACAAGACAAAACAGTTTAAACATTATAAAATGTGCCCTATCTGCCAAGTGAAAAATCACTCTGATTTCCTAATGTTCTCATGGGTGCCACTGGCATTGATACTATTGGATGTCTTCCAACTCTGAAACAAAATTCTGGGGAGTTTTTTTTTTTCTTCTGGATTTCAGAAGTATCTGGAAAAGTCAAATCTTGGCTGGTTTCCAATACCCTATTTGGACCTGTTGACTGTTTTCTTGCCCTAGCTAGCCCTTGCCAATAATTCCTTGGTGGCATTCAAATAGTGGCAAGGACATCAGGTGATGGGGAAGAGAATTTGGACCAGTGAGATTGAACTTCTTCATCGTCTAGGCTTACCAACAAGTTTTCATTTTCTCTTTCTCTGTCTCTTCTGAAAGGGAGCTGTCTTCCCATCTTTCTCTGGTTTCCCTTGGGAATAGAAACTTGAGTTGTTGCAGTGTAGAAAACTAAATTATTGAATTAAGAAAAAAGGAGATATATTACTCTTCTGGAATGAAGACAAATACACAGCTTGTAATGTAATACATCAACATGAGCAGTAAATAGAACACAGAGGCAGTATTTATATTTATGTCTATAAAGATACCATGTCACTGCACAGAACTCCAGAAGAAAAATGGTGCCATGATGGTGCTTGCAACCTTCTGACAGGACCATTGGATAGCACCAACTTGTTGTAGTTGAAGGGACCTTTGAAAGACATCTCACAGTTCTGAAAAATGTTATAGAGCCTGAAATCTCATGATTAGAATTTATAGTAGGATTCTATTCATGCCACAACCATAGGGCATTGTGGTAAACATTGAAGAAAGTATTCCCTACATAGAATCTCCTATTTTAAAATTAAAATACCCCTGAAAGGAAGGAGGGACACATTGTACTCCTGATTATCTTCTTGTGTATTAGCTTACCATCTTGAGATGGTCTGACCTGAAGGTCAGGGTCAGGAATTTTTGGAAAAGATTAAAATACTACCAACAGATACAAAATGAACAAAACTAGAAGACCACATGCCTATGATTAAGAACATCTAAATGGTCAAGATACCTTGTACTTCATAGGGTCTTGGCATCATAGAATCATAGCTTTGGAGCCTGAAGGGAATTGAATCTGGCCTCCTAATTTTATAATAAGGAAACTGAAAGTTATGTATGTTAAATGACTTACCCTAGGTCACATAGCCATTAAGTGTCTCAGTGAGATTTGAGTCATCTTCCTGACCCCAGTTCTAAGACTCTAGGTACTATACTATGAATGTGGGGCTCTGGTTGTTTCCAGCAGAATGGAGCATGGTGATGGTGTTTCTTGGAGGATCTATGAACTTGGAAGGGACAAGGGTGATAAAAGAGCTGTCTTGTCTTCTTTCCTTTTATTTTTCTCTTATTTATTTATTTTGTTTTCAACATTCATTTCCACAAGATTTTGAGTTATAAATTTTCTCCCTGTCTTTCCTCTACCTCCACCCCAAGATAGATAGCCTACCCTTCCTTCAATCTGCTCTCTCTTATATCCTCCCCAGCTTTCTAGTAGGGCAAGATGGATTTCTATACCCCAGGGCTTGCATATCTTATTTCCCAGTTGCATGTAAAAAACAATTTTTTAACATTAGTTTTTATGTCTTGTCTTCTTTCTACTTCCAGGATCCCTCATCAGGACTTTGACTGTCCCTCTGGCTTCAAATATTTTGGGTGTCCAGGTTTCACTCCTTCATATGTACCATTTTCCAGTTGTGTCTGACTCTTTGTGACCCAATCTGAGATTTTTTTTTTTGGCAAAGATACTGGAGTAGTTTGTAATTTCATTCTCCAGCTCATTTTACAGATAAGGAAATTGAGGCAAACGGGATGAAATGGCTTGCCCAGGGTCACACAGCTAGTAAGTGTCTAAGGCCAGATTTGAACTCACAAAGATGTCTTCCTGACTCCAAGCCTAATGCTCTATGCACTATAGCACCACCTAGCTGCTCAAGACTTCGCTTCATCCTGCAAAGAAACACTTAGAGGAGATCACCCAGGGCTCACTTGGGTGTTTCTTCCTGCTGAGCAATCCCTCTATCTAACCATTGATCTAAAATCTGCTTAGCCAAGTAGGATAGAATAAGGGACAATGATGGAACTTAAAGAAGTGTGAACTTTGATTAGAGGTGAGAAAAGAGGTGATAACAATTAGAGCCAAAAGTCCAATGGTGCTATCCCACAAAGCAATACCTTTATTCAGTGGAACTCTTTGAGTCAAGGTTGAGTCACCAGTTATTTGGGATGCTGTAGAATGGATCTTTTACAGTCAAATCTAGGTCAGACATTGTTAGATCTGGGTTGGACTGGTTTGCTCCCATTGTCTCTCTCTTTTCTTATATTTTGTGATTCTCCTTAATGAGTGCTTTCTCTATGTAGGTTAGTATGTTAGGCAATAAAGGTATTGATGAGTCACACATAGCTTTGCTCTCAATAATCATGTATATAGAGCCAGAAGGTACCTTAGGGGTCTTCTAGTTCAATCCCCTCCTTTTATAGCTATAGATGCTGAGTCTTAGAGGAGTTGGGCAACTTGCCTCGTCTCTAGAGGAAGCAATAGAACCATGAGTTGGACTTAGTTCCTCTGACTCCTAACCATCATCCTTCCCATTGTAAGAGGCTACATCTCTTGGGATACATTTTCTGGTTGGGAGGACAGGGCATCTTTAGGCAAATCCCTTCATCTTTCTAGTTCTCCATATATTAAATGATGGGGTTTGAACAGCTGGATCCTTTTCTTCCCCAAATTCTATTAATATGTGAATCTACATAATGAAAAAAGTTAATTAACAACAAAAAGCGGTGGGTCAAAGAGTAAATGCTATAGGAGTTTAAAGAAAGGAAAAGCTGAAACAGGCTGGAATTAGTCAAAAAAGGCTTTGAGAATAAGACGGGACTTGATGTGATCTGAAGTCTTGAGGGATGGGTAGCTAGAGAGTAATTTTTCCAAATTCTAAATTTAAACCTGAGAGACAAAGACACAGAAAAAGAGAGGAAAAAAGAGAGGGAAGAGAGAGGAGAGTGAAGAGAGAGACAGACAGACAGAGACGGACACAGAGAGAGAATGAAAGGGAGACTGAGAGACAGAGATAGAGAGACGGAAGTGTTTCCAAAGGCATGGCAGAAGAAAAAAAAAAGTATGCTATATGAGCTTTGAATCTCCATTTCATCCCAGTGGCTGATGGACAGAAATTACATAGAGAGGACATTTCAGATAAGATTGATGGTAGACACAGGTAGTCACAGGAAGGGACCTCAGAGGCCATCTCGTATCATCTCCTCATTTTGTAGTTGAAGAAATTAAATCCCAGAGAGGTAAGTAACTTAGCTAAGATCACACAGGCACTAAGTTATAAGAGTTGGGATTTGAACTCAGGTCCTCTGACTCCAAATTCAGTGTTTTCCCCACTACACCAGACTAATACTGAGCTAAAAATGCCCAGACTCTGATAGACCAGACTGATTGGAGCACAGGGTCCAAATAAAGTGAGGATCCATATAAACATAGAGAGGGAGGTTTGAGCCAGATGGTGAAGAGCCTTGAATACTGGGCTTAGGAGATTGGACTCTATTGAGTGAACAAATGTAGGCTGCTGAACAGGGGAATTACATAAAGAAAATGGTATTTTAGGAAGCCATGAGGGTTCAGTCAACTTGCTAACCTAACCTACTCTTTCCCTTCAAATAAAATGGGCCAGGATTTTTGAAAATTTCCCAGTGTGCTGAATCTTTTTCAGCTCAGTCTTTTCTAGCAAGGGAGCTCATGACAGAGGCCTTTAGGTAGGGGGAGAGCCAAAGAAGGGGGGAAGACTGGAGCTGACTACTAATGTTCCCTATTGATGGAGCCAGCAGCTTTTCTAATTAAAGATGCATGGGACTGCTAAGCACCTTCTGCTGCCAGTCACTATAGATTTGTCTAAGTGGAGCTGGGGGAGGATGTTTCTCAGCTTCCTGGTTGAAAGATGGTTAGGAGATAGAGAGCATCACCAGAAACTGTGACACATCCCAAGGTGGAAGTGGGAGGGGTATCCCCCCTTTCTCTTTTCTTGTTACTGGCTAACAATAGCTCCCCTTGAATTTCTCTGGAGAGGCTAGACAGCCTCCTGCAGAGAGAGGCCCAGATAACTTATTATGCCAGGTTTTACTCAGATCATTTTTAGGAACTGGTTACCACAAGATGGTTGATATGCTTCTAAAATTATATTGCCTAATAAGGGACCCCTCCCTACAGAAGAGTCTTTACTGAATGACAGTCATATACCTGTACCAAAGAGGACCCTAGGTATCTTCCTTTAAAAAATGTTACCCTTAGTTCTTGCTATATTCCTCCCCCCTTTCTCTACCCAGTGAACTATTCTTTGTAACAAAGAATGAGAGAGAGAAACTGAGAGAGACACAGAAAGATAGAGAGATAGAGACAGACAGAGAGATAGTGAGAGAGACTATGGAAGTCCAAAATTCTTTGAATCCTTTAAAACTTGAAAGGCATCCCTGAAGTTAGATAGGGGGAAGTGAAAGGAAAAGAAAGAGATGGGGGGAAGAGAGAGAGAGAGGTAGAAGAGAGTGAGAGTGAGAGAGGGAGAGAGAGAGAGAGAGGGAAAGAGACAGAGACAGAGACAAAGACAGAGAGAGAAAGACATGGAGACATGCAGATTGAAAGACAGATTGAGAGAGACAAAGACAAACAGAAAGAGAGAGACAGAGATACAGGCAGAGACAGAGATAGTGGTCAGCACCATGGCCAGTGACCCAATGTCAGAGGGCAATAAACATTAGAATAATGAGATGATGTATATATGTAAAGAACTTATTGAGATGGGTCTTTGAGGGTTCTCTAGTCCAACCTTTTCACTTTAGAGATGAGAAAACTAGGGCTTAGAGACATTAAGCGACTTGTCTTGAGTCACACAATCAGTAAATTTCTGAGGCGATTTTGAGCCCCAGATCTTCTGACATCAAATTCTGCATCTTATTCACTGCAGCCACTCTACATCTCTCTTCTGGAAGTTATGATCTAGTATGGGGCAAGTACCAAAACTTTAACTGCCCCAGACAACTCTGTAAGATTATAGAGTGGGTGCCCATCAGCATTAGCAGAGGGAGCTTCCTTACTGACAGTCCTCAATATGAATGAAATCACAGGTCAAGATACACACACACACACACACACACACACAGACACACACACACAAATATACACACACTCACATAAGTGGGTTAGGAATTTAGAGGGGTTGGATGAAGGCATGGAGACTTGAATGAAGAGAAAAAAGAAGGGGGAGAGCACTAAAAAAACAGATCGGGGTTGAATCCAAAACTTACCAATGACAGTTTTCAGAGGGCTTCTCTGTTTTTTCCTTAGATTGTTAAGAATAACTTTGAAGTAAGCAAACCATATTATTTCTGTCATATAGATAAAGAAACCGGGCCTCTGAAAGGTTGTGACTTGTCTAAGATTACTACAAGGTGTCACAAAAATATGAGTATTATCTAAAACTATTAAAGCTAATAAAAACTATTAAGGTGAAAATTTCACTAAACATTTGGGACAGCCTATAGAAAGGATCGTAAAGGCTGAACTTGAACCCAGGTCTTCCAGTTCCTAATCTGGTGCTCTTTCTAGTACATAGTGATACCTGCCTCTCTAACAACAAGACAAGATCAGTTATTTGCTATTCTGCCCAGGGCCAGGCCCAATGGGAAGATTATAGAGCAGTAGAAACATCAGAGAGCAGAACAAGACAGTACCTCCATGAGATCACCTAATTCAACCCATTCATTTTATAAAAGAAGAAAAAGAGACTTGAGGTAATTCAGCTAACCAACAGTCACACAGACAGGGATGAAATGTCTAGGATTCAAATCCAGTCCTCTGACCCCTGAGCCATCACCTATTCCACTGCTCTGCTCTGCCTCTCAGAAGCCTGTCCACTGCCAAGTCCTAGCACATTGATGCTGATGCCAATCAGTTTCACTGGGT
>CM053584.1:376426266-376448140 GCA_028627135.1 Pseudochirops cupreus
AAAATAGAATGATCTTGTCCATGGTTCTTTAGGATTAAATGTAAAACTTTCCTTTGAAATGAACCCAGAGAGCCACAGCCATCAAACGCATTGCAAGAACCTATAAGAGCCCTTCATTCACATCTTGATATTTCTTGCTTCTGATGACTTGTCTTGAATAGAAGAGAAGATATTATCATACTTTCTATCTAGTTCCTATGGTGGCTATAGAAGGAAGCCAAGTATTTTCTACAGTGTAGTCTCATGGAGCCTTCCATAGATCATTGGTAGCCTTGAAGCTATTTCTTGTGATTTTATTTCTCATGGATTATTTTCTCTACTTAAATCCCATCACAGTATCTCATTTCACTGAATGTTGCCTTCTGAGGTGACCTCCAGTTATCTGATAAACTAATCTGCTCCAAGATGTTCATGGTTGCTGATGGCTTAATGTTATTTGCCTGCTCAGAGCTATTTGCCTTCTAACTGGGACCTCTTGGAAACTTATTGAATGAAAATCGAGCAATCATATCCTAGCTCTGAAGAAAAGTGTGTCTAATGATGAAATGTTAGAGAAGCAAACCTGTGAAGGGGACTTTTGGGGATCAAGCAGGCCTTTCAAATTTCCATTAAATAAGAAATGGAAGGGTGGTACATTGATTGGAATGCGAAGAGCTCAGTTCAAATCCTCTCTCTTCGAAATAATGATTATAATTGATAGTGTCTTGATAATGCTTTCAAGTTCTTAACATATTTTATGAATATCATCTCATTTTATCATAACAAAAACTTTGGGAGATAGGTGCTATCATTATCCCCATTTTATAGACAAGGAAACTAAGTTAAATGACTTGCCCAGAGTCACAGAGCCAGGAAATATCTAAGGCAGAATCTGAATCCAGATCTTCCTGATTGCAGGTGCAGCAGTCTATTTGCTGTGTCATCTAACTCCTTTTGTGACTTTGGGCAATTCCTTTAACCTGTCTAGGCTTCAGGTTCTTCTCTGTAAAATGAGTTTTTTAGGTGCTTTCTGAGTTGTGTTCCAGCTCTAAATCTATGAAAATAATTCATTGGTGGTGTGAAGGTGACCTTGGACTTTCAAAGGTGATCTGGTGGAGCTGTCATGGGTTGGACCTGTCTCAAGTAGGTACCCTGGTAGTTTAGGGCAAAATGAGACACTTGTAGGACATTCGATAGTTCACAGATGATTCACTTGAAGGACACTCACTCAAAATGAAACCCTTAGCTTGAGTAGACTCAACTCACCTCCATGAAAACAAAACAAAACTTGCCTGTTCAGCAGACCAGGGGCAGGGGAGGCATAGTAGCCTTGGGACATCCAAAATGCACAGCACACCATTTGGGTGGGCCTCTTTATTCCCTCAGATAGTAAACTTCAACAAATCTTGAGACCACCAAAAAGAACTATGGAGAGAGGTTATGCCTTAGCCTTTGGACCAGTCCTGTTTTAGGGACAGCTTCCTTGCCTTTTAGGGAAAGAACTAGGCTAAGATACATGGAGTATGGGGGGGATAGAGGACATCAGGGTAGACCCTAGTCCTATCACAGGAGTATGAGGTCTGACAAGTTATACCAAGTTCTGTGACTGGTATGGACTTATGTTCTTCTGTCCAAGGACCAGACTAGTTAAATTACATAAAACCCATCATAAAATGGAGGTCAGCAGATGCTAGTTTGGTTTACTTGTAGGGAGGTCCATAAAAAACATTTATGAATACTGTTTATTAAGGCATGGAGGGATTGTAATTAGCTTCACTGGACAGAGAGTCCACATGGATTAAGTCACAAAGTAGGCAAGTATGGCTGAGATAAAGCTGAGAGCAACTATATGTTGTATATTCTGGTAGCCAAGTACAATTTAATGATCTTTTGTGGGGCTAGCATTCTCTGGTGAAATAGAATGACAAAATCAGTGCTGGAGGGCAGGGTTATCATTCCATCATTTTCAGTCATATCTGACTCTTCATGACCCCATCTGGGGTTTTCTTGGCAAAATACTGGAGGGGTTTTCCATTTTCTTCTCCAGTTCATCTTACAGATGAGGAAATTGAGGCAAATAGGGGTAAGTGACTTGCTCAGGCTCACATTGTTAGTAAGTCTGAAACCAGGTTTGAACTCATTGGCGTTCTACCTGCTGAGCTATCCAGATGTGGGGACTGTCCCTCATTTCGTCTGGTATCCGGTGTATACTTTGTAAACAATCATTGAATTGAGGGGACTTCAGAGATCCTCCAGTCCAACTATTTCATTTCATAAATGAGTAAACTGAAGCCTGTAGAAGTTGAGAGGACTTGCCCAAAGGCACATTTGTAAATAAGTGGAAGACCTGAGATTTGAAAGACCATGTATTCTGACTCCAAATCCAGCATTTGAATTATCCTTGTCCGATTTAACCACAAGCAGAAAGACCATCCAAGCTGTGTCTGTGTGACAAGAGGCCAGGGAGCCCATGAAAGAAGCTTATCCTTTGCCCTTTGCAGAGCTTTGATTCTGTATTTAATAAAGGATCAGGGGTTAGAATAGAAAGCTAAAGCTGCAAAGTCTGAACTAGTGTATGATGTCAGAGCTTAGAGATTGGCTTGTCTGTCCAGCTCCATGCCCCTTCCCCCATTCTAAAGAGCTTGAAGAGGCTTGCCCTAGGTTGGATAGCCAGTTGGTGGCAGAGCCCAATGAGAAGCCAGGTCTTCTCATTCCCAGCTGGCTTCCTTCTGGATATTTCTATTCAAAAAGCTATTTCTCCTCTTAAATAGGGAAGAAGCAGTAGCTGAAATCTCCCAGCTCCCAAGCACTGAATCTCCCCACACTGCCAGGGATTTTGTGACTGTTTTTTATTTCATTTTTTTTTCTTCCAGCACTACACCTAGACTTGCAAATTGCCTTTTGGAATGATATATTTTTGCATATGGTGAATTGTACATCAACTGCGAGTTGTTTACAACTCTGCCAGTGCCTGAAAAATGGACTTTCTCATCAGCAATGTGCCTGGAACCCATCTGGGACGCCTAGAAACTTGTCTTGTTTGGGGGCTGGATACTCCATCGTCCTAGTGCTGTATGATTAATCTGGCCCACTGGAGATGAGAAAAAGCTCTTGCTACAGAAAGTGACAAAGTTTTTTTGGGTGGGAAATTGGCGGGTTATAAAACTCATAATCACCCTATCTGTGGCAAATCTGACTGTAGTCAGAATGGCACTCCAGTCAAGCCCTGCATTGCAGAGGAGGTCCCTAAAGGAAAGGCCCCATTAGATACTAAAGAGGCTGTTTATTTTAAAATCCCTATGGGGCTAGGGTTGTTTTTCCTGGAATGTTTGCCCCACACGTTTCCATCTAAGTTTCTGTTGACAAGAGAAGAGGGGGTGATAATGCAATAATTTATTTCAATACTATCTTATTATAATTTTATCTGTGCTCTTAACAATACTTGACATTATACTTTAAAGTTGGTACAGAACTTTACATAATTATCTCAGTGAATCCTCACCGTGAGCATTAATTAATCTCAGCTAATACTCACTCTCTGAGGCTGGGTATTATTGTTATCCTTATCTTAGAGATGAGGAAACTGAGGCAAAGAGAAGTTAAGTGACTTCTACAGGGACACACAGTAAAGTATCTGAGGTAGAACTTGAACTTAGACCTTCCTGACTCCTTTATCTACCCCTTTTCAAATCAGTCCAGTGATGGATGAAAATGACCCCTGGAAGACTATATTGCTGTTAGAAAGAGATGAAGCCTGAATTATGCATTTTGAACCCTAGATCCCATAGTTGTCCTCTTATAGGAATTTTTGCCTTCCTTCTAAACCCAATCACTCCACTCCGAATATCCATATGGGCTATTGTATCTGAGCCTTTTGAGCTCGTATTGGTCTGATCAGCTACAATTGGACACACTGTACTTTGATTCCAATGTGGTGATGTCATGTTGGTCCTCTTTGAACATGAAGGACAACAACCAATCAACCAAGTGGTCTTATCAAGGTTCATAAGATCACAGGTTTGTAGCTGGATGCAAAATTAGAGACCATCTAGTCCCCAATCCTCTCATTTTACAAATGGAGAAGCTGAGGCCCAAGGAGGTGAAACATCATCAACACTCACACAGGTAAGACTTGATATTGGGTCTTCTGACTTCAGAATCAGTTGGCTCTCACAAGAAACAAGGACGTTTTACAAGTGAGAATTCCTGGACCACAGGATTGTGAAAGAATGACTTCTTCCCCAAAGGATATATGCTCAAGACAAAAGCCCAGTTAACTTACTCTGGTCTAATTCTCATCAGCATCTGAATCTTCTAGAATCCTTATTGCCTCAGGTCAAGGTCCCAGTTCTATAATTTGCCCATATACAGACTCGCAGTGCCGCTGTCCAGAGGTCCTCACTTTCTAGTAAACACAAACACAAAGATCCCTCCTTGAACCATGATCCATTGGGTATGTGACCAATAGGTACACAGTACACCAATAGAAGGAGAGATGTTAAACTTCTAAAAAAGGGAAATTCCTTTGATCACAGAGTCTTCTATGAAAACCCCTATTGGTAACATGGTGTGGTAGAAATAATCCTGTTATGGTAGGCAAAACTAAGTGGTTTTAACCTGGTTCTCTTCAGCCACTAATTAGCTACGTGACTTTGAACAAATCCTTCAACATTTTTGGTGGGACTCAGTTTTGCTACCTATAGAGTAAGAGTGTAACATTTTATCAGCTTCAAGGCCTCTTCTGGCTAAAAACTTCCATGAAAATAAAAAAATCACTTAATTCTTATTCTAAAGTAATCTCTGTCTCTGAAAGGTTGAAAAAAAGCTGACAGATCAGATTGCCAGCATCAGATATAGGGTTGATATTGATAGTGGTTCTTTTAGATTCAGTCACTGTAAGTGGCTGTGTTCTAGATGAGGACATACACACACACACACACACACACACACACACACACACACTCCTACCTTAGTTATACCACCTGTGTCTTTGCCCTTCATCATCTGTGTACCTATGACCTTGCAATCTTCTTGTGTCTACGCTTTGTCAAATAGTTCAAATTACTGCAATTGTGTGGTGGTTGTAGGACTTTTGTTATGGGGGTAGGGGCTTATTGCTCACTTTTTTATTGTGTCCCATAGCCTTAGGGTATTTTCCTATTCTCAGCAATCTTGAATTTGGGCTACTAAAACCAGGAGTCAACAAAAAATGATGAAAATCAAGAGAAGGTAACCATTGTCATGAAACAGTGAGATTCTCAAAGGAAGTCTAAAATCCTTACTTTTTTTTTTAAACTTGTCTTTCAACTGTGTCCATGAACTTTAATGCTATCCTATTCATACACACTTTAGTAACCAGGCAAATTACTGGTTTTAGGGGCAATTTGGTAGAATGAAGAGAATATCGGCAAAGAGTCAGGAAACCCTTCTTCTAATCATAGCTCTGCAATGCTGGACAAGTCATTTAAGCTCTCTGGGTTTCAATTTCCTCATCTGCAAAGTACATTTATTCCTTTTACCAACCATCTGACAGGGCTGTTGTAAGGATCACATGTGATGATGGAAGTGAAAGTGCTTTGAATAATGGCAAACATCATGCAAAAGACTAGTCACTCTCTGGATCAAGGATGTGCTTTAAAATAATCGGACTTGTTTGGGGTATTGAACAGAAGAAGTTTTGCATTGTGTGTGAAAATATTCAATCACCAAGCATTCATTGAGCATCTATGATTTTCTAGGCTCTGGGATAGGCACTGGGGAACAGACACAAAAATGAAACACCCCCTTTCCTCACAGAGCCTGCATTAAACCCAGGGATATATCATCAATAACATATAACCCATATACATACATACATATATATATGAGGCATCACTGAGTATTTTTAGCATATAAAATTTCTGTCCTATATTCCATCATAGAGTTGGAGGATTGGCATCAGAGATATCTCCAGAAATTTCCAGCGATGTTACAAATATAGATTACATAGATATATATTACATAGGCACATATATGTGTGTACTACCATTAGGTGTTTCTTTGGTATATAAAATTGGAGGGGGCTGGTCCTGGATCCTTTCTGCTCTTTCCTCCCTTCTGGATAGCATCAAGTGGAATCCTTCTCAAGTCTTAATAATCTCCTCCCTGGAATGTAAACTATTCTTTTATCACTGACCTCTCCTCTTTATTCTACTTCACTATGGACACTGGATCAACACCACTCTGTTATAGCAAGTAACTCAGTTTTTAATTTAGGACCAACCAATGTGGTGGTTGTTGGGTATGAATAGTCTCCTCCTCTGGAGTTTTATGGAGTTTATATCAGATAAAAAGTCAGCAGTACAATCAGTATTGCTCAGAGCCCTCAGTTGGAAAAATTTCCAGCATTTAGACAGAGAATCAACTCTCTGCTATTACTAAAATGTTTGTGTATCTCCAGCTAACCTCTCTATGACTGAGACAAGTTCAGGGAACAGGAAACATTGAAGTAAAAGAAACAAGTAAAGAATATTATACTGTCTGTTACTTGAAGGTAGGGGGAGAAGACATTGGGAGAAAGAGTAGACTTTATCTGGGGTGGTGGTGGTGGTGGTGGTGGTGGCGATTTTCCCCAGGCTTTTAAGAGGTGAAACAACCAATAACTTCTGTCCAATATCTCTGTTACAAGATGGCTGCAGAGACCCAAAGACTTACCTCCCTGTCTCCCTTTTGTGTAATAGCTCCATTTTCCTTTCATTTTCTGCTTTGCTTCTAAGCAACCAATGCTTTCCAATGTTCATACTTTCCAGTTCAGTTTATTAAGGCCTAGCTTGGGCTCTGGAAGCTGTTTTCTGTCTTTCCCTTCCACTTTCTCTCTAAGAGACTCTCTATGTGTGTCTTTTAAAACACCTAAGTATTACTCAAGACCCCTTTCTGGGACAAAGATCATGATATCTCTTTTTTCCCCTTCTCTTCTTCTTCTTCTTTTTATTTAATATTACATGTTTTCCCCAATTACATGTAGAAGCAATTTTTAAATATTCATTAAAATTCTTTTTTAGTTCCAATTTCTAACTCTCTCTCTATGGCTGGCTGGGTGGGTGGGAATACTTATCCTTCTAAAAGACAAACCGCAGGACACCAATTGTTTCTCAAACCCCTATTACATAAGTATACATACAAACATACATGCATGTATGTATGTATGTATACTTGTGTAATAGGTATACATATACATACATACATATACATATACATACATACATATATATTATGTATATAAAAGTTGTAAGGGGAGCAAAGAAAGTTCAGATGGATGAGTTTGTCAAGAAATACAGTCCTAGGGCTTTGGGCATCTGTAGTGGAACTTTCCTTATTATTTCTTATGTCTCTGAAGCTTTTGATTTCAGAGACTAGAATCCTCATTTCATTTTTTGGGGGAATCTGTGAGAAGCAAGGGATTTATTTGTTGTATGGATTAATATAGTTGAATTCCCTGAAGGACCTATGACTTCTAAAACCTTTTACTCTGCCTTCTTTGGATCCTCAAGGCCACCAAAGAGCAAAGGTCAGGAAGCTGGAGTTACATAGCACAATCACAGTCATCAAATCTCTAAGTGAGAAGGGACTTCAGAGGTCGGTTATCCATTTAAGTTCATACTCAACCATGCAAACCCCTCTAAAGTATCCCCAAGAAATGTTCATCTGCCTTGATAACTGCTATTCTTGGGAACTCCCTATCTTCATTTTGCTGTTGGATAGCACTGGTTGCTAGGAAAAATTTCCTTCTTATCAAGCTAAAAATCATTCTCTCAGGAGTTTTCACCCATTGTTTTTGGTTCTGCCCTCTGGGGCTAAGAAGAACAAATCTGATATCCCTTCTGGATGAAAGCCTGCCAATAATTTGTAGACAGCTGTCTTCCCAATATCAATCTTTCCACATCCTAATCTTCTCTACATCCACATTGCTTCTCCAGGGCAAACATTTCTAGTTCCTTCTACCACTGTTTGAATGGGATGGTATTCAAGTTCATTGCTTGTCATAAAGGGCTTTCCAGAATGATCAACGGATCCAAGTCAGTGTTGAAAGGAATGAGCTAGCTTTCCATGTCAATCTCAAGACCAAATATAAGAAGGCTTAATTTGAGAAGCCTATACGAGTGGGAGGTAGGCACAACAAGGGAAGATTACAGGGAAGTTGACTATCTTCCTCCCCAATTTTTTGCTGGGGCAAGAACAGATACCTTCAAATCAAGTCAACCTCCTGATCTCCTTTATATAGAGGTTGGGACCAATACCTTCAAAATGGAACGGGATAGGATACAACTGGAGATGTAACCAGGCTATCGAGCACAATAGTCTTCAGGTCATGGTAAGTTGAAAGAATTCACAATGGTCTAAGATTCCTGGGTTCAGGCTCCAGGGCACTCATGCAACTCTTGAAACAGCTGTGGTAAAATAGCTGATTCCAGCATCAGGGACAGTCCCTTCCCCCCATAGATCCTGCTTAGTAGATGTGACTGGTTTCCTGTCCTTGACGTTATAGAAAGAAGACATTTAGATGGGAACTGGAAGTTTCTAGCCCAGATTGTTCTAGTTCTAGAAGTTTCTGGATATGATGTGGAGGGTGACAGGCAGTATCATAGAGGAGAGTCAAGACAGAAGAGAGACTATGAATAAGGAACAGGTAGCCATTTGGACAAAGAAAAACTCAGTGAAGTTTTTTGGGGGACTATAACCAACATACCATCCTGATCATTGCCCTCTTTAGTAAATTTAAATTCTAAATGTGCATACCAGGAGGTGGGCACAACAGTTTACCAGGAGGTGGGCACAACAGGTAGCACCGTAGTGCATAGAGTGCCAGGGCTGGAGTCAGGAAGACTCATCTTCATGAGTTCGAACCTGGACTCCAACACTTACTAACTGTGTGACCCTGGACAAGTCACTTCACTCCATTTGCCTCCATTTCCTCATATGTCAAATGAGCTGGAGAAGGAAATGGCAAACCACTCCAGCATCTCTGCCAAGAAAACCCTAAATGGGGTCATGAGCAATTGCAAATGACTGAAAAAAACAATTGACTGGGACACATGTAAGCTGGCCAGTGTTGTCTTCTATATCCTCCCTTTGGCTGGACAGATAATTCATTCTGTCCAGGATCACATTAGGATTTTTTTTCTGTTAAGTCTCCCTGGTGATTGACATTGAGCTTGTCCACTAAAATACCCTAACTCATACTAAAAACCATTGTCTAATCTAGTATTCTCCGCTCACTTTGTGCCATTGATTTTCTGACCCCTAATATAGGACTTTAGATTTCTTCTTATTAAACTTCGTCTTATTAGATTTAGCCCACCATTCTTCCCTGTTTAAAGCTTTTGGAATATTTTTCATCCTCATCCCTGACTTGTTAGTGTTCCCTCACTAGTTAAATACTATGAATTGTATTTAATTATCTATGTTCTGGTTTTTAAGGCACCTTCTACCACTGTGTAAAGGATACTATGATCCCATGCCATATTTTCCCAGTAGATTTTAAGATCCTTGGAAGCAGACATTATTCAATTTCTGTCTTGAATCCCTGTTACCTAGTATAGTGTTTCACTCAAGGGTAAACATATTATAAATTCTTGTGGACTGTTTCCCTCTATAGAAAGCAAGCTCTGTGAGGACAGAGATAGTTTCATTTTTGTCTTCATAACTCCAGCACCTAGAACATAGTCAATGACTAGGAAACATTGTTGGATAGAATCTACGTCTCATTTACCTTGTCAGCTAATTCTCCCAGTTTCATGCTACCTACAATTATGGGAATTCTGAGGCTCCCTATTTGGCACTGAAATCCCCACAAAAGGCAGCTAGATAACACAATAGAGTCTAGGCTTGGAGTGAAGATTAGTTCAATTCCTGAGTTTAAATTCTGCTTCAGACATTTACTACTTATGTGACACTGGACAAATCACTTGACTCCTACAGACCGCAGTTTTCTCATCTGTAAAATGAAGAAATTTGAATCAACAGCCCACGTCTATGACCTAGCTTCTAGCTCTAAATCGATGAACCTATGTTCCCATCCACTGGCTCCCTTCTCTTACCTTTCATCCTGATTGATGGTTCTCTTTCCCAGTCACTTTTATATATATTTATATCTTTTCTCCTGTTAGTTTCTTTCTGGAGGCTCTTCCTCATCACCTTCATCAGCAGAGTGGCTAGTTTTTCATTTGTTTAGCAAAGTTCCTCTGCAGAACATCTCATATACTTGGTAAACATTAATCCCAACAAAATAATTTCTGGAGAGAAAATAAAACCTTTGAGAATATGATTTTGCTCTATGTTCAAAAATGGTCAGTGGTTTCCAAGGACAAGCTGAAGCCACACATGATGAAGGAATTTACGTTTTGGGATATGGGATGTAAGAGGTCAAGATAAGAATCTCTCTGACCATACTAATCTCTCCCTTCTGAATGATGGCCATGTTTCATTATGACCTCTATCATACACTCTGGTACTAGATAGTATACTGTATGGTAGTGGCCTTGAGCAGAGACCTCAGAAGCTCAAAGCAATGGTTCTTAACCTGGGGTCTACAAAAAAAAATTTAAAAAATATTTTGAGAACTTTATTTCACTATAATTGATTTCCTTTGTAATCCTATGTATCTTACTTCATAGATTTAAAAACATGATCTTGAGAAGGAATCTATATGATCTACCAGAATGTCAAAAGTACCCATGACATGAAAAAGGTGAGGAGTCTGACTGAGAGCTAGAAGACACCTTAGCAGTTTTTATGTCTAATTCTCTCTCCCATTTCACAGACAAGAAAATGGAGTTCAGAGAGGTAAAGGTCACACAACTAGTCCTCAGACTCAAGATCCACTACTCTTTCCATCACACCATTGAAGGCATCTTTTGTTGTTGTTGTTTAAATCCCTTGTTTCTCCAATTGTCTTATTCAGTCTTATAAATGGGACATCTCCAGTCATCCTGATCTATATCTGGCCACTGGACCCACATGGCTCCAGAGGAAAAAGTGAGGCTGGTGACCTTGCACAGCCCTGCCTCACTTAAATCCAATTGACTTGCATGTCATGGCATCATCTCTCTGATGTCATGGTCCTCTTTGAGAATGAAGGACAAACAACAATAGTCTGATAAGGAAGGGACTGAGCAAGCCTGGAGGTTCCTTTGCTACCTTCTGCCTAGTGTAGTGTTCCTTTTTGTCCAGAAACAGCTGCCACCTTCATTGCTGCTCACCTGGATCATTACAGTATTTTCCTGTTTGATCTTCTTGCCTCCAGATTCTGCCTGCTCTAATTCATCCTCAACATAAATACCAAATTGGTATTCCTAAAGCCTAGGTATGACCAGATCATGCTTTTGCTCCCATTTCTTTAGTATATCCTTTTGGAATCTAGGATACATTACAAACACCCCCTTTTGGTTTTTGAAGCCCTTCACAGTCTGGCTCCTGCCAGCCTGTCTGGGATTATTCTTCTTCACACACTTTAATGTTCATACCAGACTGGTCGGCTTCCTCTTCCCTGTATACATTCCATGTTCTATCTCTGTTCTTTCTCCCAAGCTGTCCCCTGTTCTTGGAAGGCACCCCTTCCTCATCTCTGCCTCTTAGAATTCTTCTTAGCCTCCCCAGCCTTCTCCAAGGTCCCACTTCCTACAGGAAACCCATCCTGATCCCTCAGGGAATCACTTTTCACATATTTTATTTTCTGTGTTCTATTTTCTATTTCATACCATTGCATCTGCAATAAAATGTAAACTCTTTGAGGCCAGGTACTGACTGTCTCTTCTCTGAGTGCCTTCTCAGCCACTTTCTCTCCAACTGCAGCCATCCACCTCAGTCATGTGCCATGGAGGAACTTTGGCCCCGCAGGTCTACTTTCCTGATTGGTAACTACTTTTCTCTCCAAATTATGTCAAGAAATCCCTCTTTATGCTTCATTTCCCTACATCCCCTATAGTCACTGCCTTCCCATCCTCCTTAACAATCATCTCACCATGATGGACGTGAATCCTTTCCTCCCCAACCCTTCTAGTCCTGGAATGATGCTATTGTTCCTAGGTGGGATGTGTAGATTGATTTTCCTGTGGCCTTGTTCACCATCTCTGTAACTTCCCGGGCCAACTGCCCCTCCCTGACCACCACTCCCTCCTCTATGACTGTTGTTTCTCCCACTGGAACATAAGCTCTTTGAGAGACAGAGACAGAGACAGAGACAGAGACAGGGAGAGAGACAGAGAGACTTTGGTTTTATTTTTGTATTTGTATATCTAGGACTAGGTTGGGGTTAAATGCAGTTCTTGACATAGATAGTAAGACCTTTAAATAAAAGAGTCTTCATTCTTTCCCTTATTGTATTTTTGCACATCCAGTAGCCAGCACAGTGTCTGGAATTCTTCTTGCCTTGTCTTGTTCAGTTGTTTCAGTTGTATCTGTTTCTCCATGACCTCATTTGGAGTTTTCTTGGCAGAGGTCCTGGAGTGGTTTACCGTTTTCTTCTCCAGCTCATTTTACAGATGAGGAAACTGAGGCAAACAGGGTGAGTGAAGTGACTTGCCCAGGGTCATCCTGCTAGTAAATGTCTGAGGTCAGATTTGAACTTAGAAGACAAGTCTTCTGGGCCTCAGGCCAGGGGCTCTGTGCTACCTCCCGGCCCCATGAAAAGCTTATAGAGCAAAGCAATTCCCCTTACTCATTCTCCCTTTCTCCCCATTTTGGGATGGAATCCTCAAATCATAGGATAAATTCAGAGCTGGAAGGGACCTCAGGAGCCATCTAGTCCAACTACATTTTATAGGAAAGGACACCGAGTTCCAGAGAGGTTAAGTGACTTCATAGGGTCGTAGGCCTAGAACTGGAAGGAAACCGAACTCTCACAGTTTACAGATGAGAAAATTGAGGCCCAGAGAAGTTAAAGATTTTCACGAATTCTAGACTTTGAGCATGAAGGGCGCTCCAGGGCTGTCTAGTCTTGCACACTCTCTCCCTTTGCGAGTGAAGAAACTGAGGTTTCCTCAGAGAGGTTTGTCCAAGGGAGCTTGAGTAACTCGTTCAGGGCCACAGAGGTGGGATCAGGGCAGGACTGAAGCTCAGCTCCTCTGAATCCAGCAGCAGTATTCTCCCCACTATATCATGTCGCCTTTCCAGATGGAAGACATGAGAGATGTTTAGCTTAGGAACCATTTGATATTAATTAGGTAAGAGGCCTTTTATGAGCATGACTGCTTGTCTAAAGTGGATCTTTTGAGGTCCATGGATTTGGCACATACCTTATGGGTTTGGCACTGAGTGTGCATGTGTGTGTGTGTGTGTGTGTGTGTGTGTGTGTGTGTGTGCACATGTGCATGCGTGCGCATGAATGCAGATTGGGGACTGAGAAAAAGGGCCTGTGAGTTAGAATGGGTGCTCCCTTATGCGTGTATATGACACAGAATCTACAGACGCCTTTTAAAAGTCAAGAATCTTCTTGCTCTCGGAGGATGATATGTTGGCTGAAGACTCTTCTCTGCTTTTTTCCTGGCTCTGATGATGGCATCTGGCATTAGCAGTTTAACAAGAGGCAGAAAAAAAAGGAGAATGAAAAAAAAAAGACCCTCGCACAACATCCCTGCTTTTTTCAAGAGAGCTGCAGCTGGGCTGTAGTGGAGCATATGGCCTCGGGGAGGTACATTTGGTTCACTTAGCAGAGTTCTGTGGCCTGTGAATGTTCAACACATTTTAACATTAAAGCCATCAGACAGCTGCCCTGATTCCTGCCTTCCCTCGTTGGCTCTCGGCATTACTGTAGAGTAACAGAGATACTGGGGCAGCGGATCTCTAGCAAGCCTGTTGTCAGGGAGTGGGCCGAGGGGTTTTCTGCCTGCACAGCCCGTACCAAAGCATTACAATCCTCACTCTTTATCCAAGCCATTATGTCCCACTGACTCCTTGAGACAGGAGGCTCACACTCCAGTGAGAGGGACCAGAGTTTGCCTTCCAGGAGGATCACGCTTCAGTCAAGCAGAGAAGAAACATCAGACTGGCCACGGTTGACAAGGCTGGGGTCTCAGTAGAGAAGAAAGAAAAATAAATCCTAGAAATATCTGGGAAGGAAATACAGTTGGAAAGCCTTGACTTGGATGACCAAAATGTCCAATGAGGAAGATTCCCCACCTAGCTCAGTTAATAAAAGTGATTCATCGTTATCTCTCCAACATGCTTCCATCCCATCTCTCTGATTCTTGGGGAAATGGAGGCAGTTTGATGTGATGGAAAATCAGCTTAATTGATGCTCAGAGGACCTAGGGCTCTGGTCCTGACCCTATGCTAAAGTAGTCAAGTGTCTTTTACCTTTCTGGGTCACAAACAGACTTGTTTTACATGACCCTCAGAGTTCAGAATAAGGAGCAGTGGGTGGAATTTACAAAAGAAATGTAGAGTCCATGTAAAGGAAAAAAAATGAAAAAAATACAATACAATTTCCTAACAATTGAAGCAATCAGATGAAAAGGTGGTCTTCAAAGGGGGGAATCCAAGCTATCAACAACTGTGTGAAATGATGAGATAAATGTAAATGAAAACCACTCTGAGGTTCTACCTCATGCCAACAGGATGATCCCAAGCAACAGAAACAGAAAATGACAGTGGTTGTGTGAAGTTGGGCATTCTAGTTGACTCACAGTGGGGATGTGAATGGGTACAACCATTCTGGAAAATAATGTGAAACTATGCTCTCAAAGTTAGTAAACTGTGTACCTTTGACACAGCAATCTCAGTGTAAGGTCTACATCCCCAAAGAGATAAACAAAAGAGAAAAAGGACCAATAGATATGGAAATATTTCTAACAGCTCCCTTTTTAGTGGTAAATGACTGGAAAAGAATGGGGGGGTCCATAGATTGGGGAAAGCCTGAACAAATTAGGGTATATGGACATAATGGAATGCTATTGCACCATAAGAAATGATGAAGGGGAGAGTTTCAGAGAAACCTGAGAAGACTTGTATGAACTGATGTCGAGTGAAGTGAGCAGAACAAGGAGAACAATGTATACAGTAATAGGAAACTTTTTTCAGTATTGGAAGCTCTCTTTATCAATGAAGATTAGCACTATCTCTGAAACTTGATCTTGGATTTGTGTAGGGACACTAAGAGATTGAGAGTTGACCAGAATCACACAGCCAGCATATGTCAGAGGCGAAACACAAAAGCCAGATCTTTCTGACTCCAAAGTCAGTTTTCTATCCTATGCTACATTCTATGTTGATTTATTTTCTCCTTATTTTGTTGTTGTTTCAGTCAAGTCCAACTTTTCGTGACCCTGTTTCGGGTTTTCTTGGCAAAGATACTGGAGTGATTTGCCATTTCCTTCTCCAGCTCATTTTACAAATGAGGAAACTGAGGCAAAAAAGGGTTAAAGTGACCTGCCCACAGTCATATAGCCAGGAAGTGTCTGAGGCCGGTTTTGAACTCAGGTCTTCCTGACTCCAGGCCCAATGCTCTATCCACTGAGCCACCCAGCTGCCCATTCTTCTTATACATCACTTTTAATGGTACTATTGTTCCATTTAGTGAGCAACTGGGAGGAAGGGATCTCAGGCCTGGAGCTGTATGACCCTGGACTGTTCACGTTACCTCCATGGCCTTCAGTTTTCTCATTTATAAAAATAAAAGAGTTTCTCTTGATCACTTCTAAGATACCTTCCAGCTCTAAATTGATGATATGATGACCCTGTAAGTTGCAAAGTGTCAGACCTATACTCAGCATAAGACAAGGATTCCTAACAATTTGTGTGGACTCAAGTGGAATAGACTATCACAGCAGGTAGTTAGTTGTCCCATCACAAAAGGACTTTCAAGGCTGCATAACTACTTATTTGGCATGAAGTACCAGGAATTGCTTTTCTGATACAGGTTGGACAAGATGACTGGACTGTATAGACTCATTTATCTTTTGGATTCTGGGATACATTTTTTGTCAGGATACCAACACCAAGTAGATTACAGACACTGTATTGTTTCGCCTGCTCCCTGCACTGTGAAATCCAAATTATCACAGCCTTTATGATTATAAGACTCCATCCAGTGAGTGCCAGGGACAGCAATGCCAAGACGTTCACCGCGGCATGAAGGGAGGAATTTATCCAACCAAAGAAGGCCAGCCTGGGCAGGGCAGGGGAATAAGGCAAGCAAAAGAAACGTGTTATCAGATGTGATCTGACTGAGAGTCAATGCGTGTGAGTGTGATTGTGAAGCTGGTACAGATGGTGTGCCCTTCCTGAAAGCCAGGCCTCACACCCCAAGTGTCAAAGGTGGTGTCATGAGTGGAGAATGGGTGAAGATATTTTGACAGGTGTTAGAGGAGCAGAGGGAAAGCATGGGGTGGTGGTAGCTGCTTCCTGCTCATCTGTGTTCAGTGCTTGACAATCCCAAAGTCTAATGAGCAAGACGGCAGTCCAATTCTTATGCGAACAAAAGATCCTCATCTTGTTGTCTCCTTTTGAAGGACACCACAGATGAGAAGCAAACATTCACTTTGGGGATGAACAGGAGATGTTTCAACTTTAGTACCTTGATTTCACTCACCCAAAAGCGAGAACAATAATTGTGACTTCATTTTAGCTAGTAGAAAGCTTGGAGTATAAGCCGTTGGAAAAGACAAAACAAAACAATTCTTTTTGGTACTCATATGACTACATGTGACCCAGTGCCAAGCAGAGAAGAATCATCAGAAATTTCCTTTCCATTGTCAAGGCTAGGTTTCTGTCCATTTTAATTCAATGTAATTCAATTAACATTTATTAAGCATTTGCTACTCACAAGGCATTGACTATAGTCACTGAATGGCCAATGACAAAAAACAAGTCTTTGCTTTCAAAGAACCTGCATTCTTTGAAATTGAGTAAACAGTGGAACCAGGAGCTGGGAGACCACATGTACTCAGAGAAGCAAAGGCAAAGCAGCTTGAGGAGGGAGAGGGCATTAACACCTGGTGTGATCAGCAAAGGCCTCCAGGGGGAGATGGAAGCACCTGAGATGAGCCTTGAAGCGAGGTAAGAATTCAAAGAGGTGTTGGTGAGCCCTGAATGCAATCCAAGCCTTGGGCACAGTCTGGGCAAAAGCAAAGAGGTGATAGATAAGATGTTGAGTTTGGGAACACTTAGTCTGGCAGAAGTAGTAACAATACTAATTATAAGAGCAACAACAACTAGCATTTATGTGGCACTTTGAGGGCTTGCAAATATTTAAGGTTTGCAAGTATTATAAAAACAACAGCACTAGAAGGTGCAATTATTAACCCCATTTTACAGATGAGGAAACTAAGGTTAAATGACTTGCCCAAGGTTATATCTGAGAGATATTTTAACTGAAATCTATCCTGTTTTTAACTCCAGCACTCCAAACACCTCTACTTCATAGTCTGGCTTCGACCAAGAGCTTTTCCTAGGGAATAATTTGAAATAAAGCTGAAAAGGAAGGTGGAAACCACACTGTGGGTAGCCTTCAATACAAAGCTCAGACGTTTCTCTTTTAAACCAGAGAGTCTGTTATCATTAAAAGAATGGTACAGTTTCCCGAAGTAATTCCACTCACTCTCTTTCTCTCATTCAATTCTATGCCCAAGTCCTGTTCTGCTTCCAGTATCAGTCCAAGATCTGTGTTTAGGTCAATGAGCCCTGCTGGTTGTATGTCCAACTGCCTATCAAAATATGAACAATAGGTTTTCTTTATCTACTTAATTTCCTTCTGCTTAAGACTTAGGCTAATCCCTAGCCCTGGTGCCCCTGTTTTCCTGATTGGTAAGTGGTTCATGTAGTTCCTGCCATAATTCACCCTACTCTCTGGACATCTCCTTGTAAACTGCCATGCCCCTGGTGCAGTTCCTTCCACACCCTACTTTTCTTATCTGGAACCACAACCCCATTCATCTGACTTTTGCTCCTGGAATGTATGTGTTGACTGTCCTGTAGCTTCTCTCTCCGTCTCTGAAACTTTCCAAACCAAACCAGCCTCCTCAAGGCTATCACTCTATTGAAATGTGTCATGTCCCTCTAGGAGAGAGCAGGCGCTGACTACTTTTGTATTTGTATCTTCAACACTTAACACGAACTTGGTTCATGGTCAGTGCTTCCTAAATGCCTATACAGTCATGCATCCATCCATCCATCCATCCATCCATTCTTTTTTAAGTAATTCTGGATCCTGTCCAAGAGGCTCTTCCATGTTTTGGGACTTGGTGGGATCGACATGTCATCTACACAAAAAAAGAATCTTCCAGAAGGATCATAGGATCATAGATTTGGAGATGGAAGGAAGCTCAGAGATCATTTAGTACAACATCCCTGTTTTACAGAGGAAGAACCTTTCCCTAGTCCCACATTGCCACTCCTACCCCATCTCGAGTTGTACTATGCATTGGATCTCCTCTATGACAATGGTAAATCCCAAACTTCTTCCTGAAACAAAAGCTCATTAAAAAAGAAACAACCCCAAAGCTCTATTGTCCTGCTATTGTCTTGTGGCTTTGATTCATCAAATATTATAGTTTTAGAATGGAAAATGAGTATCACTCAGAGGGAAATGGAAGACTTTGTGGTGGTTGTGAACAGGTTTTGAAATAATTCTGGAGAAAAAGTAGATGTAGGGATGTCATTGAAAAGCATATGAAAAAAATAAAGATGGGTTATGTGAAAGAGGAGAGTGAAGCTATATGACACACGCTTTCCAGAGAGCTCCTGTACTCCATTGGCATCTTCATGGTGTTAGAAGAAGTCAAGGGAAGTCTCCAATGCATTGGGTGAGCCACTATGGTAATTTTATTAGAAGACGTGGGGAAGAGTCACACAGAATCTGATGGCACAGATCGGGAGTAAACTGCATCATTAGAAGGAATAGCCACATTGGAGAGACCAGAGAACATTTTGCATGTTGAGTATCTGAGTATTCTTCGTGAAAGACCTTAGTGTTCATGAACAAAAGAAAACTTATTTATCCCATACAGTTCTGTAGGAAACAGAATTTCATTGTTGGAAGCGTCCTCTGAACCTGTCTAGCCCAATACATACTTAACTGGGCATCACTTGTACAACATTATTGATGAGTAGCCACTTCCATTCTCTTGGAAGATCCAATGAAAGGGAACTTGCTTATTTCCCTAAAGAATCACTTGCATTTTCAGACATGCCCTAATTATTGGGAAGTCTCTGCTCTTATCTTTCAAAAATCTGCATTCCTACAACACTCACCCATTTCTGCTCATTCTGAATCTCAAAAGAACAAGTCTGTTCTCTTGTCAACATGACTAAAAATACTCCAAGCCAGCTCTCAGCCCTCTTCCCCTCCCTGCTTTTCCTCTCCTAGCTAAACACCATCAATTGTTTCAATACATCTTTGCAGGTCGTGATCCTGAGACCCTTCCCCATCCTGCTTAGCTTCCTCTGTACATCCTCCAAATTGTCAATTTCCTTCATAAAATATGGTTCCTCAAACTAAACACAAGCCTCTGGATGAGGTCGGACCAGGGCAGAGTAGAGAGGGATGGCAGGAACATCACTTTGCTAGTCCTGCACATTATGTCTCTATCAACATAGCCTAAGGTTGCATTAGCTTATTTTTAGTTTCCATGTTATTGTGTTGACTCATACTGAGTCTGCTGTTCACTAAAACCCCTAGATAATTTTGAGGCTAAGTGCTGTCTAGCCACGACCCAGGGAGGCTACTAGCTGGTAGAGCTGTAAGAACTACCCAGAGAATCTAGTTTTTCATTTTTTTTTGTGACCACAACCATGTGTACCTGCACATAGACAAGTCACAGAGGGTACATAAAGTCAGGTGGGATGAGAGTCAGCATGGGGTCAATGTCATTTCTCTTCAAATAATCTCTGTTACAACTGAACTAGGTTTCTAGTGGTTACCTCTATGGGATGTCCTATCTCCATCCCCAAGCCTTTATATGGGCTGGCTGCCAATGCCTAGAATGCACCGTCTCCTCATCTGTGCCTCTTGGAATACTTAGCTTCCTTCCAAATCATGATCGGGTTCCATCCTCTGTATAAGGCCCTTCCTGATGCTCCCAATTATTGACTCTCTTTTCTCTTGAAATTACTTTGTATAAATTTTGTTGTTGTTTTAGTCATTTCTGACTTTTCATGACGTCATTTGGAGTTTTCCTGGCAAATATAATAAAGTGGTTTGCCATTTCCTTCTCTAGCTCATTTTACAGATGAGGAAACTGAGGCAAACAAGGTTAAAGTGACTTGTCCACAGTCACATAGCTACCAAGTGTCTGAGGCTGGATTTGAACTCGCTAAGATGAATCTTCCTGACTCCAGGCCCCTCACTCTGTGCACTTTTGATGACACCTAGCTGTCCCAGAATTTTTAATGCTTTGTATTACTTTTGAGGATCTCTAGTGGCTCCTGAGGTGCATTGAGAGATATGAGGCAGTTTCCCTATTCTGTCCTCTGCCTAGTCTCTGTGCTTAATGTAATCTAGGCTTGATCCCTGTCTGCATACTGATATTTGGCTTCTCTCCCTTAGCAACCGAAATCTTTAACTGTGCTCTCTCTCTCTCTCTGTCTTTCTGTCTCTCTCTGTCTCTGTCTCTGTCTCTCTGTCTCTGCCTCTGTCTCTCTCACACAAATGATTTCCCTCAGGCTATTTCTTGATATTATGCTGAGTTATTTACCATATCCTACTGACCAGTCCTAACTGCTGGTTCCTGCCTTTTTCTCCCTCCCATTTCCATTACTCCTCAGGACCCAGACCCGACATTGACTCTGCCAACATTTTTTCTGCTTATGTTATTAATGTTTAAATTCTCACTTAAGCTCACAGATATTTATCCTTCACAGCAGAGGGTAAAGTCATGGTATTTGAAGGAAATAAAACAACAACAAAACCTGATGGGCTTGGAATCCAGAAATATGGATTCAAATCCTGGGATGTGACCCTTGCTTTGTGATCCAGCCCAAGCGCCCTCAGGTCTCTGAGACTCCATTTCCTCACCTACTGTACAAAATGGTAATGCCATGTATATATTTACATATATGTGATGTATAGAATAGCCACATAATTTTCTCTACCTATCACATAGAGCTGCCATGAGGAAAGTTCTCTGCAAACTCTAATGTGCTATAAAAAGACGTATTATAGTTACTGACTCGCTAATTGTTCTACTCCAGCTGTGGACATTATCCAATAATGAAACATACACACATCTATTTAATAAACAAACCAACAAAAAAAAAGAATCAGTACACATCAAAATTCCCCTTGCAGCGTATTTCCCAAGGTGGAAAAGCAGAGCCGACAATAACAAAAATAGCAACAAAGCCTCTTACGCTTCAATATGGGACCAAGAGACGCTCTTGGGTAAAGCTGCATTTATACAGCGGACTTGGCAATCACAACATCTTCCTCTCTGAGTGAGAAATCCTGAGTCAGCAAGTTCCCCAAGGGCACCGCGTGAGCCAGAAGTACATGTGAGAAGACACCAGCATCAATGACCTCTCCCTCCCTCGCCTCAACCACTGGAGAAACAGCTGTTTCTCCTCTGTTTCTGATTGGCTGGGCCCAGAACTACTCGCTCAATTAAAAACAAAAGGCTGCCTCCCATCCATCCTTCACAATGCCTGGAGAACCGGCTGGGTTTGAAGCCTATAATGCTTATTTATTTTGGGTTTTAATTGCCGGCAGTCTCAGAAACATTAGTGTTATATATAGTGTGGGGCGCAGCAGAAGTAATTAAAATGCGGGGGCCCCTCATGATAGGCAGTAAAACACCAAGTACAGGCTGTTTAAAGAGAATGCGCCATCGATTTGCCATTCCACAGACACAGGGTGGCAGGGGTGGGGGGGAACAGGGGGTGGTGGCAAGGGAAGGGGGGAGCGAGACATTTAAGCTGCCAAGAAAAA
>CM053584.1:376448640-376462448 GCA_028627135.1 Pseudochirops cupreus
CCCCATGGTTCCTTCTATATGTTCATCTATAGTCTTCTGAATGACTTGATTCTGCCTTTATTACTTCCTGTGTGACGCCCTGGAGCCTCAGTTTCTCCATCTGAAATACGTGGTGGTCAGGCCAGATGCCTTCCATGGGCCCTGTCAGCCTTGTTTCCTTGTTCCTCCCTGAGAGTAGTCCCTCCTCTCTCTTAGGCAGGGCTGCAGGATGGCAAAGGGCCTCTGAGTTCAAATGAAAATCCAAGATGAAATAGATGTGGCCAAGGAGAAAATGATAAAATATATAAGCCTGAATAAAATAGAAAGATGTGTGATAAAAGTGAAATAAGGTATGTATACGTGTGTGGGGTGGGGAGGAGGAGGTGATTTACGCTCAACCATACATCAATGAGAAAAGATGGCAGGAGCTGAGGCTGAGGGAGAGGACTTATACCTTATCCCTGAACTCACTAAAGGGGACTCGGAGTGTAGCTGGGGGAGCCAACATGTTCTCTGTGCTTCAAGGCTCTGATAAACTGACATTTCTGCCCCTACAGCCAAGCTCCTTGCGCCCTCAGAACTCAGACTAACAATTAATTTTGTATGAAGGGCTTGGCAGGTGTTAATGAGATCTGGGGGTTCGCACCAATTTATCTCTTCTCAGCAAGGCTACCCACTTTCTGGGCAGAACACCCTGTGCTGGATCTCTGGTGGCCTTACCTGTCACTGAACCCCAGATTTTCCTTGGGATATTAACAAGAGGCTTGCTGGATGGCAGGTTTAAGTTTCTTGGAGGCCTCAAAATCAAAACTGCCCAGAGTTCATCCAAAGGGTCATTTGTCAATAGCTCCTTTTAATGGATTGGAAGAGGGGGAAAAAATCTGGCAGCCTCAACCAAGGAGCAAGGATGTAAATCTCCCCAAGAAAACCAGCACAAAGGACTGACGCACTTTACAAGCTGTAAACCATGCTTTTATTAGCCATTTATGGGCCAGTTTTTTATGATGCAAGTTTAATATTAAACTATAAAGTTCACAATGCACTTATAAAGAGAGATAGACTTACTCACTTAACTATTCTTGACTTTGTCGTCTGGCAAATACAGGTCGTTTGGAAGGCAGCCCTAACCAGTCAGGTCCAGTTGTGTTGTCTGAGACCTGGGGAGATTCTCTAAGGAAGTGGAGAAAGGCTTGGCAATGTTGGGGGCATATGGACAGGAGGGAGCCAGGGATTTCAACCTTAAAAAGAATGGAATCAATGAAGAGGAAGTTATTTGCCCTTTCCCTTTCCCCAAATGTAGGGCCTCCCAGAAATGTTGGATTTATTTAGAGAAGAGAGTCAAGAGAAATCTGAACAAGTCTCAGAGGAGTCACAACAACCCTGCATGGCTGTCTTGTATAATGGAGCCCTGGACTTGGTGTCTTTAGGCATCAAGGGTTTTAGAAAGGGGATAGGTTAGGGCAGCAGTTCTCAACCTGTGGATCGCATCCCTTTTGGGGGTCGAATGACCCTTTCACAGAGGTCACAGGGGCCACCTAAGAGCATCGGAAAACATATTTCTGATGGTCTTAGGAACCGAGACACTGCTCCTCTATCCGTCTCCAGGCGGGTCTCCACACATGCAAATATACCCACATATGAGTATTAAAGGGTCACAGCATTAGGAAGGTTGAGAACCACTGGATTAGGGGAAATCTGATAAGAGTAATGAAAGTAATGAATTACTTTTGCATCCTGTTTCGACTCTTTAGTGATCTATTTCTTTCACTTCAACCTCATTTTCCAATCTATCCTTCTCTCTTCCCCAACCCAGAGAAGTACATGAAATATCAAATATGAGGGAGGGGGCTTTATCAGCCCTCAATTCATGTTATAACATAAGTCGTAGAAAGTGATTAAGCAGGAAAGCTGGTGAATATTCCTGCCACATGACAATGAAGTAATAACACGGAATAAGGTTTTAATATACAAATGATATTGTCTGTTCCCTGATTTCTTTGTCAGGTACAAAAATGGCCTGGGTAAAGAAGGGAATATTGTGATTGGTCAAAATAATAAGTCATGATGATTATATAAAAATAGTAAGCCAGTCTGGAAGGTTCAGGATTCTAAGACTAGGAAAGGTTTCTGTAGACACACAGTGCTAGATGTTTAATAAACTCCATGACATAAATCATAGACAATATGTTAGTTTTTTTTGAAGGCATTCAATTTTATTTGAGCCCAACACTTTGGGCTTCTATTTGGAGCTCAGAGAGGCTCATTAAACCACAGATTTAGTGTTGGAAGGGAAATGAGATATAATTTACTACAATCCCTTCATTTTACAGGAAAGAAAACTACAGCTTGCCCAAGGTCACCTAGCTAATATTCAGAAGCTCTAGGAATTTGAAGCTAGGTCTCCAAGTCTCCAAGTCCATTTTTCTTTTTGTTTTTTAGAACTACCCTGCATTTGCATAACCAACGGATTGCATTTCTTGCTCAATTGTCATTAAAAATATAAACAAATATTTGGGGAACAGATGATATGATGCATGGCCAGGGATTATAGGACTATCTCTTTCCAAGATACTTTTGGTTCCTTAAAAGAGTCTGGGTAGAGAAATGATGAGTACTATTATGTCTTCACCATAATAGTGGCTTCCTTGAGCCTAAAAATCTCTCCTAGGAGCTCAAGGCTCACAACAAAGCACATTTCTGGAAAAATATGTGGACAAATTGTCCACATTTCTGGACAAATGGCTATGGAAAACAAGAGTGGAAGCTAAACGTTCTTCTTCAAGGATGCCCTGCCCATAATTCAGTGAGCTGTGGTGGAAATCTCTTCTTTTTTTTGCATTCTTTTTTATTTCCAATTTATTTATTTATTTCTAGTTTCAACATTCATTTCTACAAGATTTTGAATTATAAATTTTCTCCCCGACTTTTCCCTACCCCACCCCAAGATAGAGAGCCTATTGAATACCCCTTCTCCCAATTTGTTCTGTCTTATATCCAATCTCATCCCCCCTCTAATTTTCTAGTAGAGCAAGATGGATTTCTATACCCCAGTACCTGTATATCTTATTTCCCATTTACATGTAAAAGAAACAATTTCTTTTACATTTGTTTTTAAAATTTTGTGAAATCTCTTCTTTTTATAGAGCTCATTCCTCTTAGGTCATGACGACTGTCAGAAAATGGACATCGGTGCCTTCCACATTCAGTGGCTCTCCCATTCTTTTCTAAGTCCTATATCTGAGCTCATTTCTGCCAAAGAAGCAACCTTGAATAACCATGGATAGAGAAGGTATTGGGGGGAAGAGCATAAAGATGATTCTAAAAGTTCAAGTGGAAAATAAATGAAATTGAAAATTAGAAGGTAAGAAGTTAACTGGGCAAAAATGCTTGCAACGGATTTCTCTGACAAACGTCTGATATCCAAGATACATAAGAAATGGATTTAAGTGTATTAGAACAACAGTCAATCATCCGAGATTTAAATGGTCCAAGTATACATAAAGAAAAGGCAGTTTTTTATAGAAGAAAGGAAAACTATCAAACAAAAATGTTAAAACTCCATTCTTCACTAATAAAGATATGCCAGTTAAAACCACTCTGAAGTTTTACCTCACATCCATCAGATGGGCAAAGAAAAGAAAAAAGTAAAAATGAAAATTGCTGGAGAATAGAAAGGCAGACAACAAGCATTTAAAGTCCTACTATGTACAGGCATTGTGCTAAGTACTGGAGATTCAAAGAAAAGCTCAAGGAGCTTATAATCTACTGGTGGAAATAACATGCAAACAAGCACATACAAATGGATAAAATGTCATGCCTGTAATCAAGAGAGACTAGAGTAAAATCCAACTTCTGACACTATCTTGACCATGGGCAAGACACTGGGTTCCCTGAATCTCATTTTCCCCACCTATAAAATGGAAATAAAAATCTCTGTAGCATCATCCTAACAAAGTTAGTCTGATGATCAAAGGATATTATGTATGAAGAGTGACTTGTAAATTTGTAAAGCATTACATACATTTTAGCTGCTGTTGCTGCTGATGCTCCATGATGGCAGTGACAATATCATGCAAATTTATATTTCCCATAGTTATCTAAAAATACCTTACATTTAAGTAAATGGTGGTTGGATGAAATTGAATTGAGCTGGGGGATGAGGAAGGGAGAAGACATGACAGAAGGGGTGTTTCATAAAAGTCACCTTGTCAGTGGTGTTCCAGGTGTATTGGAGGTGAGAAAATGTGTAGACAAGGAGAATAGCTTTGAGGCTGCTACACTAACTTAGATGTTAGTTGACTGAGGTCTAACTTAGGATATTAGTAGGAATGGAAAAGGAAGGGGCAAGCAGAGATATTTCGAAGGTTTTGTAGGTCGTGGTAACACAGGGGATATGACTGATCAGAAAAGAAGAAAGGTGAGGAGGCTGTTAGAGACAGATTTCAAAGCCAAGTATATATGTGTCACTGACACTTGGTCTCTGTATGTACACACTATGACCTTACAGTGAATTGTGTTTGTTTACAGTTGGTCAGATCAGCCATGACCCCAAAGAGAAAGACATTTAGAGTCTTGGTAAAATCTAGAAGACACAATTAAAAGAATGTTCTGTATGGAGTTACCTATTGAGTGATGTTTCTCCTAGTCACTTTTTGGTAAGGGTGGGCAATCAGGAGTCAGCTCAGCTGGTATAAATCCAATGACCACTTTTAGGTTGGATTAGACCAGTGGTTCTCAACCTTCCTAATGCCACAACCCTTTAATACTCATATGTGGGCATATCAGACCCTCCTGGAGATGGATAGAGGAGCAGCGTCTTAGTTCCTAAGACCATCAGAAATATGTTTTCTGATGGTCTTAGATGACCCCTATGACCCCTGTGAAAGGGTCATTTGACCCCCAAAGGGGTCATGACCCACAGGTTGAGAACCACTGGATTAGACCATTGCTAACTCCTCTAACCCTAATGATTGCTGTGTCTTTGCTCTAGAGCAAGGACAAGAGATTTATGAAGACATCCATGAAACAATTCTGCTCATAGTAATAAATACACAAGAGAAGACTCTAATACCATTAATACTGATGCAGCAGCACTCCTTCCCAACCTTAGCCAATCAGCATCTTAAATTTATTCTATTCAATCAATATAATCAATCAGCAAACACTTATTAATATCAATCTCAAGAAAGAAAGTGACCCCATGGTTTGACAACCAATCTTGGAGTCAAAAAGATCTGGGAATTTTTTCATGTGGAGTTGGTATGTTCATAGATTTAGAATTAGAAAGGACTTTAGATGTCATTGAGTTGAACACCACCATTGCAAAGATAAGGAAACTTGAGGCAAACGGGTTAAGTGACTTGCCCAAGGTTATGTAGCTAGTAAATATCTGAGGTGTGATTTGAACTCAAGACTGCCTTGCTCCAAGCATGGGTCTCTATTGCTCTACCATGCTTCCATTCAATTAAATCAGAGGTCTGGTTAAAAAATTCCAAGCACTACACTAGGGGTAAAGGATACAAAGGCAAAGTTCCTGCCCTCAATAAGCTTACATTCCATTTGATGGAAACAAAATGTCTATATATAAGGGACAGAGAGTAGCCCTGTGCCTTCACAGGTATAGGGAACTCCCATAGGAAGGAACTTCTTTTGCCATTCTAGGAAAGCACCCACTCTGACTTAGTGTCTTTGAGAGCCCTCCCAGCTTAAGGGGAATTGTCCAAAGTCACTCAGCCAGTATATATCAGGAACAAAACTCGAACCCAGGTCTTCCTGACTCTGAGTCCAGCTCTCTCTCTACCATGCTAAACTACCTCAAACAAATATAAATGTCTATGATGAATGATCTCTCCATCCATTCAACAAATATTCCAAACAGCTATTGTATAAGAAAGCCCTATGCCAGGTACAAGGGAAGAAAGTTTGGATAAGACTGAGTCTCTGCCTTCAAGGAGTTTACAGTTTAATAGTGGGAGAAAGGATGAAGGGGAGAATAAGGGTCCTGCCAGGGGGACCGAAGTCAGGAAGACTTACATTCAAATCTAGTCTCAGACACTTCCTACCTGTGTGACCCTGGGGCAAGTCCCCTAACCCTGTTTGCCTCAGTTTCCTCATCTGTCCAATGAGCTATAGAAGGAATTGGCAAACTACTCCAGTTTCTTTGCCAAGAAAACCCCAAATTGCAGCACAAAGAGCTGGACATGACTGAAACCACTGAAGAACAAGGGGAAGGAGAATAATCTAGCAGCACATGTTGTCCTTAATCTTGTATATTATGCTTGTGTCTAAGATGGGGACAAATAAAGTGAGGGTTAGGAAAGAACAGGGACTTGGGGCATTTGAATAGGCAGACCTTCACTAGGTGAAGAGCACAGTCCAGTGTGGCTGGAGAAGGTTGGTGAGTGGCCACCACGTTCATGGTTCCTGGTGGCCATCATGAACTTTGGATGTTTGGGGTGGCCCCAAGGTTAACAGACTTATAATTGTAATAGCTACCAATTACATAGCACTCCAAGGATCACAAAAGTGCTTTACACATGTTGTCTGAATTGATCCTCACAAGAACCCTATGATGTAGATGGTATTAATCTCCCCATTTTACAAATGAAGACACTGAGGCTGAAAAATGATCAAGTGATTTATGATGACTAGTTCCTGGTGATACAAGGCAAAAGCTCACCTATCAAAGCTGGGGGACCCAGGAATGGAGTTCTAATGCTCACTGGGGTGGAGATGATTGGAGAGTAAGACCATGGGAAGAAGTGTCCAGGGCTAGCATGGAAAACAGAGGCCCTAAGGGTTAAGCAGCTTACTTGGAGTCACACAAGTAAGAGTCATCAAAAGTAGGATTAGAACCCAGGTCCTCTGACTTTTGAATTTGTTCTCTTTCTCCTGCATTCCCTGGCTCTGGAGTCAGAAAAATTGGGTTCCAATTTTAGCCCTACCATTCTGTACCTGTGCGACTCTGTACAAGTCGTTACCTCTCAGGCCTGGTTTGACTCCCTGACCTTTCTGACTGGCCATTCATCATCGTATTTATCTCATCCACAACCAGCTCTTTTTAGAGCAGAATGCCCTCAGGGAGGTGGTTAAACTCTCTGGACATCTGAGAGCCTTGTCTGTCCATTCCAGACCTCTCCAATCTGGCAGACCCTAATTTTTATACTTATAAACAAGCAATCACTTAGCGGCATCATAGATGCAAATAGGTTTCCATAATTAGTTCAAATTACATCCACAGCAGAAGTGGAGAGGGCCAAATCCCACACTTAATTGATTACAACAGACTGACATCATCAATAAGGAAGGCGCCAAGGTCAGCAGCATGAGTAGCCAGCTCATATATTTCTCAAACTTGGTTATATTCAAGTAACCAAATAAAAAGCATTTCCTGCTGATCAGCAACAGGGTCTAGAGTTGCTGAGAGAATTTCGTTTGTTTAAAGTCTCAGGCAACCATTTCCTGAACACCCGGGAGAAAGGTGTAGATGTTTCTTAGAAAGGGCTGGTTTGGGAGTGAGGTCAACCTTTGGGCAAGAAGCGAGTGGATCTCATTCACCTACGGAAAAAGTTCTCTCCAACGTCCTTGTTAGAGATAAATCACAGACCCAAGCCGATAGGGACTGTTGAGGCCATTAAATTCAACTCTTTGATTTTACAGATCAAGAAATAGATACTCAAAGAATTTAAGTGACTTACTTAAAGTCACACAGGCAGTAAATATCAGAGTTGGAAATTTAAACCCTTATCCTGAAAAAAAGCCATTCCTTCCTCCTGTACCCGGCATGTTAGTGAGCTAAGTGCCAGGCCTTGTCAGTGTTTTCTTACTCCCCCAGAATTTCTCCTTAGTATGGAACTCTCCTGTTATTTCATTAGAATTTAGACACTGACTGGGTTAAGATTGACCTTGGTGCCATCTAGAGTCTGAAAACACCTCATTAGCCTATTGCAATGGTGGTTAATCTTTTTGGAGATGTCATGGGTCCCCTTGGCCATCTGGAGAAGCCTGTGGACTCTATCTTAGAATTTACGATTTTTAAATATATAAATCTAAATGCATAGTGTTACAAGGGGAAAGAATAACAATATTGAAATGGAGTTCGGAATACAACTATTACAATGTCTACTTCTGAAAAGCTGGTACAGCCCAGATCAAGAATTTCCAGACTTTCTCCAGTCCTTGAGAATAAGCTCAGAAATTCACCAGAAAGCTGTCTACTGGAGTCTGCTCCCTGTCCTCATGGTGAAAGTATTCCCAATTCAACCAGATCTGATTTGATTTCTTGCTCAAGGGTTGTGTTGGGCCATCGCTGAAGACCTGGGAATTTGCTGAAGTCAACATTGTCCTCAGATAAAATGCCGAAGAATTCACGGACTAATCTACAAACGCATCTATTCCTTTTCCCATTTGCTGGCTCTCTACCTGCAGTGATAGCTATTCATGACATTTATACAGCTACTGCTGTCACAAGCAGAGCTTCCCTTTGAAATGGGGCCTTTGACATCCAAATTAGTCGCTTTGGAAATCTCTCCCTTTTCAAAGACCTATTGAGAGCTCCTCTCATCTGGAAGAGGGGGAGACAGAAGAAAAGAAAAAGATTCGTATAAAACCTTTGCAATCCTCTTTTATCTTCAGAATTGCCCAAACCTGTTCTAGATAGGAAAAAAATTCAGGGAAGGTTTTCCTGACATTTCGTTCATATCAATAATTTCTAATTATCTCCTATGTCTCTGCATGAGTCTGTTGGCAGCCCAGTGGTATCATGCCCTGTGAAACTAAATGCAGATGCTGTGTTTTCTGGCGAGGTTCAGTAGGAAGTAAATGAATAAATCAACTTGGTGTTGGGAGAGAAAGGTCTAAATGTTTTCTCTATCAGGACGAATTGGCGCAGAGGTGGGAGGGTGGCAAGCTCATTAGCTTAAGAAGAGTCTGTATTCAGGATATCTGCCACAATGGTGAATGGGGTGAGGACAGGTGACTCCCAGCACCTTCTCATCCCCAACGGTGAAATAGCTTTAATCTGAGGCATATTTCTACGCAATAATTTTGAAGTTGTGTGGGCTGAAGTTGACCTCTTTGTCACTGGGGAGAAAAGTTTCATTAACACTGAACGGAATGGTGGAATCTCAAAATTGAGAGCTGGAAAGGACTTGTATCCTAGTCCAGTTTATACCAGATACGATTTCCCGATATAACTTACCTGAAATTGGTCCTCCAGTCTCAGCTGGATCCCAGCTCTAAATGTTTTCTCCTCACTTCAAATTTAAATCTGCCCCATTTGGATACTGGTCCAGGGGAAAGAACATAGACTTCAGAGTCAGAGATCTTGGAGGCAATTTCTGTTCCAGATGTTTATTGCCTGAGTGACCTTGGGAGTCATTTAATGTCTATGAGCCTCAATTCCCTCTTTGGTTTATTAGGGGGTTGGGCTAAATGACTTCTGAGAATCCTTCCCACAATAAGTCAACGATCCTATGAATTTCCTCCCATGTACTGCTCCAGGTTCGGCCCTCTGGGCATCTCTCTTCCACACAACAGCCCCGCAAATATTTGAACGCAGATATCATGTCCCCCCCACCCCTGAATAGTTGCTTTTCTAAACTAAAAATTCCATCTTCCACAGGTCTTTCCTGGTTCTTCATCCCATCCCTCACCTCAATTCCATTGCTAACACCTGCTTGCTACCATTAAGTCCCGCTGTCTGTATCTTGTATGTACCTAATTGTTTACGAGTCATCTCTCTAATTAGAACGTGAGGTCTCCAAGGGAATGTTTTTACCCTTCTTTATATCCACAGTACCATTATATGCCTAGCACAGTGCCAGGCATATGATAGATGCTTAATGAAAGCTTGTCAACTAAACATTATCAATTCCTACAATTGCTACTCCTTTAGTATGGATTCAAGACCCTTCCTCGTCTGGGCATTCGCTTGTTCACTATTTTCCTTCTTGATCTATGGCATTCACAGCAGTTTCCCGTGGAACAGTAAACAATCTACAGAAAGGCCTCCAACACACTGGGTTTATCCCTTCTGAAAGAAAGGATGGGAGAGGATATAGATAGATAAGAGTTTCACAGGATAAAGTGTGGATAGGTTGCAATCTGCCCTAGCAGAGGGATTACCTCTATTCCTTGAGATCCTAGACCCATCAAAGCATTGAAAATGTGGTCAGGCAAGCCTTTGTTGGTGCCATAACCATGTGCTAATTACAAACACCCTTTATTTAATCATCAATGTAGGTCAGCCAGGTTTCCTAATTGTCAATACTTCCTTAGTGTATTGCCTTGCATGTAAATGTGAATTGACGGTGCCTTTGAAAGAAATATGACTGCTTTTCTGTAAACATGGTCTATAATTCAGTTTAGCCACCTCCCTGCCCCTGCAATTAGTCTAAGCTACTGAGGGTTTATTATATCTACAAGCATATAATTAAAAACTAAACCCCACAACCTCAAACCCCCTCTTAGCGAAGTGAACTGTGCTCCTTATTATGTTAGGTTTCAGCTTCTGTTCCAAATTCATCCATCCTTGTGACAATAAGAATAGCTCTCGTTCACACAAAACTTCAAGGTTTGCAGAGTACTTTATGAATATTATCTCGGAGGCTTCTAGAGCCTAAAGGAAGCTTAGAAATGTTCCAGTCCAACCCCTGGCTCTCAGTTTATAGATGGGGAAACTGAGACCCAGGAAGTTGAAGTGAATTGTCCAAAATCATCCAGAATACATGTCAGAGGTGAAATTTGAACCCAGATCTTGGATTCCAGAGCCATTGTTCTTTCCACTGTACCATGGAATGCTCTCCCTCCTTCTTCTACCTTCCCGGGTTTCCCTCAACATTGAGCTACATTTCAGCCTTTTGTAAGAACCCTTTTCCTGTCCACCTCTCCTTTTTGTCTCCAATTTATTCTCTATAAATCTTGTATGCATGTAGCTGTTTGCTCCCCCGTTAGAGTGCAAGCACCTTGAGGGCAGGGACTGTTTTTGCATCAGCTAGTGGGCCAGTGTGATTTGAAACAGAGTAGATCAGTGGGAGTCAAGTAACAAAAGAATGTCAGTTGGTCAGTTGGAGTCAGACTGTAGGGGGCTTTCATCTTCACCTATGGAGGTCAGCATGTAAGGGTCAAGGGAAGAAGGTAAGTAGAGGTAGTTGGTGACTACTTGTTGGGAGACACTGAGGATTCACTTTTTGTTTTTATATTCATCCATTCACTTATTTATTTACTTACATATCCATTTATTTATTTTGGTCAACTGGAGAGAGATAAGAGGCAGGTCTACTGTTTCTTTGGAGGAAAAGTAAAACCTAAGGAAAAAAATATAAGTTTTTGCACAATCTGTGTCTGATGATCAAGACTGAGACATGGGTACATCCAGTGTGGTTTATAATTAGGAGAATGACTTAAATAGGAGAATGTTCTGCTCTTGTCTACAGGTTTACAAAGATGAAATTAAACAGGGCTTTCTATTGCAAAACAATAAGGAAATTGAAGGCCAATTATACCAGCTCATCAAAAAAGCTGGTGAACTGGAGAGGATTTTGCATTTCTGAGCAGAACGACTTTTCAGATGAAAGAACTTATTACAAGAAATTGAGAACATCTGTGCCATCAAAGACGGAACGTGGTGAATAATTGGACAATCATACACTGGCAGCCATTTGAATATGCGGCTGTTTGTAAAACCCCTCGTTCCTGAGTGGAACTAAGGGAAGTGATCAAAATTCAACATTTAGAGAGGATTCGACTCGGCTTTTTTGCTCTTGGACTTTTCCCTGGCTGCTGCTTTAGCTCTGAAAGAAATATACTTGTTATTTTTTCTTCATCCTGTTTGAGTCCCACAGAATTATATTTGTCGTGAAAACAAGGGCATAATATAACAGGGAAGGCAAAGAATTGATGGGTCCCAGATTACTCCCTGGCTTAATTTTCACCCTGTGTCCTTGTAGCATGGAGACAGCAAAGTCATCAGCATATTTCCTAAGATTCACAGGATCATAGGATTTAAAGCTCAGCAGGGCTCTAGTGGTCGTCTGGTCTGAGTGTCTCATTTTACAGTGAAGAAACCTGAGGTCCAAAGAGATTAAGAAAGATCAGAATTTAAGAATACTGGAAAGGACCAAGTCCATTTTGGACATTAATTGACTCACCTTGTGATTCTAGTGTTGAGTACCCTGCTCAAGGTCATACAGCTGGTGAGTGGCAGAGTGGGGAGCCTCCCTTGGAAATAGCTTCCCTAAATCATTACTGTCACCATTAGCATCACAGTAACCTCTTAAGCTATATTCCCATAGTGCTTTGTGGTCACACAACGCTCTTGATTCAATATCTCAAATGACTTTCAGAGAATTGAAAAAGCTCTGAGCTTTGTGAGGCCTCGGAGGTCATGCAGCTCAACCTCCCCCCACCTTTCTTGGGTTGGGGGGGGGGGGGCAGGAATCCTCCCTTCAATGTACCAGCTGGGTGATCAGCTGGTCTGTTTGAGGACTTCTGGGCGGGGGGAAACCTCCACCTCCCTCAGCAGCTAATTCCACTTCAAGATAGCCCTCACCATTAGCACAGTTATCTTGGAATTGTCTCAATCTGGCTCTTTGTGCTTCATTTCTTCTGCTGCCTTAGAGGGCCAAGAAGACGAGGCTAATAGTTCTTCTGACTGACAAGCCTTCAAATCCTTGATGATCACTACCTTATTCTCCTTCTGTCATATCAGCTTCTCCAGTCTAAACATTCCCCTTTTCTTCAACTGAGCCTCACATGGCATAATCTTGGGGCCCTTCACGTTAGTAGATGTTTTTCATTTGATGCCATATAGCTTGTCAGTGTTCTTTTCTAAACTATGGTTCCCTTTGCAGAGGTAGGGGCTTACGGGTATAGAAAAACTGCATTTAAAATCAGTCTGGTTTTTCTTTTTCTTTCTCTGTATTGGTTCCATCAAACTGTTTTTTTTCTCCCTCTCCCTCCATTAATTCTTTATTTAATTGAATGGCTGTCTGGATACATTAGGAAATATAGCTCATGTAAAAACAAAAGATATTGATAAAAGTTTATTTTAAATAAAAATGTGATTGCTGGAAACCAAAAGTAATGCTTAAGATGAACTCTGATTGGTTCAGAGCACTATAACCCTATTGCCTCCTTATTCTTGAGGCTAAGCCTCTGCTGAGAAAAATCAAAGATTCCAGTAGGCTTTTTTTTGTCTGTTATATCCCACTGCCGACTCATATTGCATCCATGGTCTACTGGGATCCCTAGATCTTTTCCAGACAAATTGCTTGGATGGGCAGTCAGGAATGTGCCATTTCCCCTCTGCTGGGAATCAAGTTCTCTTATAAAAATTCACCATATCATGCCCCATTTCCCTTTCCCTTCCAACCTGCCTAAGATGACATTGTTGCTGGGAATGGGGACTATAAGTAGGAATTTTATTTTTAAAGTTCAACAGGTTTGTTCTCTAATCTGATCCCTTTGAGGGTTGGCAGCTTATCATACAACGTTCAATAGCACTCTCTTCCTCTCCCCCCCCCCCCATTAGTATGCCTCCCCAAGGTTTATAGAAATCCACGTATGGCCTCTTTCTTCTTAAGAGAATCTGGGATTTGTGCTGCCCCAATTTGTAAGAGTTGGGGACTGGTCACTAGCACAAAACTCTTCTCCTATGCTGGTACTACCAGGGACCAGTGCACTCCTGATGAGCTTCTTAGTTCTGAAATAGGGAGAAGAGGTTGGGAAGGATCATCTTATGTAGTTAAAGGGAAGAAGCTTGTTAAAATCAATATGACCCCTCAAAGTAGCACACTTTTCCAGGACTTCACTTCCTCCTTGAAGGCTGT
>CM053584.1:376462548-376485189 GCA_028627135.1 Pseudochirops cupreus
TCGTCTAGACCCATGGTTCCATGACCACTCTGTGCCTCAGTCTCATTTGTAAAATGGCAGAGGTGGAGTAGATAACCCTTGAGGTGCTTCCAATTCTAGGTCTATCATGCCATGACTTCTCATTTGTAAAATGAGGTGGTTGGACTAGGTGGTCTTGGAGGGCCTTTTCAGTTCTACATACATGATTTCGTGCTAGCTTTCACTTGCTAATCAAGGCTAATAAGTGTGAAAGGAGAACAAATACTCTTAGCACTATGAAGTTTGACCCCTTGGTCCAAAGTCCCCGTGAATCCATCCTAATTATAACTCTGACATCTCTAGTGTGTGCGGTTGGTGTTAGGGATACACAGAGGAGAGAGACATAGACCTACCCTTCAAGGAGTTCATAACCCCATGGAGATTATCATTAACCATTGCTGTTGTTGTTCAGATGTTTTCCATTTGTTTCTGACTCTTCGTGACCCCATGTGGGGTTTTCTTGGCAAAGATACTGGAGTGGTTTGCCATTTTCTTCTGTACCTCATTTTTATAGATGAGGAAACCTAGGCAGAGTGAAGTGACTTACCCAGGGTCACGCAGCTAGTAAATATCTGAGGCTGGATTTGAGTTCAGATCTTACTGACTCCAGGCCCAGCGCTCTAACCACTGTGCCATCTAGCTACTGAAACCTATGGGGCCCAAACCTTGAAAAAAATCATCTGATGAATGTTGCTGATGACTCAGCTATTTAAAATCTAAGTAATAAGTGGGTTTTCTGATGTTTCTGTCTTGTGCAGCTACCTCGTGGAGATTTACTTTGGAACTGATATTGTGCTGGGAAGGCTTAGGACAAGGAATATCTAATATTGACACAACGCCTTTCAGTATCTGTCATCACACTCGATCCATATAAACAGTGCCAGAAGCTTAATCCCCATTTTACAGATGAGGAAAATGGAATTCAGGGAACAGATTTGTTCCACATCCCAATGGTAGCTAAATGGAGGTGATTGTCCCCAAAATTGTTTTACTGGTGCATGCTCTCCCCACTGCTCTGTGCTTGGTTTGGGGAAATGGTCAATCCAGAATGATAAAAAACTGTGTTGGAGGGGATTGAGAAAAGAATCTTTTGAGTTGAATGTTACAGAATTTTTTTCTTGGCTTGGGGAGTTTGGACTAGACCCAAGTAAACATTAAGAAGACCCCCTAAAAGGCAGCCAGGGCTCATGGAACACCACTGCTCCTTAGCATTAGTTACCAGAGACACATTCTGAATATCTCTGGATTTGAAGTCAGAGGAACTCAGTTTGAATCCTCTCTCTGCCACTAATGAGGTTGTATTTCCTTGAGAAAGTCCCTTACCCTCTCTGGGCCTTGGATTATTCAGTTTCTAAAATAAAGGGGCTGAACTTGATGACCATAAGAATATTATAAAAGCAGAGTGGATGCTGATTCAAGTATGCAGGGTTAAAAATAGGTACTTTCAAGACCAGAGCCCTCCCCACTCCCAGGTTGGTTTCCTTGCTCAATTTCATATAGGGTTCAAAGGCTGTCTAATGATTACACTCAAGAATATATTTTTAAAAATCACCAAAAGATAAAACTCTCTGTTTTTTTCATTTTAATTACCTTGGACTCCCATTGAGCGTGTAGGAGATTCAAATTCACCTTTGGGCATTGAGATGATCTAGAATAGTTAAAAAGGGTTAATTAATTTCATGTCTTTGTGGACTCATAGAAGGGCAGAGTTGAAAAGAAACTTAGACACTTTCTTGTCCAATTTTCCCATTTTACTGAGGAAGAAACTGAGGCCAAGGTGGGGGAAATAATTTACCAAAGCCGCACAGCCCATTAGTGGCAGGACCCAGGAGAGGACACAGGCACCCTGTCTCCCTATTGAGGGTGTTTTGCATTATACAACCTTCACTCTATCATATCTGGTACTGAATTAAGATAGTTTCTGATACATCACATTTTCTCATTTATATACACCAAGAAATCCATCCAAGAGGAATGTTAGAGTCAGGTCATGATGTTTCTTTGAGTGTGTATGCCTTCTAGCAGGAGAAAAAAGAAAATTCAGTATATAATGTTCATATTTTGTAGCAAAAAAAAAAAAAATCACATTGCAAGCTGTCCCTGGCTACTGCCTAAGAAAAATATTCAATTTCCCTCTCGTCTGGATCATTTCCAGCAGGCTTTGGTGTCAATGAGACCTCTTCTCTTCTCAGTAATCCTCTTCCTGGAATAAGATGTTCAGGCTGTATTTTATTTCATATGCTTGCCACGAGTTGTATGCTTATAAAAGAACCTCTCTGACTGTGGATCATAAAATGAAAAACTTTAATGAGAAAATGTGCAAATGCTCTAGGAAGGCTCCCCATCCTGTAACCAATTCCACAATCCTAAGAATCTGGCAAAAGATACAGAGCCATGATGGAGGCAGGTGAGGTGACCGAGGCATATGTGAAAGGTAGGCGTGACATTTTGGCCAAAGTTATGTTTTGATCATTTATATTGGGTGGACGGACCCAGCTGACCTGGAGCAGATCTCAGTCAAGCCGTGTGCCAGGGCTAAAGCCATCAGACACACGATGATGATGGTGATGACAATTTTAATAACAATCGAGGGTTTCTATGGTATCTTAAGGTTTGCAAAGTGCTGCACAAACATTATCTTAGTGGATAACAACCTGAAACTCTAACATCCTTACAGTGACTTTTGAATGACTCCATCTGAGCGCTGAGGCTGATGCAGAGTAAGACATTGGCCTTCCCTTCTTGGAGCTTACAGTCCACTGGAGAAATCAGATATAAACACAGATAACTAGCGTTTTCAGCGATCCTCAGTCGGGGAGTCCACTGAACTGGTCCATAAGTATCTATAGAGCAGCTAGGTGGTGAAATGTATAGAATGCTGGACTTGGAATCAGGAAGACCTGAATTCAAATCTGGCCTCAGACACTTACTAGCTGTGTGACTCCAGGGAAGTCCCTTCACCCTGTTTGCCTCAGTTTCCTCATCTTTGAAATGATTTGGAGAAGGAAATGGGAAAGCACTCCAGTGTCTTTGCCAAGAAATTCCCAGATGGGATCACAAAGAGTTAGACATGACTGAAAAGACTGAACAACAACACGAGTACCTATATCTCACATTCCAGACACTGAGCTAGACCTGGAATTGGATAGGAAGAAACAATCTGGATTGCATTTGGAAATTTTCATAAGGTTTTCTATGATCCTAACCTACTCTCTGAAACAAAGACTCTGTTTTTTGTAAATATTAATCTTCTCCAGGTGATGCTGAGAAAAATATCATGAAATATAACATTTTTTGAAAGAATTAAAATTGCATAGTCCAAAGGGCATTGGAAAGATAAATGGGGATGGAGTGGGGCTAGGGTATAAATAGGTTATAGTTCATTACCAAATATGACTTTTATGTGGGAAGTTGTATAAACTATACCATCCAGGAAATACAGGATCAGAAACAGAACTAGGTAGTTCAGGTCACAAACATAAGGTCCCCATACTGCAGGGATACTCATGAGCTATTTATATATACATATATTATATATAATATTTTATTTTTCCCCAATTCCATATTAAAATGATTTTTATCATTTGTTTATTTTGTTTTGAGTTCCAAATTCTATCCCTTCCTCCTGTCCTCCTTCCCTGAAATGCACCACAAACTATTAAAAACTTGCTACATGCTGGGTTGACCCCTTTTGGAGGATTAATGAGGAAGATATGGACAAGAGGCACAAAGGATGAGAAGGTGAGGGCTGTGATTGTTCCACCGAACAACATCCTAGAGATCCCAGTTCCATTCATTTATGAGCATGAGGCTCATACTATAGCAAGGATGTCTATGAGAGATCGAAACCATAATGATGTGTAAAGTCAGGAAGAGGAGATCAGAGAGTGCTTCTTGGACAAGATGGCATTAGAAGTGATAGATGAAGAAGGGAGAAGGAAGATATTCCGGTTATTGGGAAAGTACCAGAAAACACACAGGGACATGAAAGTGGAGGGCCTCTAAGGGCTTCTCCTATCCCCAATCAATGATTCCCTGTTAGGGGATACAGAGGACTCTGCAGAGAATAGAGAGGGCTGGTAAGGAGGCATGGTAGGCCTAGAATCATGGTAGGCCTTGGAGGTAGATTATAGAGGGCTTTGAATGCCCTGCAATAGAGTCTGAATTTGATGTAGTAGTCAAAGGAGAATCAGTGAAGATTTTTGAACAGAAGAGAACCATTACTGGATCTAGGTATAAGAAGTATCTCTCTGATAGCAATATGGAATATCAATTGGAAGAGGAAAAAGGGGAGGAAGGAAGGCCTGCTAGGAGCCTATTACAAGAGTGAAACAGTGGGAACAGAGAAAAGGCAGCAGATGTGAGAGTCACTACAGAAGTCAACATGAAATGGACATGAGAGGTGAGGTGGAGGGAAGGGCATTCACAAGCCACTGCAAGCACTCCACAGTTATAAACATTGGAAATGGTGATAGAGTTCACAAAATAATGAAGACCAAAAAAGGAATGGAACTAGGGAAAGGGATTACCAGCTCAGTTTTCTATATCTATAGGATACACAGATTGAGATGCAGTCCATCTTTGGATCTTAGCTTCTATGTCTGTAGAATAAGAGGGATGGAGTAAATGGCCCTTGAAATTTCTTCCAACTCTAAGCCAATGATTCCTTAATTCCGAGTCACTTAACCAACCACTTAACCAGTTTTCTCATCTGTAAACTGGGGGTTCCAGATGGAAGAGCTGTACCAAGTTGTCTATGAAATATGTCTATTATTTTATAATCTTCAGGGCTATGGTCAAGAGTGCAAATTCCAAATTTTGTGTCTTGTGGTTGTGTTGAAAGATGAATATGCCTGATATGTGACCATACTACTATGTGCCTCAAGCAGTGTGGAACAGATCCTTGGATCTGAAGAGGCTAAATTGTTTGAATACTGAAGAACTCAAAGATGATTGAAAGAATGGGGTAGAAAAGAGGACCATGAGAAAGCAATAAGTCATTGAGAAAATCAGAGAGATGACAAGCCAAGGAGGAAGAGAGGAGGGTAAAGGACAGCACACTGAGAGATTCAATTCAGTGAATCTGTATTACATAGTTACTATATGCTAGGCAGTGTGCTAGGGACTGAGGATATAAAGAACCCCCCTCTCCCCACAAAACATTCCTGCATCCAAGGAGCCTGCAACCTGCTCGGAAGATGCACCATTTGAGGAGATAGTGAAGAACAAAGTGATTTGAGGAAGGAGAGGGTGCCAACAACTGGGGGTGCCAGGAAATGCTTGACATACTTGAGCCGAGCCATTAGGGAAGCTCCAGAGATGAGGAAGGCAGAGCAGCTTACGTCATGTTTTGCTTCTGTTTCCTTTGCCAGGACTGACCTTTGGGTTGGAAAGAAGAGGACAGAAATAGCTTAAAGGGAGTTGATACCCAAGATAAATAAGGAGATAGTGAGAGGGCCCTCAGCTGCCCTTGACAAAGTTGAGTCACCTGGCCCAGATGAACTACGTCCTCGAGTGCCGAAAGAACAGGTGGACGGGATTGCTGAAACCACTGTCAGTGATATTGGAAAGGGCACAGTGAACATGAGAGGCATTGCAGGACTGGAGAAGGGCAAATGTCCTGATGTTTTGTTTTTTTTTTAAGGAAGAGAATGGAATCTACAAACACTAGACCAATGAATGTGACTTGAATTTCTAGAAAAATTCTAAAACAGATCAGTAAAGACCTAGCTAATGAATATCTTTAATTGAAGCAGTGATCATGGATGTCAGAGTTAAGACCCCTAAAAATGAATGAACAAGGCAGAAAATTGGGCAGAATTTAGTTAATGTAAAATTTTAGAAGGGATGAAATATAAAACTTTAACATGAATTCAAGAAATCAACACTATAAGTACAGGATGGTAGAGACATGGGTAGACAGAAGCTTATCTAATCCACCTCAATCCAACAAACTTTTATTAAGCATCTACCTATGTACCAGGCACAGGACAAGTGTTCACATGGTGGCCAGAAGAAGCATTACAACCACACTCTCAATGTCTCTCTTAAGAACTTTGGAATTGATTGTGTGACATGGGAGACACTGGACAACTTGGCATGGGATACCCACATCAGAGAAGGTGTTGTCCTCTGTGAGCAAAGCTGAATTGAAGCAGCTCAAAAGAAATGTGAGATGTGCAGATTTAGAGAACCTACCCCAAATGTTCACATGGACTATTTGTACCTGACCTATGGTAGAACATTTCAAGCTTGTGTTGGTCTGATCAACCACAGTTGGACACACTGAATCTTGACATAGTGATGTTATTTTGGTCATCTTTGAGAACAAAGGACAACAGCCAAACAACCAGAGAATCTGGTGATATAAAAAAATGCCAACAAAACAGTCCTTGCCCTCAAGGAGTTTATAATCTAATGGGAGGAGACAATATGCAAGAGATGAAAAAGCAGCAGGCAATCTGAAAAAGGATCTTTATCCGGAAAAGGTCTGGGGATATTAACTGAATGCAAAAATCCATTCTTGGATGATGAAATTGCCTCTGCCATTGCAGGTATACCCATATCCATAGTATATCCATATCCATATCCATAACTATAGACATGACCGTATCCATATCCACGTGCATACACATGTATATATGATGTATACATATACATACAATGTATATGTATTTACACATGCATATATAAATGTGTATAGATATGCTATATGCATAACCACAACTATATATAGCATGTATATAGGTATATAAATATGTAGGCATATAGGCATATAGCATATATAGGTATATGTGTATGATTTCATATATATGAAGATGCTATATACATTTAGATACATACACACATTTATATACATATGCCTACATAGGCATGTGCATATTATTCACACATACATACATACATACATATCTGCATTGGCAGAGGGAATTTTGTCATCCACAAGTTCCCTCCGGCAGTGAAATGACAGGTCCTGTATTTATCCACTATGCTTTGCCCAGTGTCTGGAATATAGGAGATACTTAATGAATGTCTATCACTTTGATTGATTTGGCAGGATATTGAACTAGGGCCCTTTAAGACTCATCCACCCAGCTTCCAGCCCTGTAGACAGTGCTGTGAGTCACTGGGAATGGAAACCTGGGTTCTCTGTCTATGCCACACGTGACTCCTGGACAGTGGGAGTTGTTCTTTGGGGTCTAGAGGAGGAAGTCTCTGATCCGGCTCTGGAAGCAGAAATTTCTCTCCTGTCCTGGTTTTCATGGCTAGCTCTACAGTCATTCCCCTGTACCTTGGTACGGGCAATCTAATAACCAGCTTTCAGAAGGACAGACAGCATAATGAATGGATTGTAAAACTCACTCATAAAAACAGTGGAGTGTGTCTCAGAGCATGTGCGCTATCCTCTCTCAATTTACTACCTAGCCAGCTTTGCATTTTCATATAATTTGCAAGTTTCCTATTAAAAAATAAGCATTTAATGTGTGTGCAATTAATTTTAATTTTTCCTCTTTTCCCCCTCCAGGTGATAAAAAAAAAAGAAAAATAATTTTTTACAGCCCTGACAGAACATTGATAATGTAGCCACAGAGTTCATTAGGTGGTAATTAATGTATGTGAAGTATCTTGTAAATATTATGTGGTAATAGCTCTAAGTAAATACATACTGTATATTTGGAAGTGCTGGCTTCCCTGAATGAAACGGTCCCTAATTAATTCATTTAGAGAAGAAGCCGGTGTCACCTCTGATTGTCTCACAGAACTGGTGTCTTGCTTTTGGAAAGGTAGCAGCCAGGCACTCGTGGTTAATTACAGGGCTTTGACATCGGTGGGGACCGTCCTGGCTTCGCTAACCGGATTGGACAGATGCCCCTGGATCTCAGCCGGCCATTGTTGCAGAGGATGCTGGGAGGCTCCAGTGACAAAGCCCATTAGGGATGTGGAAGGTGGCAGCGGGGACCTGGCAGACGCGTGGCTCTTTCTAGAGCACCTTCCAATGAGTGCCTCTTCACCTCCGGCTGCTTAATGATCTCCGATAGACAGACGATGCCTAGCCGGCCACTCGGCCTCCTCCGAGAGGCTAGACCTGCCGCTGGCTTTTTGTCCCTTTGATCCTCTTGAGTGGCTCATGAAAGGCCTCTGCCTGGTGCTGACGGGGAGACTTTCTGCTTCCCCTCAATGTGGGGCTCACCTGAGCCGTCACTCCTGCCGATGCTGGAGAGTCGTTAAGGGGGATAGAAAAAGAAGAAAGTCCGTTCTGATCAAATGAGTGGAAGGTTTTCTCCACTCCACCTCTGTCAGTAGCTTTTCCTTAAAGACTCTGGGTCCAATCTTGACTGTCAGGGCCTGAGGTGTTCTTTGAGGATCTCTGTGTATCCTCGGAGGCAAGTTCCTCTTAAAATTTACTTTATGGGAAACAGGAATGTCTTCTGCATGGGGAGGGAATAATTTTTGTTTTTTTCAACTTGTCTTAAAGCTGGATAGGACCTCAGAGGCCACCCAGATCAGCCCCTTCATTTTGTAAAGGAAGAAATTAAGGCCTAGAGAGGTTAACTAACTTGACCAAGGCCACAAAGAGAGTCAAACTACAGGATCATAGCCCTAGAATGGAGGAACCTTGGAGAGAGAACCTAATTTTGTGAGGAGGTTGCGACTCAGAGAGGCTTGCCCAAGATTGCACAGATTCCAAGTAGTAACACCATGATTTGAACTCAGGTCTTTTAAAGTATTCATTCTCTCTATTATATGAGCCTACCTCTGCTTTCTTTTATTGAGGCTTCAATGGTCATTTACTCCATACTCTTCTCCTCTAGAGCTCTGCACTTTGTACTCTGTCCTCATCCATATCTATCACCTTCCATCTGTATCCAGTGGAGAAGGCAGCTGCTTAGGGGGTATAATGTAGTGGCTACAAGGATTGCCTCCCCTTATGAAATATCCCATCCTTCTAGTCACCTCCACCCTCAGTACCTGATCACCCCTACGTGAGATCCCTCTGATAGGGGCCAAAGCTTTCCAGTCCCTGAAAGTACAAGGGTGTCTCCAATCTAGCCCAACCATAACTTACCAGCTGCAGTCTGACATATTGTTCAGTTAATTCTCATTCAAACAACATCTACCCTAGAGGGATTATAGGATCATAGTTCTAGGACTGAAAGTCATTTCAGAGGCTACCTAGTAAGAAGGGCAGTTTGAGCAAGAAGGGGATTACTGTATAATAAGACTGGAAAACATTGTTATCCCACATTTACAGAAGGGAAAAAAAATGAGGCAGGGGGTTTCTTTTGTTTTTTTTTTTTTAAGAGAATTGTCACAACATGGTCAGTAAGTGTCAGAGTGGGGACTCGAACCTAGGACTTAGTGTAGTATTGGGAAAAGAGTGCAGGTACCATGGAGAGATTGCTGAAGATGGAGGTCATGGAGCCTGAGCTGAAGTGCTGGCTGTCACCTACTGTCTGTGTGACCTTGGTCAAGCCATCTCTGTGCAATTCAGCTTCCTCACCTGTAACACAAGGCTGTTAGACCCAATCACCTCCAAGCTCCCTTCTAGGTCCAGGCAACTTGAGGTCTTCTCTTGGACTGGTGAAAACCTCCCTGGACCCACAAAATCATGAGAAGCCTCAGCTTGGATCCTCCCTTTATTTCCAGCCAACTCTCCAGTCTCTACATGGGCACCTTCCTTCCTTCCCCATTCCCCATCCTCTTACCTCCCTTCAAATGAGCTGGTATCTGTAAAAGTGAGCTGCACTGGCATACAGTAGGCACTTAATAAATGTTTCTTCCCTTTCCCTTTTCTTCTCCCTCCCCATCCCTTTTTTGGTTATTTTTTAATGTTTTGTTTTCCCTATTAGAAAATGAAATCCTCATGGACAACAAACTGTTTTCTTTCTTTGTTTTTGTATCCTGAGCACTTAACACAAGGGTTGGCATACAGTAAATGCTTAATAAATGGTTTATCCATCAATCCACCCAACCATTCCATCCATCCATCTATCCATCTATCTATCTATCTATCTATCTATCTATCTATCTATCTATCCTGTCTCTGACTTGATTTTATTTCATTCACTATTAAAATTTCTATTGGTATTTTTTTTGTTTACAAATTGTTTACAAATTTGTTTACAAACAAAATTGTTTACAAATTCATTTCTGAATTTTGTCCTTCCATGGGATGAATTGTTTTCTTGCTTCTCCTTCCTTCACTCTCCTTATTCCATTTAATTTACCCCTTGTTGCTGCCCTGCCTTGTCTGACTTTCTAATTGCTTCCATGGCATTAATTGGTCTCTCATCCCCAGACAGGCTGTGAGCTCCTAGAAGGTAGGACCTGTATCTTTGATTGCTCTCATCCTCCCTGAAGAAGGCCATTCCAGCAGCACCACCACTGGGGTAACAGTTGGTACCCAATTTCTTCTTGCTCAGTTTAGCTGGAGCTGTTTTCTGCTTTGAGTTCAGATCTCACCTGCAGCAGGATCCATGGAAATTGTCACTGAATTAGCTGATGGTTAAGAAGAGCAGTTGAGCACTCCATCCCAAGTAGATGGTCACATGCAGAAATAGCACAGCCTTTGTAACTTTTACTTTGTGTTCTCACTAAAACCTTTTCAAGGTATGGGCAAAATCCTTTGAGATCCATTGCTTTAGACCTGGAAAGGACCTTGGTGGTGGAGGCATTGAACTCCCTCACTTTTCAGATGACAAAGCAGAGGTCTAGAGAAGGGTGGAGTCACCTAAGATCACACAGGGAAAAGAGGAAGGGAAGGGAGAAGCATTTCTGTAGTGCTGACCATGTGGAGGACACCACAAAAGGTGACTTATTTGATGTTCACAACAACTCTGTGAAGTAGGTGCTGTTATAATTCCCATTTTAAAGTTGAAGATACTGAGGCAGAAGTTCAGTGATGTGCCCAGGGTCACACAGGCAGTAAGTATCCAAGAATGGATTTGAAGTCAGCTCTTCCTAACTCTAGGCCTGGCCTTCTATGTACTGTGCTACCTAGCTGCTGAGGGTTTGAACTCAGATCTGCTGAGGGCAAATAAAGCATTTTTTCCTCCTATGTTATGATGTCTCATCACAGATTTAGAGATAGAAGCATCCTCAAAGGCCACCTAGTTCAACTCATCCATTTACCTAGGAAGAAACTGAGGCCAAGGGAGGCAGAAGTAGTGTGTGAGCAGAAAGCTCACTGGATCTGGAATCTGAAGACCTGAGTTCGAATTTTGGCTTATTACCTGTATGATTTTGGGCAAGTCACTGAACCTCACTGGGTCTCAGTTTCCTCATCTGTAAATTAGAGTGTCTGGATTTAGATGGCCTTTGGGGTCCCTTCCAGCCCTAGGTCTTGGATCCTCTCAGGGTTGGATGTGGAGCCACTTAGGAGGGCCAGGAGGTGACCCTACTTTCTCTGACTCCACATGGATCCCTCTCTCTGCTACACCATGCTGCCTTCTCCTTGCTGCAGACATATCCCCTGTGAGCTGCTCAGTATTCCATCTAATGGAGTGTGGCCTGCAAGAGGGTGGAAAGCGAGGCCAAGGTCCCCATCAGAGAGAGGCTTTCCATCTGGAGGTTATGACGGATGGTAATGGGACCTCCCTGCCCTTTCACTGGGGTTACCAAGGTGAACAGGCAGGCTTCCATAGATCCTGGGAGCTGGCAAGGACCTGACTCCTGACTGGCTGCCTTGAGGCATAGACTTGCAAAGTATTTAGAGTTAATGGCCCTGCTGATTTAGGGACCTCTTCTAACCCCTGGGCCCGATTAAGGGAAGTGGATGTGTTTTTGCTGATGGTTCCACAAAGTCAAGTCCAAGAGCCTGGACCTAGTGCAGACAGATCTTGCTGGCTTGGCCTTGAATTTTGGAACATTTCCTCATCTGGCACTGAGGATGAAAATGCAAGCTGATGTGCCTTGGGGAAACATCACATTATTATTGGACTAATGGTTCTCATTTCTTTTCAAAGAAATACATCTTCATTTTATCTGGTGTTTTTACATTCTGACTTGCTGAAGCCCCTTCACTTACAAGAAGGAGGAATAAACATAGGCGAAGAAGGATCAAACGCGGGTTGGAGGCCAGTGTCCCACCTACAACACCAGGGCAGCTAGTCCCTCTTGATCACGTGCCTGCCAGGCAGGAAAACAGAAGAGACAGTGACATTCCATTGCTTTTATGTCTCAAACCTTAGTAATTTCCTAGCTTTCTTTATTTTTAAAGTCTATAAAACACCTTGACCAATCCATTAAGGAAAAAATTTGTATTAAATGCGTCTCATGTACCAGGTCCTGTGGTGGATATTGGGAACACCCCAAAGGGGGACAATCTCTGACCTCAAAGAGCTTATATTCTAGGGCAGTGGCTCTCAACCTTCCTAATGCCGCAACCCTTTAATACTCATATGTGGGCGTATCTGCATGCGGGCAGACCCGCCCGGAGACGGATAGAGGAGCGGTGTCTTGGTTCCTACAACCATCAGAAATACGTGTTTTCCGATGGTCTTGGGCGATCCCTGTGAAAGGGTCGTTTGACCCCCAAAGGGGTTGCGACCCACAGATTGAGAACCGCTGTTCTAGGGGGACACAAGCGTAACAGAGAGTGGTGGCTGGGGAGCCATAGGAAAACCAGAGCGATCTCAGGCAGAGTCAGCTCCCCCTCTCTACTAGCAATTTATAATATTGATTGGATTATTGTTCCCTGAACAAGAGGTGGAGAGGTGGCATATGTCGGGGTGGTGGAGGTCACTGAGTGTATGTGCCCAGTCCTGCTAGAAGTTCCTTGAGGCTGGGGTCTGCTGGCATTTTTTCCTTCCTTCCTCCGTGACTCTTCATAGCACCAGACCCATGGTGAATCCTCAGTCTTCCCTTACTCAGTAGAGTTGTAGACCTACTAACAAGATGTCTAAATGGCCAAGCACCTGTGTCTTGGGACTGGCTGGATAGTTAGGGTCGCAGTGAAGACTCATCGTTCAATTCATTTAACTCCCTAAAGCAAGAGGATTCATTTAGGGGGAAGGAAGCAGAGGAGCAAAGTCTATCTTTTCACTTCTTCATAACGATCTATTGAACTCAAAATACTCTCATCCCCATTTCACAGATGGAGAAACCAGTCTCAGAGAAGGACTTGGCACATTGTAAACACTTTAAAAACACCTGCTGAACAGAGTGACTTTACCCTCAGTCATACAGGTGATCGTCATCACCATCACTAGCATTTATATGGCACTCAACATTTGCAGATTTGATCCTTACAACAACTCTGGGAGGTGGGAGTCATTTAAACCCACTTTACAGATGGGGAAACTGAGGCACAAAGGGACTAAGTGACTTGCCCAGGGTGATACAACTAGTAAATGTCTGAGGCAAGATTTGAACTCAGGTCTTCCTGACTCCAGGCAGGCAGTCTATCTACTGTACTGCCCAGCAACCTATCAGGGCCAGGATTTGAGCCTGTATCTTTCGAAGTCTCTTTTCCAAGCTCTTCTGCCCCTGCCTTTATATTTCTTGAGGCCAAACCAGGCTAGGGGCAGGATAGGAGGTAACCCTTATTCCCCCACAGAGTATGGTTTGGGGCAGTCTTGAGAGCCTCTTAAATTCTACCCATATCCTACTCTAGCTCCGCCCCCCCCAGGGGACTTTGGATGCTCCTAGGTTTGTAGCTACAATATTTGGAAAGGTCCCACATTACTGACCACCACCACAATACAAATTAGTTTGTTATACCAATTAGCTGCTAGTTCTTAAGAAGTGGTCCTGGGATAAAGAGAAGGTTCTCTTCTGTTGAGAGAACAAGGGAGGTCATAGGACCATAGATTTAGAACTGGAAGGAACCCCAGAGTCTATCTAATCCAGTTTTTACAGGGAAGAAAACTGAGGCACAGAAAAGTGAGGGGGCTAGGGCAAGATTGCGCAGATAGTAAGATTTGAATCCAGGTCCTCTGACTCTATAGTCTCTCTTCACTACACTATGAATGCTGGTTCTCCTACTCTGAGAGTCAATAAGTCTATGAACTGACAAAGAGGCCAATGAATGCCAACAGATTCAGAGTATCTTATTCCTTATCCCATTGGGTGAGTAGGTGGGAGTGAGTAGGAGGCAATATGGGAAGGGGGCATGGGTGGGGAGACACGTAAAAGAGGAAAACAGTGGGGGAGGACCCCCAACCCAGCTTCATCTGCTGCACAGACTGACCATGCTCTCACCCTTCTTTCAGGCTTTCATGATGGGGTAAGCCAAGGCCAGGGTTGACCTACTCCCAACATGCATTCACTCCCCTTCTCCAGAAAGCAGGGAAATACTCATTTCTCAGTTGACAATGCGCGTCTTCTTAATGCAAAGGCCCCTGATGTAATCCCAAGCCAAGATGGAACCCTCTCCTTTCCTGGGCTGGAGCAGAGACTTCTCTGGAGCAACCAGAGCCACAATCAAGGCGTTCCAAACACAGGACTCTAACAGTACAGTAATCAGTGGTAATCACCTATACCGCTTCTGTACAGGATACCTAATAGGATTCAGCAACTGTAGTGAATACGTTTTCATTTACAGGACTAAATGCAAGCATACATTACCTATTTAATTAAAAACAAAATTCTCCAGCCAACAATTTACTCCCTCTCTGGGGTGCATGTTACATACATTACTGATGTTTTCTTTAAATCCATTACCTATTCCTCAAAGAACCCAGAGTTGATTGTGACTGCCTCCGTGAGCTGCTGTTGAGGAAGAGAGCACCCTGAGCCTGCTTTTCTCATCTAGGAAGTCAGTTATTGAATGTCCTGAGTGCAGGTTTATTGCTGCTCAATTGTTTTTTGGTCCTGTCTAATCTTCACAACCCCATCTGGGGTTTTCTTGACAAAGATACTGGACCAGTTTGCCATTTCCTTCTCCAGTTTGTTTTACAGTTGAGTAAACTGAGGCAAACAGGGTGAAGTGACTTGTCCAGGGTCACACAGCTAGTAAGTGTCTGAGGCCAGATTTGAACTCCTGAAGATGAGTCTTCCTGATCCCACGCCTGGCTCTCTGTCCACTGTTCCACCTAGCTGTCCTGAGTACAAATTAACAATTTGTTAAATACAGAATGGAGAGGTCTAAAATCTGCATAAATTGGCAAAAAATATTCATTATTTAACCTTGAGCTCTCTGGTACTGTGAGGGGGCCACTGTCCAGCCTTTCACCACAGATGACCCCCTAGCCTTCCTCTGCCAACCAGACCCTTGAATTAACACATCCTTTGGAATTTTACATCACTGTTTGGTGCTTCTAAGTTCTTTAGCTGTGGAAGAAATAGATTATTTGTGTTAAGTGGAAGAAGTGACATTCCATTTTCTACCTTTGTGAAGCCTTTGTGAAACCAACGCATTGAAATTTCTCATCAGCTTCATCTCTTGGAAACCCTACCTCCATTGAAAGCATAACTCAATGGTCCCTTCCTACACAGGCAAAGTTTCTTCCAACTGTCCCAATTGCTAGGATTTTCCTACATGGCATTTGCTTTGTATATACGTGTACACACATATATTTATATATACACACATATATTTATATATACATACACACATATATATACTTTGTAGACACATGTAGACATATAGCTTATGGATGCACATTCACAAACACACATCTACACTTATACATATATACTTATAGATGGTTAAAGAGCATGTATATATACACACTGTGCATATGTATGTATGCATATATATACATATGGTTTTAAAAATTTCTTTATCTGTGACCATGTTGTATTCTCCTCAGTAGAATTAAAGCTTTTTGAAGACAGGGACTGTTTTCATTTGTCTTTTTATCTATAACATCTAGCAATCAATTAATTAATCAGTGATAATCTATGTGCCAGGCACTTTGCTTGGCACCAAGAACACAAAGACAGAAGTGAAATATCTCCTGTTCTCAAGGAGCTTTCGGACTATTGAAAGAGACACCATATAGACAGACAGACAGACAGACAGATAGATAGATAGATAGGTAGGTAGACAGACAGACAGATAGGTAGGTAGACAGACAGACAGACAGATAGGTAGGTAGACAGACAGACAGACAGATAGATAGGTAGGTAGACAGACAGACAGACAGGCAGACAGACAGACAGACAGACAGATAGATAGCTAGATAGATGGATGGATAGATAGATAAAACCAAATAAATAGGTAATTTTAGGTGTATAGTATAACGTATCTTGCCATAATAGGTATTTAATAGTTCTTGTCAATTACATTGATTCCCATCAAGAGAGAACCCACCTATTGGAGTGGGAAGCTTGTTAGCCCAGCCTGTGGTAGTGGGATGATTGAACATGGGAATTCAGAGTTAGGAGAAAGAGTAGATACTACCAGGTCTAGCCAGATGCTTAGGTCCTTCTGATATTCTTACATCTGCTGGTAATGCCGTGATTATTTTGTTTGTTGTTCAGTCATGTCTGACTCTTCATGACCCTATTTGGAGTTTTCTTGACAAAGATACTGGAGTGGTTCGCTGTTTCCTTCTCCAGCTCATTTGATGGAAAAGGAAACTGAGGCAAACGGAGTTAAATGTCTTGTCCAGAGCCACATAGTCAGTATCTGAAGCCAGATTTGAACTCATGAAGATGAAGCTTAGCTGACTCTTGGTGATCATGGCTTTCCTTTCTAAATTCTTACAAACCATCCCATTAGTAATTGATTTTAGAATTTTTCTGGGGAGCAAAGTCAGGTTTATCGACCTAAAGTTTCACTTGTTTGAAAATCAGGACATTTGTTCTACTCCCTCCTTCTATTTTTTTTTTTAGCATTTTTCCTAAGATGGTTGATAGTAGTTTTACCATCATATTCTTTCAACCAGTTATTTCTGATATGCACTGTACTTGAACTTATCAAAGGCAGCAACTTGATTGTTTCTCCTTTATTACCTTTTTCTTCATCTTGGGTTTTGATTCTCCTTTAACCATCCTTGTTCTCTTGGGTATCACTAACAAGTTGTATGATTTTCAGTTAACTTGCTTGACTCCTCTGAGCCTTAATCTCCTCATTTGTAAAAATGAAAGGCTTGCATTGAATAATCCCATGATCTCATTAACTCAGAATTTTAGAACTAGAAGGAACCTTCACTACCAACTCGTCCGATCTAATTTTGTAGACAATTGAGGTTCAGAAAAGTCTAATAATTTGCCTAACAACATGCACCTTACAGTAGCTCCAAAGAAACATGATGTACACAAAGTTAGAAGCATCTCCACTTCAAATGTTCACATGGATTATTTGAGCCTGACCTATGGTAGAGCCTTCTGAGTTCGTATGGGTCTGGTCAGCCACAGTCAGCCACATTATGCGTTGACTCCAACATAGTGATGTCATTTTGGTCTTCCTCAGCATGACAGACAGCACCCAACCAACCAACACCTGGAGTTGGTGTGGCAGAGTGGGCATAAGTGATGTTTCAGGAGTTGGGAAGACCCAGGTTTTGAAACCCGCCTCCAACATCTACTGTGTAACCATGGGCAAAGGAGTCAATTTCTTTCTGATCCTCAGTCTCCTCATCTGAAAAATGGGGATAACTATTCTAGCCAACTCATAGGCTTGTGTTGAGACTAAAATTTTATATGTATGTGTGTGTATATATGTGTGTGTATACACACATGTACATATTAATGTGTCTATATATACATATGTTTCATAACACACATATATCTATATGGTATCCATATAGATACATGTGCATATACACACACATATGCTATCTATATACTTCTATAGTACACATATATGCAATATAGTACACATATGCACACATACAGAAATATACTTGCATACACACATGCATACATACATATACCAATATACCTGTGTGTGCACACAGATATACAACCTTTCTAATTTAGGATTAACTGTGGTGAAGCCAGGACAAGCACCACCTCTCATTATCTCATTATACTCTCTCCATCACAGAGTCTCAGAAGTAGAAGGAACCCAGGTTGGCATCTCCACAATCAATCGATTTACTACTTGCCGGGCACTGGGCTAGAAGATAGAAGACAAAACAGAGAATAAAATAACCCCTACTCTCGAGCCCCTCATGTACTAGTCCAGTTCATAGCTGACGGGAATCTCCACTGTGACATATCTCTCTGACAAGGAGTCATTCAGCTTATGGCTGGAAAACCTCCAAGGACAAGGAACCCACTCTTTTCCCAGGGATCCCATTCCCCTTCTGGACAGCTCCGACTGCTAGGAAGTTTTCTTTTCCTATCAGGTAGGAATCTACTTTGTTGGAACTTCCAACCATGGCTATTAGTTTTGGGGCCAAGCAAAGCACGACTAATCCTTTGCTCAATTCTATCATCCTCGCCATCGGGCGATTGGAAAGGAGCTTGACCAGATGTGGAAATTAATACGGCCCGTTAGTTGAAGACTGCCTTTGCCACAGATTGTTTTTGATGACGAGCCAAGGCTGGTGACTTGGAGTAACTGAGGCGATATTTCATGTGATATACGCATATTCCTCCTTGATGTATCTGACTCTCTAACTAGCCATCATCCTATTTTATAATGTTATCATATTTTTAATTATACTGTACATACTTGTTTGCAGCTATTTGCTATATATCCAGGGTGACATTACTGTAAATTAGTTTTTACCCACTGACTCTGACTGTTTTTCACTACAAACTGAGCCATAAATACCACACCTGAGAAAGCTGGTTCACATGATTTATTTCCCTGATATGTGACCACAATAACAATATGTAAAGGCGAGATGCCTTGAGAGCTGGCGTGTAAAAAACATGGGAGGGGAAACCAGCCCGTACTGTGGGACTCTCGGGTATAGCTAGTGTGCAATCGGGGTGGGGCTGGTTTATTAGAAAGTGGTCTATGAGACAGATGCCTACTTCTCACCTGGAGAAGGCCTGGAGAGATGGGTCAAAAGGTGTTGGCTTTAATGAGATGAATCAAGATGAAAGTTTTTGCTTGCTAGCCGTGCAGTCCTGGACTGTGTGATTCTCTTATCCAAGAATTCATTTCTTACCACAAAAAATTTAATTCAATAAATTTAAATAAATAATTCAATTTAATCTAACAAATTAAATGTTTATGAAAACCCTACTATGTGCAGAGTGAGAGGCAGCATGGATCTGTAGAAGGGCCGTCAGAGGCCTTCTACCCCAATTTCTGAGATGGGGAAACTCAAGCCCATTGTAGTCAGGTGATTTATCCAAGATCACATGGGTAAGAGATTAGATCTAGAGATGGATGGGACCTCAGGGGCCATATGGCCCACCCCCCACCATTTTGTAGATGTGAAGAATGAAGGCAAAGGAAGAGAAGAGACTTTCTCAAGGTTATCAGCCTAATAACTCTCAGAGACAATAGTAACCCAGGTTCTCTGACTCTAACGGCATTGTTCCTTCCATCACACCACAGTGCTTCTCTTTAGGGGCCAAAGCTTAAGCCTTAGAGTCAGGGAGATCTGAGTTCAAATTCTGCCTCTGATACATACTGGTTTTGTGACTCCACTTTTATGACTTTTTATTGCCCTAGGCGTCTCTCTAAGATTATAAATTGAAGCTGAGTTGAGGCTAGCCATTGGTGGATGAGGATTTCCACACTGTAAATTCCATACAGTGATGAAATATCATGTCCCTTCTCTCCTTCCTCCTTCCTGCAATGTGCAAGATATTATGCTGGGCACTATGAGTATGACAAGAGTAGCTAGGTGGTGGATAGAGTGCTAGTCAGAGCTGACCTCAGACACTCACTAGCTGTGCAACCCTGGACAAGTCACTTCACCCTGTTTGCCTCAGTTTCCTCATCTGTAAAATGAGCTGGAAAAGGAAATGGCAAACCATTCCAGTATCTCTTCCAGGAAAACCCCAAATGGGGTCATGGAGAGTTGGACATGACCAAAATGACTGAACCACAAAAATAAGTATGATACATATAAGTACAAAAATGAAACAATTCTTACCCTCAAGAAGCTTATATTCTACTAGGGAAATCCAACATATGCACTAGCTGGGAAATACTAAGCATATATTAAGTAATATGAAATCATTTCAGCTGGGAGAGAATGTTAATTGAACTCATGGAGGAGGGAATCAGGAAAGGTCTCATTTGGAAGTTTCAGCCAAGCTTTGCTTCAAGGAAAGCTAGGGTCTCTTGGAGCCCAGTTGTCTTCAAAACTGGGGGGTTGAGAGATTAAAAAGATTTATATTATTAAAGCAAGTTGGGAGACAATGTGATGGAACATTCTTCAAGTTGTTGGGCAAGATTATGAGAATCATATGAAATGATGGCCATCAAATTGCTTTCACTCCAAAGTTCCATAACTACAAATGTACAATACTCTAAATATGAGGTGTGTATTAGATTATCAGGTTTTTTGGGGGTAGACAGATCACTACAGACTCACACTATGAGCCTATGAAGCTGACTGCAGCTCATGAGACTAGCCTAGTGGGCAGAATCAGTGCTGAGGAAGACCTGAATTCAAATCCCACCTTTGAAGATTACTAGCTAATTCACCATGGACAAGTCACTTAACCTCAGTGTGCCTCAGATGGGCTGTGATATATATGTATAATCTATCCAGATCCTTCACCTATTCTGGTCTCCTTCTTTCTCTCCCTTTCTGTCATCCTTCCATAGCACTCAGCACAGTTCTAGGCCCTCAATAAATGTTTGTCCTCCCCCCTGAAGAACTGACTTTGGGTACCAATTCCATCCCACAAACCTCCCTCAGAGAAAATTACACTGTTGCGTATAGGACCAGCAGGGGATCCGAGGGATGTCTGACATTTTAAAAGCCTATTTCAGCTGCTCAGAGAAATCTGGTACATATTCCATCCCTGCCCCAGCAGAGCCTTTGAGATAGCCACAGCATGTCGCATCCTGCAAAACACTGCCATCACTCAGGGGACAATCGTGTGAGAGGAGCCAGGCAGTATTATGGCAGGGGCCGTGAAGGAAAAGAAGCATGTAAGAGAGAGAGCCTCTTGTCTCCTGAGCCACATCCCAAGGCAGAGGCAGCCACTGCCAGGAGAAAGACCCTCATTCAGCAAAGCTTCAGAGGTGAGTAAACACATCAGGCCTCTGGCTCAGCAGGCTGGTGGAAACAGTAGCTCTCCAGACGCATGGATTGGGGGCCTCTACCACCGTGGCGGGGACTGGCCTCAGATTCCTGCCCCTGAGACTGCTGAGCCTGTGCTTTCTGCCCATCTAATACAAAGATGAGCATGGTTGGCCAATCTGTCCTGATGAGGCAGAGATTTAACTTTCTTTCATGATGAATCAGATAGACAGGGTTGTGACTGAAATTGCAGGACATTCTGTTATCACTCATATTTCCCCAGGTGAGTAGGATTTTTTTTTTCCATGCCCTAGCTCTCCAGAACGGCAGATCCCAATTATGGACCACAGAAAATTCCCGGGAGGATCAAGGCCATACCATTTTGGTACATACTTGGCCCTCCTTTCTAAGATGTAGTAGCCAAGGTCACAGACTACATCATCAAGGAAGAAAGGAGGGGGAAATCCAAGACTCTCACCCTTCTGGTCTTGCCTGTTTTCTGCCTTCTTCCTCTCTCATATAGTGTGCTGGAACTCACTTGATGACTGGAACTGGTCCAATCAGGGTACACCAACAATGACGGGCATGTTAAGCAGGTTTATGTACCTGTTCCTACCCTATTAGATGAGTAAAATCTGATGTCCATGTGTGGCAGCCAAGCCCAACTGTCCTCCTCTGTCCCCATGATTGTGACTAATGTCTGTGCTCAATTCTTCCCTTCATGTGGGATATTTCTCCCTAGCTACAGGAATATAGTTTTGCTTACTCCTTAAGATGCAAATATTGGTCAGAGTGGCTGAGATAGGGAGCCAGAGAAATGAACCCAATTGGTGACTGGTCCAGTGTGATTACAGGTGTTAAATGTTTACTTCAGGATCTCATGATCAAGAACGTGGGAATTCCTGGTACTGGATCCTGGCCTACTCAGGTGACACAGATTTCCCGGCTCTCTGGCTCCTGCCTAACCTTCATACTGGCAGGGAGGTCTGAGGTCTGAACACTTCTGTCAGCAAATGCATGGTGCCTTGTATATATATATGACCAGACTCCTTTGTTGGAGTTTCATCCAAGTCATACCCCTTAATGGTGGGTGTCCTGCAGGGTTCTCTCCTGGTCCTTCTTCTCTTCTCCCTCTCCTATATTTCACTTGGTTATCTCTTCAGCTCCCATGGATTCAACCAGCATCTCTTTACTCATGATTTTCAGATCCACTTCTCCAGCCTTAACCTCTTCCTTAAACTCCAGACCTACATATCCAACTGCCAACTGGATGTCTCAAATTGTTGGCTTTGTCCACATCTTACGCCCAGTACATCCAAAACTGGACTTGTTATCTTTCCTCCCAAAATCACAAACTTGTCTGGCAAGGGCATCGCTACCCTCACATTTACCCAGTCTTGCAACCTACATGCTTGTCCTTGACTCTTCAATCAATGCTTCTCCCATCCAGTCAGTAGCCAAGTTCCTGGTACATAGTAGGAGCTTAGAAAGTGGTTATTCCCTTTCCTTTGGCATCAGAAGATCATCGGATCATGAATCTAGGGAGAAAAGGAACCTTAGAGACCAT
>CM053584.1:376485689-376504113 GCA_028627135.1 Pseudochirops cupreus
ACATGTGTATGTGTATATATATATATATATATATATATATATATATATATATACATATACATATATATACATATATATGTGTGTGTGTAGATGTATGTACATATACACACATGTGTGTATGTCTGTATATGTATATACACATGTGCATATGTACACATATATAACATATGAAGAATAAACATAAGGAAAATAAATGTAAATGTGCACAAAGTAGTGAGCTGCAAGGCAGCTTGCAAGGCAGTACATGCACTAGTTGCTGGAGTTAGAACAGGTTTCATATACAAGATATTGCTTAAATTCAATTTTAAAGGAAGATAGGATCCTATGACGTAGAAATGAGAAAGGAGTGCATGGGAGGAATGGGAGACAGTACAAAGGAATGGAGGTGGGAGATGGGGTGGCATGTGTAAAGAAGAAAGAGAAGACCAGTTGGTAAGACTGCAGAAAATGAAATAAGTAGTAATGTCTGATAAACTTGGAAAGCTAAGCTGAGGCCAGGATGTGAGGGATATTTACATTTAAACGGATCGGTTTATTTATTTATTTTTTTTATCCCAGAGACAATATGAGTAGGGAATGACAGACATGAGCAGAAGACTTCTCCTTAAAGACAGTCCCTTTGACAGCTACAATGAGGTTGTCCTGGAATGGTGAGAGACTTGAGTCAGGAAGATGGATTAGGACACCATGTCAATATTCTTCTTGTTGTTGCTGAGTCATTTTTGGCTCTTCATGACCCCATTTGGGTTTGTTTGTTTTTATGACAAAGATACTTGAGTGGTTTGCCATTTCCTTCACCAGCTCATTTGACAGATGAGGAAACTGAGGCAAACAGGATTCAGTGACTTGCCCAGGGTCATGCAGCTAGTGTCTGAGTTCAGATTTGAACTCAGGTCTTCCTGACTTTAGGAAGCTCTATCCAGTGCTCTATCCAATGCATCACCTAGCTGTTTTGTCCATAATTTAGACAGGAAGTAATGAAGGTCTAGCCTATGGCTTGCCTTGTATACATTTATTTGCATGTTGTCTCCCCCATTAGATTGTAAGTTCTTTGATGGGAAGGACTGTCTTATGTTCCTTTTTATCTCCCCAGTGTTTAGCACAATGTCTGGCACACAATAGACCCTTAATAAACATTGATTGATTGATTAAACTAAAGTGGTAGCCCGGAAAACAGAAAGATAGTTGTCTCCTTTTCCATTTCACATTCATTTCCAACCACTGATCTCTCACTTACCTTATAATCTATATGACTTCTGCCAAGTCAGCTCTCCAGTTTTCAATTTTCTACTTTCTAAAACAAAAGGGTTGGACCATGTGATCTCTGAGTTTCCCTTCAGTTCTGACTGTTATCATACTCTTAGAAATGGCAGTGAGACCTGATGGAAAGAACATGAATCTGGAGTGGGAACACCTGGGTCAAATACCATTTCTGAGCTCACCTCTTGTGTGATCTGGAGCTTCCTAGGACTCAGATTCCTCAAACATAAAATGAGTATGCTGGAGTATGTGGCTTCTAATACTTCTTCTGGCTTTTGATCTACGATCCTGCCAGGACAGCATCTTCCCCTCCTGATCATAGCAGGAGACTGGCCACCTTGACCTGAGCTTCCATCCTGCCTTAGACACTTAAAAGCTGTGTCTTTTAACTTCTCAGCCTTAGTTTCCTAATTTATAAAGGGAAGATAATAACAGTATTGTTATTATCACAGAATTGTTGTGAGGCCCCAATGGGAATGGGAGATAGAGACAGGAACTGTAATTCTGATTTCAGAGATAGAGCCTTTTCCCAGAGAAGGAAAAACCTTTTCTCAAAGCAGATCTGGACTTTTTTTCTGCCACTTTGAGTCTTATTAAGTCGCCCAGAGCAGAGGCAGCAAATGTGGGTAACACTCCCCAGTGAGGCCTGAACCAGATTAAAATGTAATTGGCAACATTTCACAAAATACATAAAAGTGCAATAAACATTTGACAAAAGACATTTAAAAATACCATAAACATTTAACAAGATACATAAGAATGCAATTTTTTGCATTTCTAAATTAATGTGCAGCCCCTCAAGGATTCTTAAGGAAGCTTTAGTGACCTCAGTAGCTATTTGAAACTGACCTAGAGAATGAAGGAGTTAAATGACTTGCCCAGGGTCACTCAGTCAGCCCGTGTCAAAGACAACACTTCCTTGTCCTTTGGGGTCAGCTCTTTTTAAATCTTGGATCATTGTATTGCTTAGAGTAGCTGAGTCATTCACAGTTGATCATGAAACAATGTTGCTGTTACTGTGTACAATGTTTTCTTGGTACTACTCATTTCACTTTGCATCAGTTCATGTAAGTCTTTCCAGGTTTTTCTGAGAGCATTTGGCTTATCCTTTCTTATATCACAATAGTATTCCATCACAATCGTATACCACAAATTCTTCAGCCATTCCCCGATTGATGGGCATCCCCTCAATTTCTAATGTTTTTTGCCACCAGAAAAGAGCAGCTATAAATACTAGGGCATAGTTCCAAATTGTTCTACATAATGGTTAAATCAGTTCACAATTCTGAGGTCAACTCTTTAAATGAGATAATATATGTGAAACTCTTCTTTGCCAACAATGAAGTCATAAAGTGTCATGTAAGTGTTTACTATTCTTGTTCTTCATCCCTCCATTGCTTAGCCTGGGTGATATCCTGTTCCCAACCAGCCCAAATTCCCAGGACTCTCTTAGGATGTCAACAGTCCAGCTGACCCCCAGATTCCCTTCCTCAAAGATGGAAGAAGCAGACTCTGAAAACCTCGTATCTCATTTTCCTTCATTCAAGTCAAATCAACAGGCATTTATTAAGCCCTCACTATGGGAAAGATAGCATTCATACAACTATGTAAAAATGAGGTCTGAATTGGGAATGATGAATTGGGATGAATGGGAGGTACTAGTCCATTTGTATTTAGAAAACTTTTCTTTAGACCTGAGTCATTTACTCCTTATAACAGAAAGCTCATTTAACCAGCTCTCCTATGAATTCCAGGGCGACTAGGAGGCACTATTGATGGAGTGCCTGGCCTGGCATCAGGAAGACTCTCCTAAGTTCAAGTCAGCCTCAGATACTTCCTAGCTGTGTGACCTTGGACAAGTCACTTTACCCTGTGTGCCTCAGTTTCCTCATCTGTTAAATGAGCTGGAGAAGGAAATGGCAAACCACTCCAGTCCACTGCTGAGAAAACTCCAAATGGGGTCATGAAGAGTCAGACATGACTGAAAATGACTGAACAACAACAATCTATAATTTCTGCTGGACAGCAGGGCTCCCCTGGCCCATTTTATTCTTCTGAGGACTAGCTTGTCTCATTCCTCCCTTGCCCATGTGTTCCTCCTGCCTCTGATCATCTGCTAATGATTTTCATGATGCCTAGACATTGTGAGCTTCCCTAGCCTGGGACCTGTTCTTCCCCACTTCCCCCATTAGCTTTATCTTGAACTCCAGGCATAAAACCCTGCCCTCCCTTTTGTGGGTCTCCCTTTCCTCATTCACAAAATGGGGCTGGGGGAGCATGCCATGCTAGATGATATCCTCTGTCTCTGAGAATCTGTGATGTTAATATGATCATTTGTGATCCCTCCCAAAGGCTAGTGCTTTCCCTCCTAGACTACCTGCTATTTAACTATTATGTATATTTTGGGGCAAGTCACTTTACTTTTCTAGATGTCAGTTTCCTCATCTGTAAAATGGGAGTCTTGGACTAGATGGTGTAACAGTAATTAAATTAGAAAATCCTTTTGTAGTGCTAAGCTAAGAGGTATTTAGCACCTAGTTTCAAATTAAGCCTCTGTTAAAGAAACAGAAGGTATGAACCCCTGTTGCTGATGTAACAGGAAGGGGCTGAACAGGGAGGAGCAATCCTGCACATAAGGAAAAACCTCAGCTGGGAAAGTCAGAATTTCCCAGGAACTTGTGGTGGTGGAGCTTCTTTTAAGGGCCAGCTGGAGCTGCTGAGATGCAGCTGAGGATTTCTGAGGACCAGCCAGAGCTGCAGAAGACTAAGGAAGCATGACTGTGGTGTCAGTATTTTGTCTGTTTGTGGCTTTGTTAAGCCTTGACTTCCCAAGGATAAAGACTGTGAAGGGTTTAAGGTGGACTGGACACTGTGAGCTTTAGTGTGGGACAGGAACCACACAGAGAGCTGGATGAGGAGCTGGGAGCTGTCTGACTTTGAACCCAGGTGACAGTTTGGTGAATTCAGGTGGGAGATGTGACCATGGAAGGGAAACAGGAAAGCTGAAAGCCTGCCCCAAGTCAAGATGAAAAGACCTCTCTGTAAATACTGATTAGTGACTGACCCTGATGTGAGGTTTTGCTTAGAGGCTCACTTGGGGAAGAGTTGTACGATTTGGCTAGATAAGACTCTGGGCAGCCATTAAGCCCTCTTGTCTTTGAAAACCCAGATGTTGGTGCTTCCCTCTCTGGTAACTAACTAAGTATGGATGTAATGGCCAGACAGCTGGAAGCCCCATCTGCTGAATTGTGTTATTTTCTGTTGAGTAGTTACTGACGGAATTGTAAGTTATTTGTGATTATACTTTGTGATTGAATGAAGGACTCTGTGATTGACTAAATGAATGTACTACCCAGGGGTGGAGTACTTTGACTTTTGTATTTTCTGTCCCCTCCTTGAGAATGATTGAATGATTGAGTTACTAAGTGATTGGTTGACTAAATGATTATACTTTGTTCAAAACTATGTGACCACCGTGGTGAAAACTATGTGGCTATTTTAGTGATAAGTTGTTGTGAATGCTGTATTTTGATTTCCTGTGATAAGTTGTAACATTGTGAATGCTGCACCTTGATTTCCTGTAAATGTTTTGCTCTGATTCGTTATTGAATAAATAGAGTATTTACTATACTATGTAATCAGAACTTTGAAGCTATTCCCTACAGCAGTTTTCTGGAAAGCTGCTTGTGCAGATTGATCCTCTCCTCTGCTTCTATATTACCTGGGCTTGGATCTCAGCTCTGTAACTCACCAACGGTATCACCAATGGTCTGGCTGCCATCACTCTTTGGGCCTTGGTTTCCTTCTCCATAAAATAAGGAGATGAGACCTAAAGTTGCTTACAACTCTAGATCCTCTGGTCCAAAGGAGAACCATCAAAGCAGCAGGACCTACCATTCAAACCTCTGTGATACTCAAGAAGATGAATCCTTGATGTATTTAAACAGTCTTCCTTTACTTACTTTAGCTTCTTACTCAAATTATCCTATCAGCCAATCACTAAGCCTTTATTAAACTCCTACTTATATTAAAGGCATTTAAGCTCATCCCCAGGAATACAAATGCAAAGAACAAAGCTCAAGATAGTGGAAAGGATCCTGGATTTGGGGTCTGGAAGACCTGGGTTGAAATCCCATGTTAGACACTTAGTAGCTGTGGGATCCTAGGACCTCAGTTTCCTCATCTGTAAAATGGGTTTGGACTTCACGGTCTTTAAGCTCCTCCCAGTTTTAAATCTATGACCCCATCATCCTGCTGTTAGGTATCTCACTTTCTTTTCTTTTTTCACTTGACAAAAGTTATTTATTTCTAACACATTTTTAGAAACTTTATTTTTGACTGGACTCAGATTTCAAGGTGGAGGCTCTCAGGGAGGACAGATGACATCTCTTAGCGATCTGTTCTTGTTGTTTTTCTTTGGCCTCCTTCATTCTCTTGGCCAAAAGCTTAGCATATTCTGTTGCTTCTTCCTTGTTCTTCTGGGTGCATTGTTTCTTCAAAGCAATGTGTCTACATGTGTGCTGCAAAACACAGAGAGTCACTAGATGCTGAATTTTTGGAGCCTTGGTCCTGAGTTTCTTACCTTCCTTGCTGAGGGGTTTTCTCACAACATACTGTCGAACATCATCTTCTTTGGACAAGTTGAAAAGTTTTCCTATTCTGCTAGTTCTTTTGGGCCCCAGGTGACAAGGCACAGTTGTATCTGTCAGTCTTGGTATATCTTTCTCACCCTTCTTCACAATAACCATGTTGAAGACACTCAGGTTGGCATTCACAATACAGCCCCTAAGAGATTTACTTTTTTTTTCTCCAGTTCTTCTAGGGCGATAGCAAGAATGGCCCTTACTGATCAGTTGGCAGACTCGTCCATGAGCCAAAAACACCCTGCTTCATGGGGAAGCCTTGTTTGTCATTCTCACCACTGATTTGGACCACATAACCCTTCCATTCATCACCCAGAGCATCAGCAGAAACTTCAGTGGCTATCCGTTTCTGATAAAAAGTCTGTAGTTTTCTCTCATCATCAACTTCCATAAGTTTCTGACAGCCAGTGGCTGGGAAAGAGATGTTGAGCTTCATCTTTGCACAGCCGCCTGCTTCAGACCTGCAATGAGAAAGAGTGGGACCTCACTTTCTAATGAGAGGTAGAGTAGGGTTCACATATGGAAGCATATGCCAAATAACTAGAAATAGATAAGGATGGAAGGTACTAGCAATTGGGGAAAATATACACTGTAAAGCTGGTCTCTTCACCTTTGGTCTATGAACCTGGCTGTAAAAATATATATTTTAGTAACTATTTCAACATAATTGGTTTCCTTTGTCATCCAATATATTTTTAATTGGATGAATTTAAAAACACCATGCAGAGGAGGGGGCCAGAGATTTCACCAGACTTCTGCCCAAGGGATCCATGTCACAAAACAGGTTACGGCAGTCTAAAGCCTTTTGAGATGCTGTAGAATTGTTCCAGAGGTCAAGGTCATCTACTGCATCCTGGGTCATCACCAGTCATCCTGACTTTGGTCCTGTCACTGGATTTCAATGACTCCAGAAGAGAGAGTAAGGTTGATGATTTTGTACAACTTGGCCTCCCTTATATCCAATTCACAAGGAAATCAAGACCTCACTCCATGATGTCTTTGGTCCTCTTTGAAAATGAAGGGTGAACAACAACAGATTTGTCCCAATAAAAGTATTTCCATTGCTCATCATGGATGAAGATGGTGGTGGCAGGGATGGAGGCAGGAGATAGGACTGTCCAGTTGGCTAAGGGGGGATGGCCATGTGAGTTCCAGAGCATGGGGAAAAGGGGTGTTGGGAAGAGCTGTATGTGTTATTTTAGAGTTGGGGAAACTGAGTTCTAGGGAGGTGTGACAATTTTCTCAAGGTTTCTCAGGCGGTAAGAGATAAAGCCAGGGTTCATAGCATCACATTCCCTGAAAGAGCTGGAAGCAGTTGTATATGGGGGCTCATGATCCCTACCATTGGGGAAGCAGAAGATAAAAGGAAGGACAAAGTAAGGGCCGGTAGCAAAGGCAGGAGCTCAGCACTCCCTGGATCACCATACCCTCATGGACAGATGAAGTTCCATCCTTGAAACTTGAGGAATCATAATAAAACTCCTAATTCCATAGAACTTTAAGCCTCACAGCTTTTTAATTTTTTTTTCTTACGTATCATGACCTTAATAAGCATCAGCTGACTTGAGTGTTTCCTAATACAAAAACTTACAATTTTTTTTCTGTGAAACTCACAGTACTAGAAAATGTACTAGAAAAAAGTGAAATTAAAGGACCCAAGTTCAAATTCTACTTTTTTGGGTAGAATCTGCCATGTCTGTAACCTTGGATAGGTTATCTAATCTATCTTGCCCTCAGTTTCCTCATCAGTAAAATGGGACCAGATGTCCCTGTATCCCTTCCTTCTCTATATCTAGGATTCTATGAGTGCCCTCTTTGCCCTTTTTCTTCAACTGCAAATTCCTATTACTTTAAAAACAATAACTATATATAAGTACATTAAATTTAAATTAAATAAGTACATTAAAATAAGTGTATTAAATTTAATAGGGCAGTAAGAAAATAGCCACGTTCGTTCGTGTCCCTTTTTAGACAAATCTCAGGTGAAACTTTCTGGTTTTCTTAAGACTCTTTTCTTTCTTTATCTTCATCTTTTCCATCTCAACCACTGGGCACTAACTCCTCCCTCCATTATAATTAATACTGAGTGGTGCTTTCCTCCCACCAATCCTTTGATATAGAGAATATGAGTACTGTTAAACCCATTTTCCAAATGAGAGAATCCAGCCTGGAGGTTGGTCTGTCTGGTCCTGACCCTTGAACTGCTACTTCCAGACTCCAGGTACACCTGTCCAGGCCTCAGTGACTTCCTCCTTCCTCCTCTTCTCTAGGAGCAAAGTCGCCTCACCGCCAAAGTTGTGTCTTTTTCATCCCACGGAGATTTTTATTTTACTTCAAACTTCAGCAATGCTCATGTTATGTGTGAATTAACTATGAATTAAATTAGTTATGAATAAATCTATCAAATGGAAAGGTTTATAGTCTGAGTAAAAAAAGTCTGTTCATTGTGATTATCCCATTCTGCTTAAAACCATGATTTGGTACATTTTAATAGCAGTATCCAGAGGCCTGACTCGGAGCTTATATTTCTCATTAGCAGATCTTCATGCTTGGCTAGCAAGCCTTGAACTGTGATGGGTTTCAGGAGGAAACCATTGCTTTTAGATCTGTTAAATCATGGAGGCACCCAAATCTTAATTAGACGTTGGAACAAAATGAGCGCTCAAACAATGGTGCTGATGTTAACTCTTTCACTTGGGAAGACTTTTCTCTTCCTTGAGGTAACAGAGGCCTCAGAACTCTGTGCAACTGTAAAGGAAATGCAAAACTAGACATGTTTTACTTAGGTGGGGATCTACAGATGCCTAATGTTGTATGTGCTGTCAGTTGTGGTTGTTTTGTTAGTTGCTTTTGCTTTGCTGTAGAAGAAGGCTAGATTGGGAGCTGTAGGGGAGGAGATATATCCAGAAATGCTAAGGGTGTAAAAATGAAGGGAGCATCAGTAGGGAGCTGGTAGGACACAGAAGGAAAAACTTTGACTGTGGCTTCAGAGGAACTGGGTTCAAACCCCACCACTGCAAGTCACTGTACTTCTCTGGTCTTGAGTTTCTTCATCTGTAAAATGGGAAGATTAAACTAGATGTACTTCATGGTGCCTTCCAAGTGTTGGCCTGGGTTCTCTTGATGCCATGGAGGCTTGAAGGGCAGGGGAGTAAGGAAGGCAGGTTTGTGGAAGGGGCGAATGGGGACAAGGGAGGGATTATTGCTTATGTGACATAGGGCAAATGACCTAACCTCCCTTTTGTTGTTCAGCTGTTTCAGTCCTGTCTGATTCTCCACGACCCCATTTGGGGTTTCCTTGGCTAAGATCCTGGAGTGGTTTACCATTTCCTTCTCTAGCTTGTTTTACATATTAGGAAACAGAGGAAAATATGGTTAAGTGATTTGCCCGGGGTCACACATCTAGGTTAGATTTGAGTTCAGAAAAATGAGTCTTCATGACTGGTCTGGCACTCCATCCACCATGCCACCTAGCTGCCCTAAAATCGTTAAACCTTAGTTTCCAAATCTCTGAAATGAGTGTATCAGAAAAAATGGGTTCTGAAATAGGTCACTTCTTAGCTCTAGCTTTGTGAACTTAAAGAAATGCAGAGGAACTTCTAGGCCTGGTCTCCAGACACTGGCTATCCACAGCCAGCAAAGTTCAATTGAATCTAACAAGGTATGATATAGATTGAAAACAACTTGTTAAGTGTGTAAACTGTGTATGTGCTTTGCAGAGATCTATGGCTTGAGAAGTGGGTTTCAAATAGATTGGAGGCAGTGAGGCCCTGGGCTCTCCCAGAGAGCTGAGGCACACTGGTCTCTGTTAGACCCTTTATCGCTGGCCTGGCTGGCATTGTAACCCATGGCCCTTTGCAGGACCCCGTAACTATAGGATGGGTTATTGGCTAACACTTCTAGGATGAAAGGGCCCCAAAGGGATGACAGAATTCATGCTAACTGATCACTGGCAAATAATCAGCTCAATGAAAAGTTCCCAGGGATCAAAGATTTGTGGCTGGAAAATATCCCAGGAAGTGGTTTATTCTAACCTCCTCTTACAGAAGAGATACCTGAGGCCCAGAGTAAATGCAAATGACCTTCCTAGGGTCACACAGTCAGCAGCAGACCCAGAATTTGAATCCAGTCCTTTCCCTCCCAATTCAAAGCTCCCTCCACTGCACTCTGAAGTCAGGTTCAACAGATGCAGACCACGGAAACCGAGATACATATTTTAGGGCAAATTTTATACTATTTTGGATTTAATGAAACCAGATCCACAGAATTTCAGACACATACACAGTTCAAGTAAAAAGCTCCATCTTGCTAATAGCCATAGCTTAGATTTACATAATAATGCTTGATTGTGCTTTCTCATGTCACTCCTGAGAGGTACCTCATAAAGGGCATCATTGACATGGGATCAAAGGATCCTGGGAGCAGGACTGAAAGGGACCTGAGAGGTTGAGTCCAGCCGCTTCATCTTACCAGATGCTAAAACCAAGTCACAAAGGTTAAAGGACTCACTCACAGCTGCTAAGTATGGGAGGTGGGGTTGAAATCTAGATCTATTGCCTTGAAGACCAATGTGTGCTCTGTTCAGGCCACAGCCTCTAAAGGAAACCAAATCAAGCCCTACCACATTTCATTCCTCTTTCTTCATCTCCTACAAAGGGGCATGAGTGGAGTGAACCCCTCCCCCCCCCAATTTAAATCTCTTTTCTCAACCAAACAGGATTAAATAATCCCATTGCTTCCCAATTGTCTAGTGATGTGTGAACATCTGTTTCTCTGCAAATTTTCCTCATTCTTCACTTCTCTTCTTATTCTGAGTTCCCTAGTAGGTAGGAGGCATTCTCCCTAGTGGAACATCTGGCTGGGGTATATTGCATGAAGCATCTCTACTCAGAGGCTGATTTTTGCAAAAAGAAACACTAAAAAATTCCCTTGAACAGTTCTCCTTTTAGTCCCCAAAGAACTAATTGCCTGGTAAGCTGTTTTATAAAAATCTATGCAGATAATCCTCTAGACATATACAATACTTCCCTTAGCTCATTAGAGCTTTATCAAAAACCAGAAGACATAGATAGGGTAGTTAGAATGTTTAATGAATCAACAAGTATTAATTTTGCATCTATTATGTTAGAGGCATGGGACTAGGTCAGGGGTGGGGAACCTGTGGCCTTGAGTCCACACGTGGCCCTCTAGGGCCTCAAGTGTGCCTCATGTGGCCTTGAGGCCACAGATTCCCCACCCCTGGACTAGGTACAAGGGATATAAGTATAAAAAAAAAATATGATCCCTATTCACAAAGAGCTTATATTCTAATGGGTGAGACAACTCTATATGAAAATATACTCATCACAAACGCTGCTGATAAAGAGGTCCAGTGTTTTTGCTACAGTGTTTTATTCCTAAGTCTCTCCAAACTGTTCCAAGTTGGGTGTTAATTGGTATAATGTGGTTTCTGTTTTTGAGACATTACCAATGTCTTATGGAGAGCAGCATGGCGCTGGAGAAAGTCATGAGCGCGGTTCTACTTGTGTCTTTGTTAGCGGCCTTCAAGTCACCTCATCCCTCTCCAATTCAGTCTCGTCAACTGAAAAATGAGGGGTTGGATTAGAGGATTTTTAAGGTCCTTTGAATCTCTGCTTTTGTGATCTGTGATAAATCTGTGTTTTCGTTCCTTCCTCTGTAGAGCGAGGATGGGGGAAGTTGGACTACATAACCCTGAAGGCCCCTTTCAACTCTAAATCCTAGGATCTATTATAGGCCCATATGTATATGGAGAAATCTAAGAAAAAAATATTTAGCTCGAAGCTGGGCCTATGGAGAGGCAGTTGAGTGCCAGCTGTCTACCACTTGTATCACTAATTTATTAAGCCTTGTTCTTTATCCTCTCTGGAAATTGCCTTGGTCCTGCTCACTGGCACACAATACCACGAGGCCCGCTCCTGCTGCAATCACTGACAATCTCAATTATTCAGCTTTCTGCCAATTCCTCTTAGACTTTTCTAACGGGAGAATTTACACTGTGTTATTGAATTAAAAACAGCTCCAAGCTTTAGGGAATTTAAACTAATTAGCCAGCATTTGTAAACCCCTTTGTTCTCGGTAATTTGTTTACAAGAGTAAGTCAACCTTTTCATTATGGGTGCCTTGGCATGGGCCACGTGCTTTGGTGGTAGAGTCATTTTGGTGTTGGGTCCAACTAAGCCAAACTGAGGGAACTCAGTTTTGCTTCTGGTAGGGTCCAGTGACCCAGCTCCCTGGCTCACACCCCAAAATATCAGTGCACTTGTAATTACACCTAAGAAAATCAGCAAGCTCTTGATGTTCCATGGTCCTGAACCATCCTTAATCTAAACCAGTGGGACCCTTCCAAATCCCCTTTGCCTTTGGGACATCGTGGGGTCACTGAGTTAGAGCTGCAAGAGACTCAGAGGCCTACAACAAAATATTTCGGCCTCTTTTGTCTACAAATGGAGAGACTGGGAGGTGTCTTGTCCACTGTCACACAGGGATGAAGCAGCAGGGCCGGGGTTCTCTCACTTCAAATGCAGTGGGTTTTTTTTCCCTTTTATTTTAGAATGGCAGCTCCTTGAGGGCCTGGCCCAGAGTGGAGATTTCATAAAGGTTTGTTGCCTGACATTAATCTAAACCACCCCGGTTTTCTCCCTAGTGCAGGTCTTCAGATAGTGTATGGATGACCGTTTGTCAGGTATGGGGTAAGAGGGCATGGACTTGGAGGGTTTGGGTTGAATGGTTGCTAAATTCTCTTCCAACTATAAAATTCAATGCTTCTTTGATCTCTTAGGCCAGGGGTGAGGGAACCTGTGGCCTCAAGGCCCCATGTGGCCTTCTAGAGTGTGGAGTGAGGCCTTTGGATTGAATCTAAGTTTTACAGAATAAATCCTTTATTCAGACAAAGGGCTGCACTTGAGGACCTAGAGGGCCACATGTGGCCTTGAGGCTGCAGGTTCTCTACCCTGCCTTAGGCTAATGCCTTCCCTCTATTGATTATCTCCATTTCTCCTCTCTCTTTCTCTCTCTCTCTCCCTCCTTCCCATTTTCTCTCTCTTCTCTCTCTCTCTCTCCCTCTCTCTCTCTCTCTCTCTGCCTCTCTGTCCCTATCTCTCTCTCTCTCTTCCTTTCTCTCTCTCTCTCTCTCTCTTCCTGTCTCTCTGCCTCTCTGCCTCTGTCTCTCTCTCTCTCTCTGTCTCTCTCTCCCCCTCCCTCCCTCATTCTCTCTCCCATTTTCTCTCTGTCTCTTTCTCTCTCTCTGTCTCTCCCTCCCTCCTATATATGTACATATATATTACATGTAATTATATATAATACGTTTATATATATATTTTTGCACATAATTCTTTTCTTATTGTCTACCCTATTAGACCTTGAGCCTCTTAAGAGAAGGGATTCCTTTTTGCCTTCCTTTGTATCCTCAGCACAGTATCTGGCATGCAGTAGGAGCTTAATAATTGCTAGTAGACCACTGAATATCCTTTGCCTCCTCAAGTGCTTGGTAAACCTTAAAACATTAGATTGGTGTTAGCACTGATGATGACGATGATGAAGACGGTAGTAATAACTAACATTTACATCGTGTTTTACAAAGCGCCAGGCACTTTACTAAGTGCTTTACAATTAGTATCTCATTTGATCATCACAACAACGAGAGACGTGGGTGCTATTATTATGCCCTTTTACAGATGAGGAAGTTGAGGCAAGCAGAGGTTAAATGACTTTTCCAGGGTCACACAGCTAGTAAGTGTCTGGGGACAGATTTGAACTCAGATCTTCCAGACTCCATCCACTGTGCCACGGTGAGGATGAGGATTCTCCTCTTACCATGCAGCTCCTCTTTCCCAGTCCCTTTCCCTTGGTTTCTTTTTGCCTCTCCAGATTTGCGTTGGAACGCCTCACTTCCCAATGCTGTGAGTCTTCCAGCCCTCTGATTGCTATAATCTGGTCCCTGTGTGATAAGCGATTTTGTGCCACTCAATCTCTGTACAGCAGTAGGGCAAATAGAGGGTCACCAGCGTACAGAATCATAGGATCAAGGCTTTAGAAAGGACTTCAGAGGCTCTCTAGTCCAGCCCACCTTGGAAACATGCACTTTGTGTGCGACACCCCCTGAGAGCGCTTGCCCAGCCTCCCCTTGTTGGTGGGGAGCACACTCGTTCCCGGGGCAGCGCGTTCTCCTTCGGAACATCGTCCATGGTTACGGTGTTTGTTTGTTTGTTTGTTTGTTTTTCTTTCATCAACCGAACATCTGCCTTTCTGCCGTTTCAGCACATGTAATTCAACAAGGAAACATTAAGGACCTACTGTGGTTCATGCACTGTGGTACCTATTGGGGGAAATGAAAGTGGCGTTTTCCTCAAGAAACTTACGATCTCCTGGGGAGATATGACATGAACAGGGAGAGATGGAAAGAGTGATGATTCTAGTCACAAGACGCCGGTTCAAATCCCTGCAGATAATAACTACCTTGTGACAATGGGCGAGACATGATCCGTGCCCTCTCTGGGTTTCTCTTATCTCGTTTCTTTGCAGCACATGCTCTGAAGTGAATCCCGATTCTCACATGCCCGGATGAGTCAGGTCCCTAGCCTGTGGCCACAGCCATTTTTTTCTCTAACTGTTGTTCTCCATCCTTCATTTTTGAAGAGGATCAAGGACATCATGGTTTGTGGCTTGTCCCATGTGTGAGCTGGATTTAAGTGATGCAGAACCGTGCAAAGTTGTCAGCCTCACTCTTTCTCCCAGAAGCATCGAAGTCCAATGGCAGGACAAAAGTCAGGACAACTGATGAAGGCCTGGGATGCAGTGAATCACACACACACACACACACACACACACACACACACACACACACACACACACACAATGTGGATATATAATCCCAAACATGGAGGATCATGCAGAGCAGTGTAAAGAATGGCAGATTGGAAATTGGAGGACCAGGCTTTGAACTCTGACTTTGGCAAACAGTTTTTGCCTTCTTGTATATCCCTAGCACTTAGTCCTTGGTATGGGGGTACACAGAAGGTGCCTGAGAAATGCATGTTATCTTCATTCAACTTGATAGTCACTCCCTGTGTCATTTTGGACTAATCACTTTTTGATCCTTAGTTTCTTCATCTTCCAAATGAGGGCATTGGCCAGGGGATCTCCCTCTTCCAGCTTTACATCTGTCCTCTAATGAAAGCTACCCAGTTACCAGACTCCCAAGAGCATCCCTGCTTTGCCACACTATGTTTTTTTTCCCTGATCCTCTGGCTTCCTTTTCTGATAACATGGTCATCTCTCTGCTCTGAGGGCCAGTTTAAAGAGACATGCTGAGAAGTCTGGGCTAGCGCTACTTTTATTACTGGGCTATACTTAGCATCAAGGAGAAGGGCTAGTGTCCTTCAGGGAGTTATTGGCCATAACTACTGTCTTTCTAGTTCACAGATCCAATTGTCTTCTTTTCCTGGTTGGGATAACCTTTCTCCCTAATGGCATGGATGCACATTTCAGTGTTGTCACGTGTGAATCTGGTTGAGTTGCTTTGACAAATACTTGAGGAGTAAAAAAAAAGAAGAAAAATCAGAGAAAAAGGAGAATGGAGGAGGGGAGAAAAGAGCAGAGGAAGGGGAAAGAGGGAAGGGATGAGAAGGAAAAGGAAAAGAAAGACAAGGAGAGCAGAGAAATGGAGAGGAAAGGAGAAGGAAAAGAGAGGAAAGGAAAAGAAGAGGAGAGGGGAAGAAGAAAGAAAAGGAAAGAAAAGAAAGGGAGAGAACAGAAGAGGAAAGGAAAAAAAGAAGAGGAAAGGGGAATGGAAGGAAAGGGAAAGGAAAGGAATAAGAGGAAGTCAGTAATAAATACAAGACTGAAAGAAACATAGAATTCTGTCTTTCTCCCAATTCTGCAACGACTCAGAAGTTTGTGTAAAACAAGACTGTTCAGAATGACAAGGTCCTAACTAACTGGAATGTCTGGCTAAATAGCTATTTTGAAAACCTCTCCCTAAAGTTAGTCTCTTTTAAAACAATTCCAGGGAAGATGAATTCAAGCAGACAAGCAGAGATTAGCAACACTGTACAATTTTCTATCATTTTAAGCCGTAGAACACAACCTGAAAATGGACGATAATTGGGGCATAGAATTGTCTCCAGGCTGCCTATTTGACTCTCATTTTCCCCAGAAGTATTTATATTTGATCTCATGGTGAGCAGAATGGAATTAGAGAGACATGTACTCGCTCTGTGAAGCAAGCAAAAGTATCCCTGGCTGTATGACCCTTGTACTGGGAACCATTTCAACCACTTGATCCCATCCTTAATGGGGATAGTCCTACATTTGAGATGGTGACAGAGCCAAGGAAGGACGGAGGAGAAGAAATGAGGTGTTCTACAGCCAGATGTTAAAAACCAAGCTTCTTTCAATCTTCATGGGAGTTGCTGTCTATGTATCCAACCACATTTGTTGAAAGGCAGAGCAGTACAACAGAGAGAGCATTGGGATTTGGAGTCAGGAAGACTTGGGCTGGAATCTTGACTTAAATACAAGCTTTGTCACCTGGGCCATTTACTTAACTTAAACCTCCCTGGGCCTCAGTTTCCTTACCTGTAAATTGAGGAGGTTGGACTCAATGACCATTAAATTCCTTTCCAAATTTTAAATCTCTGATCTCATGGCTAGATAACCTTCTGGCTATAGATATATTATCCTACAATCTACCACTAGAGGACACAGTGATTAGAGGCATGGAGTCCAGAAGACCTGAGTTCAAAACACTTCATAGCTGTGTGATGCCGGGCAAGTCACTTAACTCAGTTTGCCTCAGTTTCCTCATCTGTCAAATGAGCTGGAGAAGGAAATGGCAAACCACTGCAGTATCTCTGCCAAGAAAACCTCAGGTGGGGTCACGAAGAGTCGGAAATGACTGCAACAGTTGAGCAACAATATAATCTGCTACTAAAGAGTTGTATGACATGAGGTAAATCACTTTCCCTCTCTGCAACTCAGCCTTCTCTATGATCCTATGATCTCAAGAGACATGCCCTTCCACAAAGTGACCAGGGGTGTCCCCAGAATATTGGGAGGGCAGGGGATTATCTTCCTTGTATTGTCCTAACATTTTTGGAATGCTAGTAGGGTACAAGATTATCTAGGAGTTATCACTTTCTCTTACAACATGGCCAATTCACCTGTTCTTTCAGATGACATCACTTACATTTGCTTTTTGGTATAATTTCTCGTGTGGCATGTTGAATCCTCCCACCCCCCATATAGCATTTGACTAACTAACAATGCAGGAAAAAAACAAATGGATGAAGAATGTTTAATAACCACATCATGACATACATTGAATGCACTACATGTGTCTATGAGAATGCTGATGTGGAACAGTGGCTGCAAAGGGGCAAGGATCCGGGTTCGGAATCCCTGTCACCTCTAGGATCAAGTGAAAATTCCTCTCTTTGAAGAAAAAGAAATGGAAGGAATCAAATTAGGCAAAGAAGAGACTAAGCTGTCACTCTTTGTGGATAATATGATGATATACTTAGAGAATCAAGTAAAAAAACTACTTGAGACAATAAATGAATTTGGCAAACTTGCAGGATACAAAATAAACCCACATAAATCCTCAGCATTCCTATATATCTCTAACGAAATCCAACAACAAGAGATGGAAAGAGAAATTCCATTTAAAGTTACTGTAGACATAAAATATTTGGGAATCTACCAGCCTAAACAAACCCAGGACCTATATGAACGCAATTACAAAACACTTTTCACACAAATAAAGTCAAATCTAATTGGAAAAACATCAGCTGCTCGTGTCTAGGTTGAGCTAATATAATAAAATGACAATTTTACCTAAATTAAATTGTGCATTTAGTGCCATACCAATCACTTTACCAAAAAAAAAAAAATTATTCTATAGAGCTAGAAAAGTAGTAACAAAATTCATTTGGAAGAACAAAATGTCGAGAATATCAAGAGAATTAATGAAAAGAAATGCTAGGGAAAGTGGCCTAGCCCGACCAGATTTTAATCTGTATTATAAAGCAGCAGTCATCAAAACTACTTGGTACTGGCTAAGTAACAGAGTAGTGGATCAGTGGAATAGATTGGGTACACAAGACTCAGCAGTCAATGACTATAATAATCTACTGTCTGATAAACCCAAAGACCCCAGTTTTTGGGATAAGAACTCACTATTTGACAAAAACTGCTGGGAAAACTGGAATGTAGTATGGCAGAAACTGGGCATAGACCAATATCTTACACTGTATACCAAAATCAAGTCAAAATGGCTGCACAATCTAGGTATAAAGGGTGATACTTTAAGCAATCTGGGAGAGCAAGGAATAGTTTACCTGTCAGATTTATGGAGAAGGGAAGATTTTGTGACCAAACAAGAATTAAAGAGCATCGTGAAATGCAAAATGGATAATTTCGATTACATTAAATTGAAAGTTTGTGTACAAATAAAGCCAATGTAACCAAGATTAAGACAGAAGTAGAAAATTGGGAATTTTTAC
>CM053584.1:376504613-376522982 GCA_028627135.1 Pseudochirops cupreus
GAATTTTTACCACCATTGTCTCTAATAAAGGCTTCATTTCTAAAATATACAGAGAATTGAGTCAAATCTATAAGAATACAAGTCATTCCCCAATTGATAAATGGTCAAAAGATATGAACAGGCAGTTTTCAGAGGAAGAAATTAAAGATATCTATGAGCATATGAAAAAAATGCTTTAAATCATTATTGATTAGAGAAATGTAATTCAAAACAACTCTGAGGTACCACATCTCACCTGTCAGATTGGCTAAGATGACAAAACAGGAAAATGATAAATACTGGAGAGGATGTGGAAAAATTGGAACACTAATGCATTGTTGGTGGAGCTGTGAACTGATTCAGCCATTCTGGAGAGCAATCTGGAAGTATGCCCAAAGGGATATAAATAAGTGCATACCCTTTGACCCAGCAATACCACTTCTAGAGGTGCATCCCAAAGAGATCATGCAAGTGGGAAGTGGATCCATATGTACAAAAATATTTATAGCATCTCTTTTTGTGGTGGCAAAGAAATGGAAATCAAGGGGATGCCCATCGATTGGGGAATGGCTAAACAAGTTGTGGTATATGAATGTAATGGAATACTATTGTACTATAAGAAATGAGGAGCAGACGGACTTCATAATAACCTGGAGAGACTTACACAAACTGATGCTGAGTGAGAAGAGCAGAACCAGGAGAAATTTGTACACAATCACAGACACGATGTATGTGTGACGACTGACTTTGATAGACTAGACTCTTCTCAGCAAGGAGAGGTTATAAGGCAACTCCAAAGGACTCATGATGGAAAAGGCTGTCCTCACACAGAGAAAGACATACCGAGTCTGAATGCTGATTGAAGCTAATTATTTGCTCTCTCTCTCTCTCTCTTTTGTTGTTGTTGTTGTTTTGTTTCCTCTTTCTCACCATTCTCTCCATTGGTTATAATCCTTCTTTACAACCTGACTAATGTTTAATGTGAAGATATTTGTAGATCCTATATTTGATTGCAAACTGATATGGGTGGGTGGAGAGGGGGGAAGAGAGGGACGGGGAGAAAATTTGAAACTCAAGGGATTGTGGAACTGAATGTGAAATGAAAAGTAAATAAATAAAATTTTAAAAAAAGAAAAAAGAAAAAAGAAAAAATCCTCCTTGTCATTCCCATGTAAACATGCACCACCCCTCCCCCAACACATACACATACACCACACATACATGCACACACAGTACACATACACACACCACACACACATACATACCACACACACATTCACATACCACACACATATACAGATATCACACACATGCACACACCACACACATGCACACACCCACACTCATACACCCATCACATACACACATACCACACTCATACACACATCACACACACAAACCATACACACAAACACACACAGACACACACACACACTACACTCATACACATACCACACACATACTACACATACACACACACACACACACTCATACACACACCACACACACAAACCATACACACAGACACACAGACACACACACACACAGACACACAGACACACACACACACACATACCTTTCAAGTCTTCTTACATCTTACTCCCTGACTCTGGCCTCCTGACACCCTGTCTCTTGACTCTGGGCATTTTCTCTGACTGTCCACCATGCCTGGAATGCTGTTCTGGTTCTGCTCTGACTGTTGACCTCTCTGGCTTCCTTTACATCTCAACTAAAATCTCAACGTCTACATGAACCCTTCCCCAACCTCTCTTAATTCCAATGCCTTCCCTCTTCAATTATTTCCTAAGTATACTGTTTAGAGCTTGCTTTGTATAAATTTGTTTGAATGTTTTCTCCCCTATGAGACTGAGCTCCTGGAGGTCAGGGAGTACCTTCTAGCTCTTTTTATACCCCCTTGGTATCCCCAACACTTAGCTCAGTGACTGATGCATAGTAGGAGCTTTATAAATATTTGTATACCTGTTTGAATATTTTCTCCCCCACAAGACTGTAAGTTCCTGGAGGGGCAGGGACTGTCTTCTCCTCTTTTTGTATCCCTAGTGCTTAGCTCAGTGACTGGCACACAGTAGGTGCTTAATAAATCTTTATTGACTGACTGACTAGATGAAGCCCAAGGTCCCTGGCAGCTCCGACTCTATAATTTTATGATCTTATGTCAGACTGGAAGGCACCTTCAAAATCATCTAGTCCAACTGTTTAAATGCAGAACTCTCTTCCTTTTTGCTTTCAGCACCTAGCACAGTGCCTGATACAGAATGATGCTTACCAAATTCCCATTGAGTTCAACGTAGACTGGAACTTCCCAATTTACAAAGGAGAGAATTGAGACCCAGGGAGGGAAAAAGATTTGCACCAGGTCCCATAGCAAATTAGTAGAAATGCACAAAGCTCCCTGCCTGGTGATCTGTTCACCACATGACTCTGCTTCCAATATAATGGCTCTCCACATGTCATCCCATGGTATCCTCTGGGCTACTGAAAACCTCATTCTGCACTACAGAGGTCCCTCACAAGCAAGGATAGGGGACAATATAGTTAAGGTAAAAGACTTCTGTCTATCCATTCTCCAAGTACTTAAAAGCCTTTGGAGAAGCATTAAAATCTCATTGGTCTTCACTTCATGCATGCCCAATAACCTCTTATTGTCAAGGCTAGTTGTTAGACTTGGCCAATGTGGGGAGAATAACAGCTGGGCCATGCAGTGATTTCAGGAACAGGGGAGGAGGAGGGCTTTAAACACTGAGAATTCTTTCCTACCTCTCATTATCTTTCTGCAACTGAAGTTTCTACATTTGACAGTTCTCTAGGATTGTGCTGGAGGGACAGTGTCCCACTCCTTTTCCTTCCTTCTTCCAAAGGGGAAATTAATTTTCTTCTCCATTAAGATGAAGAAGGAGATATTTGGTATTCTAAATCTAAGCCTGGAAAGACCCTCAGAAGTCATCTAGTTCAAACCCCTCATTTTACAGGGAAGGAGACTGAGGCTCAGAAAAGTGAATTGGCCCGCCAAAGATAATAACAGCACTTACCTCTCAGGGTTCTTGTAAGAATAAAATGAGATGATGTAAATAAAAAGCTTTGTAAACCTTAAAGCACTGTGTCAATGTGAGCTATATTTATTATTGCCAAGGTCACCCACCCACCTAATGTAGAGACAGGATCTGAACCCAGGCCTTCTGATTCCCTATGTTTTCACAATGACAAACTTCCTATTTGGTAGCAAGTAATGATTAACATTTTCCAAAGATGCTTGACCTGGAGAAATGCTTGTCTGGGAAGTACACCAACTTGCATGTGGATATTAAGTGGCAGAGCCTGAATTCATGTTCAGGTGCCATATGTGGCACTGAGTTCAAATTTCAACTCAGCTCAGCCTGGGGGCCTCAGTTTCCTCCTCTCTAAATTGAAGGAATTGGACTAAATTACCCCATTTTAAGCGTTATGTTGTCCCTCCCCCCTCCCCCAGCTCTACTTAGTCTATCAGTATTGAGCTTTAGAAAAAAAAATCATTTATGCCTTCAGGCAACAACCTCCTCCCTTGCATGAGCCCCTGTGTCTCCCTCTGTGACTCAGGGACGGAGCCTTAGTGATGCAGGCAGGGTTATCTCATGCCCTGTGAGCTCACCACAGGAAGTGCTTCTCACAAGATTCTGGGGCTGCTTGAGTTCCTTGGATGTAGTGGAGAAGCTTTGGTTTTAAGCCTTTTTTAAAACTACGGTTGATCTGCTGAGAGCTCCAACATGACAAGCTGGATTAAAGCATTTTATGTGGGAGAAATTTTAGGATCTTGGATCTTCAAAAGAGCTAGTTCTAGTTTTTGTACATCTAGCAGGAGGGACCATGGGGAGAGTTAGTATGAACCAGGAAGAAAGACTTCCTCCTATGAGCTGAGGAATTCTCCCCTGTGCACCGACGCTTCTCCTGCTCATTCATTACACCTCCACAAGATCATTCTGTGCCAAAGGGCATATGTTGCTTTCCGGAGCAGAAAACCAGTCACATTTAATTGTGTAAAACATATCCTTGCTTGGATGGAGAAATTGAGGTCCACAGGAGAGGGGCAGCATTTGACTGAAATGTTGTAAATCGATACTGAGGCCACTAAAGACAGCAGTGTGGTGTGTTGGTGATGTTGGAGTCGGGGGATCTGAGATCTTCCCAAACATGGAAAGAGCTGTGATTCTGGAGACAAAAGACAAAAGTTCAAATCCCACCCCTGATGTTTAATTCCAGTGTGATCTTAGAAAAGTCTCATAATTTCCTTTTGGCTCAGTTTCCTCTTTTGTAAAATGAAGTAGCATCCCATAATAGATAGAGTGTGGACTTGGAGAAAGGAAAATAGAGTTCCAATCTTGCCTCAAACATTTACTAGTGTGTGACTGTGAGAAAATCACTGAAACTCTCAGAGCTGCCATTTCCTTAACTCTAAAATGAGAGTGCTCAGTCCAATGACCTCTAATCTATCAATCAATGAACATTTATTAAGTGCCTACTATAGATCTGGAGCTGTGCTAAAGACTGGGGATATGAAGAAAAGCAAAAGACAATCCCTTCCCTCACAATCTCTTCTAACTCTAAATGTGTTATGCCATGATCTTTACTTTTTGCCATTGTTCAGATGTTCAGCCATGTCTGACTCTTCATGACCCCATGGACCACACTACACCTGGTTCTTCTATCCTCCACTATCTCTTGAAGTTTATCCATGTTTATGTTCATTGTTTCCATAATACTCTCTATTTCAACCTCTGCCACCCCCTTCTTCTTTTGCTTTCTATCTTTGCAAACATCAGGGCATTTTCCAGTGAGACCCATCTTCTCATTATGTGGCCAACATATTTAAGCTTCAATTTCAGTATTTGACCTCCCAGTAAAGAGACTGAATTAATTTCTTTAAGTATTGACTGATTTGAACCCCTTGCTGTCCAAGAGACTCTCCAAATTCTCCAGCACAACAATTCAAAAACAGCGATTCTGCAGCTCTCAGCTTTCCTTACAATTCAGCTCTCATAGACATACGTTGCTACTGGAAAACCCATAGCTTTGACTGTATGGACCTGTGTCTGTAAGGTGATGTCTCTGCCTTTTGGTATACTGTCCAGATTCACCATAGCTTTCCTTCCAAGGAGCAAGTGTCTTTTAATTTCATTGTGCAGTTGCCATCTGCGGTGATCTTTGAGAATATAAAACCTGAAATGGCTTCCATTTCTTCTTCCTCTGTTTGCCAGACAGTGATGGAACCAGTTGCTAAGACCTTAGTTGTTTTGATGTTAAACTGAGCTTCAGATCAGCTTTTACTTCTCCCCTTTCACCCTCATCAAGATGCTTCTTAATTCCTCTTCACTTTCTGCCCTCAGAGCAGTATCTGCATATCTGAGATTGTTGATATTTCTCCCAACATCCTTAATTGCAGCTTTTGATTGACTCAGCCTAGCAGAGAATAGGAGAGAGAAGAAAGTTTTCTTAACAAAGCAATGCAAAGAAATACAAGAAATTGGAAAGACAAGAGATCTCTTCAAGAAAATTAGAGCCAGCAAGGGAAAGTTTCATGCAAAAATGGGTATGATAAAAGACAAAAATGATGGGGATTTAACAGAAACAGAAGAGATTAAGAAGAAGTGGAAAGAATATGCAAAAAAATGATATGAGGCAGTTAGGAAGACCTGAGTTCATATCCAATTTCAGACACTTACTACCTGTATGACCCTGGACAAGTCACTTAATTCTAATTGCCTCAAAAAAAAAAGCAAGATCTTAATATTGCAGATAACCACAATGGTGTGGTTATTGATCTAGAACCAGACATCCTGGAGAATGAAGTGAAGTGTGCCTTAGGAAGCATTGTTATCAATAAGGTTAGTGGAGGTAAATGAATTTCAGCTGAGCTAAAAGATGATGCTGTTAAAGTGTTGCACTCGATATGCCTGCAAAGTTGGGAAACTCAACAGTGGCCATTGGATTGGAAAAGATCAGTTTACATCCCAGCCCTAAAGAAGGGCAATGCCCAATGATGTTCAAATTACCAAACAATTGTGCTCATTTTGCAAGTCAGCAAGGTTATGCTTAAGATTCTGTAAGCCAGGCTTCAGCAGTATGTGAACTAAGAATTACCAGAGAGGAGTCAGAGACCAAATTTCCAACATTTGCTGGATTATGGAGAAAACAAAGGAGTTTCAGAAAAACAAACAAATCCCCAAATCATCAGCTTTGCTTTTATTGACTTCACTAGCGACTTTGACTGGATGGATCATAACAACATGTGGCAAGTCTCCAAAGAAATGGGAGTACCAGGTCATTTTACTTGTCTCCCAAGGAACCTCTGTGTGAGTCAAAAAGCAACAGTTTGAACCAAACATGGAAGAACTGATTGGTTTAATGTTGGAAAAGGAGTATGACAAGGCTCTATGTTGTCACTTTATTTATATGACCTTTACTAGATTGGGTAAAATAACTTTTCTCTGTGACTCCGTTTACTCATCTCTAAAATGAGCTTTTATGGACAAGATGATCCCTAAAGTTCTCACCCTTACACCAATCCCAAATCCAATTCACACACAAGTCAAGGCATCACCCTGTGATGCCATTGGTCCTCTTTGAAAATAAAGAACAAACAACAAATGGAGGAGGGTGTCAGGGTCTCAGAACTCCAAGTTCTTCCTACTGTACCATGCTGCCTTCCAATATGATTCACTTTGACAACCTAACAAGCAGTACTGTGGCTGGGGGGCAGGGATAAGTTTTCTCAATTGGAATAGTTCTAATTAACACAGAGTGACCAGAACACTGAAATATAGAGGGTTGTATTTTGTTCCATTGGTAGCCTTATGGGCTTCCATTTCCATACATCCTAGTCCTTCACTGGCCCAATACCATGTCCACCTTTAACCACAGTTGAATATCCTCTACCACCACCACCTCTCCCATCTCTATCCCTTGCCTGGTCAGTTTGATATTTCTAATTTTGTCCTCTCCTAGGGTCCAATGCCTTACCATCTATCTGCCATAGATTCTGATTTTATCCTTGTTTTGAGATAAATGACCACCATTGTTTACTTTTAACCTTCCCCATCACATAAAACCTACCTTCCCTTCACTGCCCACTCTCCTGGGATCAGGGAGGGGTCATTAGCTATGTCGTGCACCTTCAGGGTAGGTACTAGCCATTAGATCTTCCCTTTGATGAGAGTACATCCAACTGCCAAAAAATTGCACCAAAACTACCCATGGCAAAGGGAAGACAAAGATTTATAGGAACTGGAAACAAGATTCCAAGGCATTCTTGCACCCTAGGCAAATTTGTCCCCGTGCTATTTCCTTCATCAGGTATTTAACTCTCACCCAGATGTCTCCCTAATATTGTTCCAGACATCAGAATTCCTTGGTCTCTATGACCACCTATAGTAGGACTACTAGATTGGAGTGAGCAGGTGAAGGGTCTTGAGTTGTAGTCTTAACTGAATCACTAACTGGCTAGATGATGTTTGGCACATCACTCTATATCCCTCTCAAGGCAGTATCATATAGTAGAAAGGGTGTTGACATTGGAGTCTAAGGACCAGCATATACATTTTGGTTCTGATGCTTCTTACCTATGGGGAGAGAGAGAGCAAGTCACTTAATTTCTTCAGACTGCAGTTACTGTATCCTTAAAATAACTAGGTGACTTCAAAAACCCTGTCCACTCTTAACTTTCTTTGTCTCATTAGTGAAGAATTGGACTATATGACTTTTGGAGTCAAGTCCAACTTTGAGGTTCTGAGATTCAATTAAGCAAATATTTGTAATGTGCTTGCTGAGTGCTAGGCACCTTGCTAGGTCTTGGAGACACAATGATGAAGAGGAACCAGTTTCTGTCTTCAAGGAGTATAAGTGACTCTGTAATTGAATTTTTTTTTGATAAATTCCACATCTACTCCAATTCAATTTCAAACAATTCAGCTCAGTAACTATTGAATAAACACTTAACTGGTGCCAGACACTGTGCCAAGCACGGAAGATGGGAAGATAAGATGAAAACAAGCCCTACCCTCAAATAACTTGCGTTCCATTATTGCTGATGGGTGTATATATACAGGCTCCTTTGGATTTCCTCTTCCTTGGCTCTGTTATATTTAATTAAATGGATTCATCCAGGAAGATAGGTAGGTAATTTGCAATTTTTTAAAAAAAATAATGAATAAATAACAGCTCTATTCTTTATTTATCTAGTTTAAAATTTTAATGAATAGTTCTCCCACTAATTATGAAGCTTGGTATTTAAAGGAAACTGACACTTTGTAAATATCGAATTGTGCAATTTCTTGTGTTGGCTTTATATAAACATAGGAATTGAGTAATTACCATCCCAGCTATTCATTAAAATTCAAAATTAGATAAACAATAAGCAGGAATGTTTTTGTTCATTATTATTCATACCCAAACCCTTCTCTATAATGTCCCCTGCTTTTCATATTTTCTTTTGTGTAGGGTCTTTTTTTCCCCCAACACAGACAAAACTGTTGTCTAATGCTGAGCTCTTTCTTGGCACTGCCGCCTTTCTGTTTCTCTTCCCTTCTCTGAACACAAGGAGCCATACCTTTGTTAAGTGCAGAATGTTGGTGTTGTTGTTTTTCCTTTGTTTTTGAAGAGGACCAATAACATCACAGGGTGATGTCTTGACTTGCTCTTGAATTGGATTTAAGGGAGAAAGAGTTGGACAAAGTCATCACCCTTATCCTCTCCTCCAGAGTCATTAAAGTCCAGTGGCAAGATAAGAGTCAGAACAAGTGGCAATGACCTGGAGTGGAGTGGATGACCTTGGTGTCTGAACAAGCCTCACAGCACCTGTTTTAGCTGCCTTCATGGCCATTAGAACAAATTGTTCTCATCCACCCATCACATACTTGGGGTAGAAATTCTCTTAATTCACCCATGGACCTGAGGTCTGTTAGTTGTCCTCAACCTGCTTTAGCCCTTCTGTCAAGACAGTTTTGCTGGGGTGTGACTATAGTTTCTTGGTGTAGAAACTCCACAGGTGAGAGTTTAGTAAAGATGGACACCAAAGGTGGCAAACTCTCATGCCAGAGGTGACCGTCCTCCCTGAGCAACCCATATACCACATGTGTACAATGAGGTGGTCATGGAATCCTCCTTGGTCTGGGAGTCCAGACACACATGGCTGCTGTCCTGTTCTCTTCCTGATTAGTCATGTGACCTTGGGCAAATCTTGGTTTCCCTAGTGAAATGACGAGTCTTAACAAAGTGACCACAGAGTCCAAATTAAAAGGTTGTAAGGAGCTTTAATTTGCCAGCTGGGGCTACTCCATACCAATTAAAGGAGGAGGAATCCTGAGTTTGGGGGTGGAGAACTTTTTATACATTCTTTGGTTTATGTTTCCAACTAATACAATTAGTTCCTAAGCAAGTTACCATATAGATGCAAGCAAGCGGTTACTAAGGCAAGGAGGGGTTTGTAGGGTAAGCGGAGGGGCACAGGGCATGATGACCGGGCAAGATAAATTACCCAAGGCCGGCTTCCCAAGTTCATAAGGTTTTACTTGGCTGGTTCTAATTCCATAAAGTATTACTTAACTATTTCCTGACCATAACACTAGCTGTCCAATGACCATGGGCAGGTCATTTAATCTCTTTGGGACTCAGTTGCTCATCTATGAAATGACAGGGATGAGAGGGTCCCTGAAGGTCTCTTCTGGCTTTGCATCAATGATTCTGTGACCTTTGGATCATAAAATCACAGATTCAGGGTTCAAAGAAACCTTTGAGATCATTGAGTTCCCCATCACTAGAGGGCTTCAAAGAGAGGATGGAAGATTGCTTTTGAGAATTCTCTTCAGGGACACTTTGAACCAGGTGACCTCTGAGGTCCTTTTCAAGTTTGAGAACCTGTGATTCTATGGTCTCTAAGGTTTGTTCTTGTTGTCTGATCCTAGGAAGCTCATTGGGGTGGGGGTGGAGGGAGGTCCAGGAAATCTCTTTGACTGGGGAAGTGAAAGATTTTTATCTTTAATGTTTCCTTTACAAGGTGGTGACTCCCACTTATTTGTATGACTTGGATTTCTGACCTTTCATGTGCTTTCCTCTCCAGCTTTCCTTGTCTTGTCTTTCTTATTCTTTTTGGGCACATCCCTCCTCGACCTTCTGTCTATGGCTAAGCATCGGCCATCAACCATGTCATACACTAATTCATATCTTGAATTTAAAGTCCATAAAATCAAAATTCAACTTGGAAAGCCAGATGAGGGAAACAAATCCTTTTGGTTAATGAGCTTCGTTTCAGGGGAATCAGTGACAGGTATAAATCAGAATAAGATAATGACCCTTTAAAAAGCCCTAATCAATCCCGACCATATAGTTAATTAATAACTAAGGGCACCAGAAGTGCTGCCCTGGTTCGGACCCCAGTCCCCCTCCCTCATCCCATTGCTGTCTAGTGTTCTTTGTCTCTGACACTGACACAAAGGGACTCATTATCAAAAGATGTGGTCATCTCTTTTGATGTCAAATCTCATAAGTTAGATGTTCCTTCCCAAAGTCTAGTTGTCATACCATGTCATTGAAATCATCTTTTCAAAGAAACAAAATATTAATGATAACTAATATTTATATAGCAGTTTAAAGTTTGCAAAAGACTTTTCAAATATCTTACTTCATCCTCACAATGCTGGGAGGTAGGTGCTATTGTTATCCCCAATTTATAGTTGAGGAAAATGAGACAGACAGAGGTTAAGTGACTTGCCCAGGGGCATATGTTATTAAGGGCTAATTCGTGTCAGAGCCCTTGCATCAAGGCAGGTTTTAGCTTACATAAGACAAACATAGAAAAACAACTTCCTAATGTGCCATCTGTCCATATCCCACCTTTGCTGAGATAGAATTTCTTTCCATGGAAAACAACTCTTCCCCATACTGTCCAGCGGCTCTCATTCAGAAACAATTTCCCATTAATAGAAGAATTGGGAAAACTGTACAATTTTCTCTTTCTTGAGGTAAAGAGCTTGAGATGGCATGGGACTGGAGGGGACCTCAGGAGCCATTTAGTCCAAATCTTTAATTTTACAAATGAGGGAACCAAGGCCTGACAGAGGAATTCACTCATCCAGGGTCATCCAGTTAGTGAATACCAGAGGCAAGTTATGAGCCCAAATTTCACTGACTCTGGGTTCAACACTCTTTCCACTATGCTGCATAGTTGTTGTTTGAGCCCCTTAAGATACCTTGGTACCCTGGCCTTCTGGGAATCAGGACAGCTTTTCTTTCTTTTTATATCCTTTTTGTGTGATCTGCTTTTATATGTGTCTTTCCCCCCCTTTACTTCAATATCCCATCTGTCAGGTAATAAACAGTCCAAGTGGATATTTCTGAGTGAAGACTTAAAGTTACTGAAATAAAGATGGATAACCCTGTCTACAGCTTCTTCTGGGATGTAAATGAATTATGCTAGAACCCTTTGCACAAACACCTGCCATTAGAACTCCTTTGTGGTCCCCAGGAGGGGGACACGTACACAAGAGGGCTGTATGGGGTGTTTCAAAAGGACTCTGCTATGAGGATTTGCTAAGCCCTTTTCAGGGCAACTCATCTACTTTTAGTGTTCACCTAACTCACACCCATGGCTCCAAGAAGCTGTAGTATGCCCCGTAACCACACCATGCTACTGTCTCAGCAGATGGGCTAAATTAGGATGAAAACAAGTGGCAGACCTCAAACCCACTGGTGATTTAGGGCAATGTCTACCCCAAACATATGAAGATTTCCCCTAGTGGAATGGACAGATGAGAATAACTTATTCCAAAAACCATGAAAGCAGATGAAGTAGATGCTGTAGAACACTTAGAGCTTGGTCAGACATCAAAGATGCTATGGTTATCCACTGCACCCCAAGCCATTGTTAATCATCCTGATTTTGCCATTGGACTTTGATGACCTAGGGTATAGACAGAGACTGTAAACCAGATCCAGAATTCAAAGAGAGAGGAGGGAGAATGTCAGTAGATAATAGTCACCAGAATCTGGATTGGGTAAGAAAAAAATATAAGTAGAGGAAAAACCAGCCTGGGACCAAAAATTTGTCTTAGAGGTTGCATCAACATTAGAGTCTGTACTCTGAAGTGTAGATAATAATGTATTAGGATTTAGAGTTGGAAGAACCTTGGAGACCATCTTGTCCAGCCCCTTCATTTTATAGAAGAGTAAATTGAAGTCCAGAGGGAAGTAACTTGTTCAAGGTCGTATAAGAAGTAAATAATGGAGATAAAATTCACCCCCATGTCTTCTTTTTTTGGGGGGGGAGGCAGTTGGAGTTAAATGACTTACCCAGAGTCTCACAGCTAGTAAGCATATTTTAATTCAGGTCCTCTGGATTTCTGGACTGGTGCTCTGTCCATTGAGCCACCTAACTGCCCCACTCGCATGCCTTCAGATTTTAAGTCTGCCCATGACATGCCTTCTATACAATGGGGTCTTGGATACTATACTTCTCAGTTAATGTAATCAATCTACCAAAAAATAAAACCTATAAGGCAGAATGTCAAAGGTCATGGAGAGATGGTCTTGGAATCAAGTCATGTCTCTGTCATGTATTACTTGGACAACCCTGGACAAGTTATTTAATCTCTCATTGCTCTGGGAAGCTTGCTAAGACTGTAAGGTGCAGAGTAGATTCAGATTTATATGAGTGGAGAGAATTTCTTCTCTGGGAGTTCCTTATGCCAGTGAAATAAGATTACAGGTTGAGTTCCATCAGCAAGTCTATCTTGGATACCTACAATATTTAAAACATTAAATAGTTGCTTGTTAAGCACAGACAGTGGGTGTCATGGCAGCACGAGTCTTTTTTTCTATAGTGTTCTGTGTGATTTAAGGAACAGTCATTGTTGCTTTCTGACTGTTTCAGAAGTCAGTTCACTCTAAGAAATATAGAAATAGTCCTCTCTATGCAGGGTAATGAGAGCCAGGGAAAGCCTTGCAAAGTCCTTTGGATCTGCCTTTATTGTCTTCATAGGGTCACACATTCTCCCTGTGGTTGTGGTTTGTCTTTCATTCTTGAAGAGGACCATGACACCAGGAAGATGATGCCATGACTTGCAAGTGAATTGGATTTAAATGAGGGAGGGCTGTGTAAGGTCATTAGCCTCACTTTCTCCTTTAGAGCCATCTGGGTCCAATGACCAGATAGAGATCAGGGCAACTGGAGATACCTCAGGATGTAGTGGGAGACCTTGACCTTTTTTTCATGGTCTTTCCAAATTCCTGCTTGGACTGAGGCACCTACCATTTGGTGATTAGGGATATTTAAGAAGTAAGCCAAGGGATGACCCCTTTAATAAAAAAAATCCAGTGAAGCTTAGAAGGCGGAACTATGGTTCATCCTCCGCCTCCTTGCCTTAGACAATGGTCTAAGATAGAAATCAGCATGTTTGCCTTATTCTCATCTTTCGGGACAAAACATGATATCTTTTTATTCCGTTTTGGAAAGATGACCAAAAAACAAACAAGTAAAACCACATTCTCTCCTTTCAGGAGGTCTGAAAAAATAAAATCTCCTGGGCATAAGCCTGGAAAGAGTCCTGCAGGAGTATTCAGAGCATATAACCAACAGATCCGCAAGTGGGGAAATGATGTACATAAAATCAAGGGAAGCCTCACACCCCAAAGAGCAGCTCGATCTCTATCTGAACTTACCCAGAAATATGGTTCAGAAGAAAAAGGGTGGAACTTTGGCCTAAGATCACTGGGGTTCCAACTGTGCCTCTGATGGCTATTCCCTACGTGATCCTGGGTAAGTAATTGCATTCTCTTGGTCTCCATTTCCTCATCTGTCCAATGAAGGGTTCAAACAGCTGTCACCTAAGTACTTTTGTTTGAAATCTATGATCCTCTTTTCCCATGAATTAATTTTGTTTCCTCTGCAGTATTTGGGACCTGAGAGCATAACTGTGTGGTCTGAAGTGATGGATACAAAGGCGACTTGCCATCGATCCAAGACCTCCAAAAAGGACCAAGCAATCTTTGCTGAGGACTAATGGACTGTTTTGGGTCAATTCAGCAAACATTTATTGAGGACTCCCCATGTATGAACAACTGGGAAGGGTACCAGTGGGAATATAAAGAAAAGTGACATAATAATCAGATTTCTCTTGGCCTACCATTGCTCTGGAACAGGGGTGGGGAACCTGCAGCCTTGAGGTCATATGTGACCCTCCAGGTCCTCAAGTGTGGCCCTTTGACTGAATCCAAACTTCACAGAACAAATACCCTTAATAAAAGGATTTGTCCTGTAAAACTTGGACTAAGTCAAAAGGCCGTAATACAAGGACCTAGAAGGCCACATGTGTCCTAGAGGCCAGGTTCCTCACCCCTGTTCTAGCAAGACCTTATGTGAATGTAGATGGGGGTTCCAGATGCTCTAACCTTTCAGTCTTTCAAAGTTCACAAGGTGTCACTTGGTCAATGGTGATGCTTGTGGTGGTGAGGAGCACAACACTCCCTCTGTCCTCATCCTCTTTCTACCTTCTTGCTTCCCTCTTTCACAGGTACAAGCATACTATCCTCCTCAAGGGGTCTCTGAGTGTGATTTGGGAAGCTACTGAAGCTTGGGAACTTCTTTATTGGTTTACAGTGTTATTTGGGGGCTCGGAAGTATTTCTGATTCTCAATCAGATCAACCACAAAATATTTCTTCTATGATTTCCTACAACCAATTGTCTATTTTGATTCAATAGTCAAGGTACTTCACTCCTCCCAAATTGATTAAAGACCTGTTTTCATCTTATTTATACCTTTGATTGCTGAGTTGAGAACTGTAGGCCCAGTTTGTTTATAATTGGGTTTGACCCACTTTCTTACAACCAGATAACCTCAATTAAATGTTAGCTCTTTGAGATCTGGAACTGGTTCTTTATTGTCTCTGTTATCACCTGCAGATAGCAGAGTGTAGGACTTATCATAGGTGCCTAATAAATGCTTGTTGATGGAGTCATGGATTCTAAGATCTCTTGTGGTGCTAAATCTATGATCCTAAGTCTCTGAGGTCATCTCTCTATCCTGTACACCAGGCTATCCCCATTTTCTTTCATATCTTAACATCAATTCTCTTGGGGCCAATTTAGACTTGCAGCCTCTCTCACCTTTTCCCAGCAGTGAATTCTGTAAGTGGATTCCCCAAGGTGAAGTGGTATGTTCATTTGGTTCTCTTAAAACTACTGCTTTAAAGTCTCAATGAGACTCAGAGCTCTACCTACCATCCTGAGGTTGGAAGAAGAAACCCAGACTTCCCCTCCCCATTCCCTCTGTGGTTTTGCCCCTTCAATCATATGGTCCTTTGAGTCTCCCTCTTTCCAGACCATAGATTTTAGTTCTTTTGTGTCAATCTTCCTCAGGCTATCTCTCCATCCCACCAATATACTTTGAGTGGTCTTGGCATCCCTGCAATTGAGGGTCATCCAGAAATTCCAGAGAGAGAATCCAAATTACCTCGGGAAAAGACCGGGCATGCTTGGGTGAAGCTAGTGGGGACCTAAAGCTTCCATCAGAACGCAGCTTCCCTTCACCTCCCTGCAAGGACTGAAGCTGCCTTGCTCAGTGTACCCAACGAGCAGGAAAGATGTGCTTGTAATAAAACAGCTTGATGAACCTGAACTCAGCGTCACGCTGACAATCCCCCAGGTCTCTAATTTTACATGCGCTCATCTGAATTGCCCAGAGATTGGTGAAGGCTCTGAGCACACACATTCTTTCTTCACTGAGTGTCGAACAATGCATGGCCATGGCAAGACACCTTACTGGAGATAATGGGCCTGTGAATTTTATTTTATTTTATTTTATTGTTTTAAAAGGTGTATTGTGGAGGGAGACACAGAGCCTTTGTGGCTTCCTCAGTAAAGTGTGGCCCGATCCAGGGACAATTCATGTCCTGAGTAATAATAAAAAAATAACGACTAGCATTTCCATACCATTTTAATGTTTGTGAAGCACTTCACAAATGTTAACGTACTTCCTTCCCACAACAACCAGGAGGTGTAGGTCCCATTTGACAGATAAGGAAACTGAGGCAGAATTTAAGTGACTTGTTTACAGTCACATAGCTCATAAAAATCTGAGGAAGGATTTGAACCCAGGTCTTCCGCACTCTAGGCCCAATGTTCTATCAACTGCACCACTCACCCTGAATCTTGATAATTGAGCTTTAGGTAACAGTCCATAGCCTCACCAAAATATTAGACTCTGGAGTCAAAAGTATTGACTCAGCTTGAGGAAAGAGTTGGCTATTTATAATATATGACATGATATGTGATATAATGCTATATCATATAATATCATACAGTATTATTAATGATATGATATGATGTGATATGATGTGATGTGATGTGGTATGATATGATATGATATGGTATGATATGATATGGTATGTGATATGATGTGATATCATGTGATGTGATATGATATGATATAATGTAATATAATATGACATGACATGACATGATATAATATGATATGATACAATAAGATATGGTGTGGTATGGTATAATATTGTATGAGATATGATATGATATAACATGATGTGATGTGACATGATGATACTGTATGATGTTATGTGTTTAATATATTACAAACCTACTCAATATATGAAATGCATATCCTCTCAAAACACATACACATGCACACACATATATAGATACACATGTATAATATATATATATATATATAAAACATATAATCTACCTATAGTTAAGTATGTGTATTCTGACTTTGCATGCATATAATTGTATACATAAATTTATTTGCATATATACGTATTTATACACATATACATGTATGAGTTTTGTGGGCTTTTCTTTTTGTTTTGTGTCTGGCCAGTCAGTGTAAGATCACATATTTAGATCTGGGAGGGAATTTAAAGGTCATCTCGTCCAACCCCCTTGTTTTTCCAGATTGGGAAACTGAGTATCAGAGAGTTTAAATAATTTGCCGAAGACCACACAGGTAGTGAATAACAGGAAGGCCCTGAATCTATCCCAGGAGGCTTCCTGTTTTCTAGGCTAGCCTTTTATTACCTGAAGCACACCCTCTTCAATTATACATAACGGTTTTAATGAGCATCGTAGTCAACACGCGGTTTTTGGTGTTTTGTGCTTACTCTTTCCATCACATTATTGGGGTAGTCAGGGGGGCTGCATTGTTTCTGATTGCTGCTTATTTTCCTTCATATCTGTTCATCAGACTCTTTCCATGCTTTTCCATATTCACCATGGTTGGCATTTTATCATAGCATAGTAATAAAGTCTAAATATCTTGGCTACAAAACTCTTATCAGAGATATTTGATGCAAGGTTTTTTCCCCCCTCCCAAAATGACCACTTTGCTTCTTATGCTACATGTAGTAATTTTATTTATGTAAATGCTTCCAACTTTCTGTATAATCAAAATTATCTGTTTCATTTTTTGTAATTGGCACTATCTTTTTTTTTTTTTTGGATAAGAATACATCCCTTATCCATGGCTTTGAAATATATATGATAGCCTTCTCTTGCAATTTTTAAAAACTTAAGTTAGGGAAAAATAAATGATAAAAGAGAATGATAGACCAACATCATTAATGAAGATCAATTCCAATTTTGAAATAAATAAGCTTTTCCTATCCCCTCCCACAATTCTAGTGCCTTCCTGCTGAGACTGACTGCAGTTTTTCTTGCATGTATTCCTTCTATGCCCATAGGTCTTTGCACGTTGTCTTTCAAATTAGAATGTGAACTCTGTGAGGATAGTTCGCTTTGGCTTTTTTGTGTGTCCTCAGTACTTAGCACCATGCCTGGAAAATGGTAACGGCTTGATAAATGATTATTAACTGGAATTGGTATCATATTTAATATTCAGGTCATTACCTATTCTCAGTTTATTGTGGATTGTGGTATAAGATGTCAGTTTGAACCTAATTTCTGCGAGACTGCTTTCCAGTTATTTTAGAAGTTTTTTTTATCAAATAAGGAATTACTCTCCATATTATTTATGTTTTCTGGTTTATTAAGCACTGGTTATTAAGTTCAGTTATTTCTGATTTTTCCTTGTCTTATTTCTTCATCAATTTATTTTTATATATTAAAATATTTAATTAATTTATCTATTTTTAAACATTTTTTTCTTTTTTAAAATTTTGAATTCCAAGTTCTCTCCCTCTCTCTCTTCCTCTCCTACACCCACTGAGAAGGCAAGCAATAGGATATCAATTATATCTGTGAAAACATGCAAAACATTTCCATATTAGCCATATTTTGAAAAAAATGAGAAAAATAAAGAAAATAAGAAAATTATTCTTTAATTTGCACTCAAGAGTTCATCAGTTTTCTCTTTCTGGAGGTAGATAGCATTTTTCAT
>CM053584.1:376523482-376540284 GCA_028627135.1 Pseudochirops cupreus
GTTCCAGGGGAAAATATGGTCATTCAATGAGGTGGAGGAATTTCAAACATTCTTGCTGAAAAAAAACAGAACTGAATAGAAACTTTGGCTTTCAAATACAAGAAACATGAGAAGGTAAACATGGAAAAGAAATCATAAGGAACTTATCAAAGTTGAACTTTTTTTATGCCAACATGAAAAAACAATAAGTGTAACTTATGAAACTTTTCTCAGTGTGAGGATAGGTAAAGGGAATATAAATGTGTGTGTGTGTGTATGTATGTATATATATATATGCATATATATGTATATATATGTATGTATGCATATGTCTATATTGGAGGGTATATATATGCATATGAACACATATGTGAGTGTTTGTATATATGTGTACATAAACAGAGGGAACAGGATCAATTTAATAGGAAGGGATGATATTTTAAAAGGTGAAATTGAGAGGTGAGAGAGAAATAGAATGAGATGAGACAGGGAGAGAAAGAATGGAGTTAATCATCTCATATAGAAGAGGCAATGGATAACTGTTACAATTGAGGGGAAGAACAGGAAGGCAAAAATGGAATGGGTTAACCTTTCATTGAATTTTGCTCAGAGAAGGAATGACATACACTCTAAATTGGGTATCTTGCCCTACAGGAGAGTAGAGGGGATGGGGATGAGAGGGGGAATGAAGGAGGCGAGGGTTGGTAGAAGCACACACTTCTTTAAGGGGACAGGGACAAAGTAGAGAATAGAACAAGGGTGGGGTGGGATAGGAAGGAGGGAAATATAGTTAGTCTTTCACATATGTCCATTGTGGAGATGTTCTGCATAACTACACATGTACAGCCTGTATTGAATTGCTTGTCTTTCCAGTGGGGGTGGGAGACAAGGGAAGAAGGGAAAGAATCTAGAATTTAAAGTTCTATAATCAAATATTAAATATGTATGTATATATATGTATATATATATGTGCATATATATAATAATTATTATTATCCTCATTATTTACATGCAACTGGGAATTAAGATATACAGGCACTGGGGTAAGGAGATCCATCTCGCCCTACCAGAAAGTCAATGGGGTAATGGGGGAGAATATAGGAGAGAGCAGATTGGGGGAGGGGGTGTACAGCAGCATCGCTGCTTTGAGGTGGTGGGTAGGAGAAAGTTGGGGAGAAAATTTGTAACTCAAGATCTTGTGGAAATGAATGATGTAAACTAAAAATAAACAAAATTTAATTTAAAAATAAAATATTCTTAAAAGATGCTTCTATATCAATATCTAGCAAGGGTTTTTTTGGCTCTTTTTTTGGAAGGGGGAAGGAAAGGCAATTTGCGTTAAGTGACTTGCCCAAAGTCACAGAGGTAGTAAGTGTGTCAAGTGTCTGAGGCTGGATTTGAACTCAGGTCCTCCTGACTCCAGGGTCGGTTCTCTATTCACTGCACTACCTAGATATCCCACAATTTTTTTTTCAAAGCATTAATCAGGGCTGTACTTTGAAAAAGGGGTTTTCTGTATCTAACTGACATAATCATATAAGTTTGAATCTTTCTGTTTTTAATACAATTCATTGTGTTAATTGTTTTCTTAATATTCAACCATTCTTATATTCTTGAAATAAAATCAACTTGATTACTAGGGATAATTTTTAGATAAATTGCTGAAGTATTTTTGGGCAGGATTCAATTTAATTTTAAAATTATACTGTGCTCATAGTAGGGACTTCAAATGCTCTTTGTCTTGAACTGATACTGTTTTGTAGTTCTTTTATTGTTTTGTTGTGTAAGCAATCGATTTGTCACATAGAGAATTTGATAGAGTACTTCTGTCTCAATTTTTGAGTATCATATCATTTGCATAGTATGCTTCAAAAGTTTGATCAAATTTTCCTGTAAATCCTTTAGGAGGAGGACTTTTCCCCTGCTTTGGCAGTCCCTTTATGGCATATTCAGTTTCTTCTTCTGAAACTGATTTATTTAAGATCTTTATTCTTCTTTAGTTTTGGTGTTAATTCTGTATTTCTTTTGTGAGCTCAGTCTTCCTGACATATAGGTGTGCATAATAGGTTCTGATAATTCTTTTTAAAATTTTTTTTCTGTTTTGGTAGTAATTTCACCTTTTCAATTCTATTTGATTGTATTATTTCTCTCTTTTTAAAAATCTGGTTGGCTAAAAGTTTAATTTTATTAATCTTTTCAAAAACCAGTTTTTAGTTTTGTTTATCATGTCTATTTTGATTTCCGATTTATCTATTTCTCTCCAAATTTTTGTGTTTCTTTTGTGATTAATTTGGACTGGTTTCTTTGTCAGTTTCCTAATTTTTCAAACATATTTTTCATTTGTCTTCTTTTTTCCATTTTGTTAATGTATAGTTTTAGGGACATAGTTTTTCCTCTGAGTATTGCTTTAGGTCTATCCCAGAAATTTAGCTATGTTATCATCAATATTATCTTTCACATAATTATTAATTGTTTCTTCAATTTGCTTTTTGGACTCATTATTCAGTATTTCACCATTAAGTATCTGATTACTGCTGGGTCTTTTGCTTATGCTATCTGAATCAATTCCTGTTTTTATTGCTTCATTTTTGGTAAAGGATGTATTTAACATTTCAACCTTTTAACATTTTTTTCTGTTTCTCTGCTCCTAAATACAATCTGTTTTGGTAAAAATTCCACGTGGTACTGAAATATGTGTATTCTTTAATGGTCTCATACTGTATTAATATTTATCCTCATCTTAGAGATGAAAATATTGAGGCATGAAATGATCTGTCCACAGTCACATAGCTCACAAATGTCAGAGGCAGGCCTTGATCTTAGTGTCTCCAAGTTCTGCTCTCTTCTCATTATGATACATTTACATCAGCTCTCATTCAGAAATTGCCATTGATCTAGACTTTAAGGTGGCTCCAGTAAGTGAGGACCCTTCAGGCGAGAAGTAATAGAAGCAATCGTTGGGCCTTAGAACTCAAAGGGACCTTGGAGGTGTTCTAGGTCAATCTCTAACCTTATCTCAGTAATGTCCTTAACAAGTGAGGTCAAAGGATTCCATGGGCCAATGGAAAGAACACTTGTTTTGGGGTCAGAGTATACGAATTAAAATCCTGTTTCTGACTTTTCCTACTTGTATGACTTTGGGCAACTAATTTGACTTTGGTTGGCCTCAGTTTCCTCAATTATAAATATAGGAATTGGACTATTTGGCTTCTGAAGTTGCTTTTAGTTCCAGATCTATGATTCAGTCACTGGCTCAAATGAAAATGAACTCAAAATCAAACAACAACAAAATATGAATAAAAAGAAAAGATTTAAGACTAGAACTAAAGTCAGGAACTTTTCTTCTAAGTTCTCTTGCCATCCCATAGAACTATACCTTCAACTGTAGCACAAAACCGTATCTTTAATCTTCAATACCCAAAGCCATAATAAGGGTAGGGTCCAAGGGCACCAAATTTAGAGGGTACCAACAGCATTTGAAGTGTGTAAGTACCCAAAAAACATTTAGCCAATAATTAGAAAAAGTAGAAAGGTAGCAGATAGCATGATGTGATGGGTCTTTCCCCTGCCTATCTTGCTCTTCCTGCTCCTCATTCAATGTGCACAGACTTCTAGGTAGCTCTGAGCATCCTGAGGTCTGTCTTCCCACCACAGAAGAGTGCTGTGTCAGTTGAGACTGACCTTCCAGCCACTTGTGCTAAGCACAGTTCTTGGAGCAAACATTTCTAATTATCCATCAGGGGACATGATGAACAGCTTGAGTTCCAGGATCTGGGAAAGTAGAGGTACCTATGACCTCAGTTCTGACATGAACTTTTCCCCTTATTTCCAGTAGGAAACCATATATTTGTAGAAAGCTACATGATCAAAGGTATGACGTTTTGTAGTCCATGAATCTGGAGGAAACTGAAGCCCAGCAGAGTTAAATGACTTGCCCAAAGTCATACAAGTAATAAAAGTCAGAAGCAGTATTAGAACCCATGTCTGCTGGCCCTAAAATAGGTGTTCTTTCCATTGACCCAAGGTGTTCTTTGATCTCTCTTGTTTTTTTTTTTCTTCCAGAATTTATTTATTTACTTTTAGTTTTCAACATTCATTTCCACAAGATTTTGAGCTCCAAATTTTCTCCCCATCTCTCCCCTACCCCCACCCGAAGATGGCATACATACTGATTACCCCTTCCCCCAGTCTTCTCTCCCTTCTATCCACCCCCCCATCCTTCCTCTCTTGCCCCCTTCCCATTTACTTCCTTGTAGAGCAAGATGGAATGCTATACCCCATTGCCTGTATATCTTATTTCCAGGTTGCATGTAAAAACAAATTTTTAATGCTTGTTTTTAAAACTGAGTTCCAGATTCTCTCCTTCCTTTCCTCCTCACCTACCCACATTGAGAAGACAAGCAATCCAATATAGGTTATACATGTGAAGTTATGCAAAACACTTCCTTAGTAGTCATATTGTGAAAGACTAACTATATTTCTCTCCATCCTATCCCGCTCCCCTGCCTTTTATTCTATTTTCTCCTTTGATCCTGTCTTTTTTCAAAAGTGTTTGCTTCTGACTACCCCCTCCCCCAATCTGCCCTCCCTTCTACCATCCTCCCCTCTTATCTCCTTCCCCCCTCATTTCCTGTAGGGTAAGATACCTAATTGAATGTGTATGTTATTCCCTCCTTCAGCCAAATTCAGTGAGGGTTAGGTTGACTCATTCCCTCTCATCTCCCTCCTTGACCTCACTTGTTAAGACCATTATTGAAGAATTTTTGAGATAAGGTTGGAGATTGACCTAGGATACCTCCAAGATCCCTTTGAACTCTAAGCTTCAATGAGTATCAATGAGTATCAATGAGTATCAATCAATCAATGAGTTTTAAGGACAATTCCTAAAGCCCAGGGTTCAAACTCTATAGGAAGTCATGTGGTTCAGTTGTGGGACCTCTGGATTTGAACTCAATGGCCCTAGTCCAAAGCCTAGTTCTGCTCCCCGGTACCCAGAGAACAACAACAATCACAACCACAATCACAATAATGAGACCTAGCATTTACATAACACCTACTATGTGTCCTACACTGACTGGAACCTGAAAAATGCCCTTGTTTGATCCTCATAATTCTTTAAGTATGAGAAGAGGTGGTTGGACTGGTGGCTAACCCCAAAGATTCCTTCGTGCTCTATGACATCCCTTAAAGTTGGCTTGGTGACCTTTCAATGCTTCTTTGTTCCCCTCCTAGGTTTCCTCAAGGCCAGATTTTCTGTTATTGGATTAGTATGTTTGGGTAACATATTTTCATTCTAATGGTGGCCTTCTGGAGACAATGTCTGCCACGCAGAGGAAGCCTTCTCCCTATATACATAGAGGTATCCCTCTATGCTAGGGCAATTATCAGGTAGCTTACAGAGATTCTCCTGCTTCAACCTTGAGTATTTTTTAGGTGTGCATGTGTGTGGTTTCTGAAGAAGGGATATAGGGGAAAAAAAGTTCATTCTAGTTACTGTTGTCATGACCTTTACAGGCTGGCTGGCTGCGGACAAACATGTTTGCAATTTCTGAGGAATCTGTAGGGTGGAAAGAGGATTTGCAATAATAAGGTCTGAAACTCGGCAGGCTAGGTAAGCAGGCAGAATTGAGGATCACAGATGCTCAGTAGCTACTGCTGACTTACTGAGGCAGCTGGCCCTCACTTTGTAGCTTCTCAGAATGGCTTTGTGAGGCTTAAAGCGGCTTTCCTAATTTTCTTCCTCTCTGCCATCTGTTAAAGTAACAGGATGGGCTGCTATTTCTTTCAGGAGTGTGTTTGTCCACAGAGCTCCATGTAGGCTAGACATGGGAACTCTTTCGTGTGGACCTCTCCTGCCCACATTACTCATCTTTTCCTCTATGGGTTGAGCTGTCCAAGATCAGAGAGATAGCAGGGTTTAGAAGTACTGCTGGACTCCAGCATTTTGTGGTAGAGGGGATAGAGTCAGAGCACCTGCCGTGATACTAACTTGCCATGAGACCTCAGGCTGATTACTTTGTTTCTCTGGCTTCAGTTTTTTCATTGGTAAATTTAGGTGATTGGGCTGGATCTTCTCTGAGATCCCTTTCACTTTTAGGTCTATGATCTAATAATAAAGGAAGGAGACTGTATCAGGAACTTGAGATTACAGAATTTTAAAGCTAGGAGAAGTTTTAGAGGCCATCTCATCCAGCCACGTCATTGTACAGAGAAGAAACTCCCAGGGAGGTGGTCACTTCTTCAGGGTCACATAGCAGGGAAGTTTCAGTGTCAGGGTTTCCTGGGCAGTGTTAAGGTGACAGTGGGGTATGTGAGGTATTAGGGGAGTACTAGAACCTCTAATGTGAGAACTTGCTGAGCCCTTTTCAAGGCTGCTCATTCTTTAGTGCCCATTTGATTCACACATCTCCCACCTGTGGCTCCAAGAATGTGCACTGACTGTATGGCAAAACCATCTCAGCAGACAGACCAAACCAGGTTGAGGATAACCGACTTATCAGTGAATTAGGGAGTTGTCTACCCCAAGCATATGAAGACTTTCCCTGGCAGAAAGGGTGGATGAGAACAGTTTGTCCTGATAGCCATGAAGGTGGCTGAAGCAGGTTCTGTGGAGTGCTTAGAGCTTGGTCAGACATCAAAGACGCCAAGGTCACCCACTGCATCTGGGGCCATCACCAGTCATTCTGATTTTTATCTTGCCCCTAGACTTCAATAATTCTGGAAGAAAGAGTGAGGCTGATGACTCTGTGCAACTCTGTCTCACTTAAATCCAATTCACGCACAAGTCAAGACATTGAACGATATCATTGATCCTCTTTGAAAAAAAGGATAAACAACAAGGTGGCAGAGGATGTAGGCATATGCCACTGGAAACTGCTTGTATATATGCATGAGGACAAAGTGTAGAGGCCATTGAAATATAACAAGAAAGCAAACAGTGGGATCCAGTGCAGAGGAACTTATACTTTTAATTAAGTTTAAATATTCATTTGTACTAGTCACAACTATGATGATTATTACAGCATCCTTAAGTACATGTTTGCTCCTAAACCCAGGGGTGACTGTCACTCTAAACATACACATGGGAATAACAGAGACCCTTCTTAAAATTAAAAAAAAATCTCAAAAGGAAAGATTATTACAATGAGAAATTATTTGTAGCATTAGTTGCCAAAGAGAACTAAATATTGGGCATCCCAAGAAGCAGGTAGAGTACAAAGTAAACTAGAAAGAACCAACCCTTTTCAAATAGACAAGAAAAAAAATCACTCCTTATGAATCAAAACCCATCATAAAAGAAAGAGTAAAAACATAAACTAATTCTTACTGAAAAGAAAAAAAAATCCAACAACCTGAAGAACACCTTGCCAGACTGATGCTCTTGGCTGTCCACTCTCAGTTCCATCTGCATTGCTTCCTCCAAAAACCCATGGCTGAGTTGTCTTGGAGGTGCATCGTCTCATCCCTTTTTAGTCACAAATTCTCTATGCTAACCTTCTGAAAGTGTTCTGGCTGGGAGAGGGACATAGGAATGAAGATGCATGAACCAAACCAGAAACCAGGCTAGAGAGGAAGGAAAAGAAGTGAGAGAAAATTTTAGAGCAGGGGAGGAACTAGAGGTGTATTGCTTACAACTTATTAATGTTTTAAAGAGAGATGGGTGATTAGCAGAAAGGATGAGAGGAGAGGATGAGAGCCAGCTGTGAAAGTTTCCTGGAGATTCCCCATCAGCAGTATCCTGGGAAACCCTTTCCTGAACCCCTTTGAGACTGACCATAAAATCAAAGAATTAAAGACAGAAATGATGGTTCTTTTTTGTTTTTGTTTTTATCAGACCTGTATTTGTATGGACATAGAAAGTTTTCATAAACAAAGTCATGCCAAGGGTATTGAAGAATAAAAATTGAAGGACTACTAACAGCAGAAAAATGGAAAAGATTTACAAAAACAATTACAAAAAAATCCTGTTTTCTTCATCAATGATTGAGAATCATCACATTTAGACCCTAACATCACAGTTTCTGAGATTCTTTTTTATTAGTAACAATTGTGTCTTCATTAATTTGTTTGTTTACTTTTAGTTTACAAGATTCAGTTCTACATTCCCTTGAGTTTCAAATTTTCTTCCCCTCCCTCTCTTCCCTCCCCCCCCCACCATGGCAGCCTACAATCAAATATAGGATCTGCAAATACTTTCACAGTGGCCATTAGTCAGGTTGTGAAGAAGGATTGTAACCAATGGGATGAACAGTGAGAAAAAAGAAGCAAAACCAAGCAAGGAAAAGAAAGAAAGTAGGTGGTTTTCTTCAGTCTGTATTCAAACTCTGTTCTCTCTAGTTCTTTCTAGTTTCTGTATTCAAACTCTGTTCTCTCTAGTTCTTTCTAGTTCTTTCTCTGAAAGTAGACATCTTTTTCCATCATGAGTTTTTTGGAGTTCTTATAATCCTGCATTGCTGAGAAGAGTCCAGTCTATCAAAGTCAGTCACTACACATGAGTTGTGTCTGTAATTGTGTACAGATTTCTCCTGATTCTGCTCTTCTCACTCAGCATCAGTTCGTATAAATCTCTCGAGGTAAATATGAAGTCTGTCTGCTCCTCATTTCTTATAGCACAACAGTATTCCATTACATTCATATACCACAACTTGCTTAGCTATTCCCCAATTGATGGGCATCCCCTTAATTTTCAGTTCTTTGCCACTACAAAAAGAGCTGCTAATAATATTTTTGTATATACAAGTCTTCCTCCACTTCTGTGATCTTTTTGGCATACAACCCCAGAAGTGATATTGCTGGGTCAAAGGGTATGCAACTATTTATAGCCCTTTGGGCATAGTTTCAGATTGCTCTCCAGAATGGTTGAATCAGTTCACATATCTACCAACAATGCATTAGTGTTCCATTTTTCTCACATCCTCTCCAGCATTTGTCATTTTCCTGTTTTATCATCTTAGCCAATCTGACCAGTGAGATGTGGTACCTCAGAGTTGTTTTGACTTGCCTTTCTCTAACCACTAGTGATTTAGAGCATTTTTTTCATGTGCTTATAGATATCTTTAATTTCTTCCTCTGAAAACTACCTGTTCATATCCTTTGACCATTTATCAATTGGGGAATGACTTGTATTCTTATAAGAAATGATGCTTCTTAAGGAAGAAAACAATGACAATAACAGATAACAAAAGACAGAGAGACAAGAAGTTAAAAAAAATCTAAGTAGATTTTCTGAATAATAGTAATAATGAAACCAGTAGAATTAGAATTTTTAAAATGAAGAGGCAGAAGGAAAATTAATTGAACTCAAAAACCATATAAAACACAAATACACATAAACACTCTACAAAATAAAATATATATTCTGAAGATAGGGATAAAGAGAAAATAGAAAGCTTTTAGGTCATTTGGGAAAAAAACATATGAAAGCAATAGTCAAAGAAAGGTGAGAGGAAAATTGAATGAAGTTTTTAGAAAAGGATAACAAAATACAAATGGAAAAAATCTCCAGTACCCTGAAAAAAAAAAAGTTTTGTTCACCAGAAAAACCAACATACGCAATCTTTAGAATGACAACATCAAACAACACATAAAAAATGAAGAAGGAAAAGAAGCCTTTTCACATTCCATGGAAAATCAGTAAGAATAATACAAGTTTTCTCCTTGTTTACATGAAATCAAGGAAAGACTGGAATATACTAGGCAAAACAAAGACTAGTTGGCACCTCAAAATTATATATTTTGCAAAGCTAAAACTAAGAATTATGTGAAATAACTTAACGATCAATAAAACTGAAGAACTCAAGTCATTCCTTCAAAGGAGACTAGAAGAGGGATAGTCCAAACTTCTATATACTTTACTCACTTATAAACTTTGCAGAGTTCAGTGAATTTTTGGTCCTGAATCAACACAACGAAAGTTGGTCATGGAGACTAAAGAAGAGGGATTTTTGCTTCCCATACATAGTTTCCTCTTGGCTGCTAAAATGTGCTGTTGGTGAGCTCCCTTACCTGGGCTGCTTGCTGGTGAGATCAACAGCAGAAAGGTGGGACACTTCCTGCCTCTTCTTACTCTTCCCAACATTCTCCAGTTGAAGGACAGCTTTTGCCTCTACTTTTATTATTATTATTTTAAGAATAATAGTCTCAACATTAAGTATTGAGAGGTATGTCCAAGTATTTTGACCTTGAACAGAGGAAAATGTAAAACCTTGGGAGTAGGGTGGAGAAGAGGATATAGAAGAGCTTTGCCGGCAACTTTTGCTAGCTAGACCAACGCACAGACTGTATTAATGACAACACTAAAATAATCACCATATCTTACATTTGCATGATACTGTATATACATATATGCATGTGTTTATATAACGGGTCTATGTAGATACATGAATATATGATATATGCAATATGTGTAATTATATACCTCTATATCAGCAGTTCTCAACCTGTGGGTCAAACGACCCTTTCACAGGGGTCACCTAAGACCATCAGAAAACACATATTTCCGATGGTCTTAGGAACCAAGACATCGCTCCTCTATCTGTCTCCAGGCGGGTCTATCCACATGCAGATATGCCCACATACGAGTATTAAAGGGTCATGGCATTAGGAAGGTTGAGAACCACTGCTCTATATAGTAGTTGCAAAATATACACACGAATGTGCATGTGTCTAACCTTAAAAGAATGTAAAATTGAGAACAGAGACTGTTTTCACTTTTGTCTTTGTATTTCCAGAGCATAGCATGGTGTGTGGCATGCCAAGGGTGTTTAATAAATGCTTGTTGACTGATTGAGGGATCAGGGAGATGATCTCTGATATCTCTTTGAGATGTATGATATTATGCCTTATGGAGGTGATTCATAGTGAGCCTCAAAAGGCAAATGGAGGGTTTGGAACTTAATCCTTGATCTAACAGGAACTCAGTGGGGACTTTTGCACAGATTGATGCTGTGTATAAAGGATTCTGGAACGTTTGCCTGACGATGATGCACAGGCTGAACTAGGGCACCAGTTAAAGAAAGAACACTGGAAGTTAGGAGACCTGGGTCCTCCTAGCTCTGCTCTGCATGCCCTTGTATAAGACATTCTTTTCTGTGGGTCTCCCATGATGAGGCCTTCTAGGGCTAAATCTATGCTTCAGTGACTTCAAAGTTCTCTTCTAGTACTAATCTATGATGCTCCGATATGATATCAGGAATGATGGTTGAGGTGGGAGAAGGATGGGATTTTGAAAATAACACACACACAAAAATTCTCCTGTGGATTTTGCAGCCCGACTCCTGGGCTGGGTTAATGAGCTTCCCTAGAAATGATTGGGCCTCCTTACTGAGTGGTCCAGAATGAATGCAGCATCTCCATCACTTGGGGATGGCATCCAAAAGGAAAATCAGCTGTTCTCAGTCTCTTTCCACTAATGAGCTCCAAGTGCTGGGCTCCCCTGCTAACTCTCTCTCCCCCCCTCCCAGTCATTGTAGGAAAAAATTATGAATTTTTAAGCATATACAGCACCCATTGTTTGTGATTACATTAGACCTTCAAAAGGAAGCAGGAGCATAAATTTTGAGATGAATAGCGGTACACGGGATGCTTGCCTCTCGGCTTGACTTCAATAACTTATCTCAATGGAGCCCCACCAGAAAGCTTCTTAGGCACTCTAGCTCTCAAGAAGATGAGCTGTGAATGCAGGCAGAATTATAAGACAGAGGGGCTTTATTGCAACAGTGAACAAGCTGAAAATTACAAGGTAATGGGATCACAGCGGGAGGCCCTCCTACCCTGCCATTAGCTAACTCAGACAATGATCGTGGCAGAAGCAGGCTGGGTTATATATGCGCCACACAGGGCAGATGCTCATGGCATCTCCATCCTGGTGGAGCCCGGAGATAATGGCACTGGGGAAGGTAGTCTCCACCTGGCTGCTAGGGGCTGTGACCCCACCTGCAGAGATGCACAGAATCCCCTGCCTTCCCTTAGTTCTCTCAAAAATCTTCTCACTGTGTATTTTTTTATTTTTGGTCTATGTATTATGATAGTAGGGAGGGTTTCTGAGAGCATCAGGGAAGGCCTCAGAGGAGATGCTCATCATATCAATTGTACTGATGGAGAAGCTACTCCTGATAAAGGGTTGTCTGTGCTAAGGTTGGATGTTAACCCTTAGGTGACCTTGAATAAGTCACATAAACATTTTGGGCCTCAGTTTCCTCATCTGTCAAATAGGGAATTGGGATCATGGTCTTTAAGGCCTCTTGCCACTCAGGAATGGTAAGAGGTAGGTTGGGGGTAGTGGATCATTTATTTGTAGATGAAAAGGACCTCAGATTTGACGTCAACTGCAAGTTTATTTAGAGTCTGTTTTGTAAAGGGGGTCACATAGGTGGTAACTGGTAAAGCCCAGGTGCAAATTCAGCTCTTTAAACCCAAATCCAGCCTATTTCCAATGTACCACCTTAAATTCCTGCCTCTGACAGCTTTGATTAAGGTCCACTTCATTCTCCCTCAGATTGCTTGTGTAAAATGAGGTAGGGGGACTGGATTACCTCTGAGACTACTTATAGTGCTAGACCTATGGGTTTTTCCCATCATTTAGTCCCAAACCTCTCATTTAATAGAATAGGAAACTGAGTCCCAAAGAAGGGTGATCATTTCCCCAGGGTCACCCAGAGTTAACGGCAGGAATCAAATCCAGGTCTTCTGACTTTCTGATACAGTATGTTTTCTGTTTTTTCATCCTACCACATGGCCTGCCTTCTCCTTTGTATAGTCAACTTTCAGTTGTCTGGCAGAATGGGGGAGGGACAGGGTTAATCTAAATGTTAATCACATGTGCTAAACAAGTGTCTTTGGTGTGACAGGCCCTTTGGCTATTCCCCTTGGGGAGTGTCCATCAAGGAATCCCTTGCATAAGCTCCAAAGATCATGTTAGTGTATGGTTTCACAATTCATTTCCTCCAAATCTTTTTTAACCATGTTTCCCAGGCAGAGTGATAAAGGATAGATTTGTATTTCCCCTCCTCTCTCTTCTCCAGTTTGACTCCTGTGAGTGCTGGGCTTAAGAGTCAGGAAGATCTGGCTTTGAATCTTATCTCAGCCGTGTGGCATGCTGAGAAAGTCACCTCAAATTTCTGGACTTCTATTTCTCATCCATGAAATGAGAAGGCTGGACTCGGTGCTCCTGAAGCTCTCCTCCAATCATAAATCTATGAGTTTGTTATAAAAATGAATTGGCCAAAAGGAATAAACAGAGGCATGAGGGCAAGCTAAAGGTCTAGATCAGTGGTTCTCAACCTTCCTAATGCCACGACCCTTTAATACAGTCCCTCATATTGTGGTGACCCCCCAAACATAAAGTTATTTTCATTGCTACTTCATAACTGTAATTTTGCTACTGTTATGAATTGTAATGTAAATATCTGATATGCTGAGTGTATTTTCATTGTTACAAATTTAACATAACCCACAGGTTGAGAACCACTGGTCTAGATAATCTGCTAAGTGAACATCTGATCTCAGAATCATGGAGACTAACATTGGTTTGCTAGTATCCACTTATAATCTACTGTGTGGAGGGGATCTATGGGACATCAGAACTGTAGGCATTGTTCCTCTGCTCAAGGACATTCTTATCTTTTGTAGGAGAGGGGATAGATTATGAGAAATAGTGGTAGTGGTCATAGCAGCAGCAGCAGCAGCAGGAGTAGTGGTGATGGTGGTAATAGTAGCAGTTAGGAGGAATAGTGGTAATAGTTGTAGTCGTAGTAGTAGTAGTAGTACTGTTGGTAGTGGTGGTAATAGTAGTACTACTAGCAATAGCAGTAGTGATGGTAATAGGTGGTGGTAATAGTAGTAGTTAGGAGGAGGAATAATAGTTGTAGTGGTAGCATTAGTGGTCATGCTGCTGGTGGTCATGGTGATAGTAACAATAGTAGTTGGCAGTGGTGGTGGTGGTGGTAATAGCAGTAGTACTAATAGTAGTAGCAGTAGTAGTTAGGAGGAGGAGTAATAGTATTAATATAGGGCCTGCTAGGCACCAGGCAGTGTACTAAGCACTTTAAAATTTTATCTCATTTGATTCTCATAGAAATCTGAGGAGTTAGGAAAAGGCAATATGGGTTCAAATGCAGAGTCACAACCTGTGCCTGTGTCACATAACTGGACAATTATAATCTGGGCAAATTCAGTTGGGTGGAAGGTGGGCACAGCAGTGCACTAGGATGGTGGTAGACATTGTAGGAGGAGCTTATCTGTCCCTTGCATCCCTCCCCATCCAAACTGGGGCTTTAGAGACGACAATGAAAAGGGCATCCCAAAGGTGCTAGCCTAAGGCACTGATGCTACATACTACCAGAGAGCTAGGAGGAAAGGCACAGGGAAAGATGGTCTTTGGGTGAATGATGGATGCCCCCCCCCCAGCTGTTGTCCAAACATCCAAGGGTCAAAGCCTCATTTGGCACATGCTCTGATCAAGCACTAAGGGCTGTGACTCAATCTGCGGGTTGGAATTGAGGAAAAGGAGAGATCATTGTACACTGAGGTAAACAGGGCTGGCTTCCTGGAAAAGTAAGATTCATTGATGGAGAGGAATTCAAAGAAGATACAAGAGAGAGAAAGAGAGATACAATAATGTCACTGATTTTTTTTTGATCCAGCACAGCTTTAGAAGAAGACTCTGAGATCTACTTGGTTGCTTTCATCAAAACCTATAGCTCTGAAGGTAAAAGAACAACAGACTAGGGGGCCTTGGCCCTGCCACTGTCTGGATCAAAGCAAATCATATTCTCTTCCTGGGTCTCAGTTTTGTCATTTGTCAAAAATAATGTATTTGAATTGAATGGAGGCTCCCTGGGCTCCTTCCTTCCTTCCTTCCTCTCTCTGTCTCTCTTTGTCTCTCTCTGTCTCTGTCTCTGTCTCTCTCTCTCTTGCTTTCTCCCTTCCTTCCTTCTTTCCTTCCTTCCTTCTTTCCTTCCTTCCTTCCTTCCCTCCTTCCATATTTGTATACTCCGCACCCAGTGCTGTGCCTGGTACACAGTAGGTGATACTTACTGCTTAATGGGCACCTTAGTAGAACAGAACAAGCACTGACCAAAGCCTGAGGACCTGAGATTGGCTGCTGTCACTCAAATGACACTGAACAAATCGCTCAACCTCAGCACCTCCACCTGTAATGTGAGGGTGGGACCATATTTTTGTTCAACTTGAGAACTTCATTCCTTGAGTTCTAGAATCAGACATTGAATGCTCTCTGGTCTAACATTCCATGATCTGCAGTTTGGAACCTTCAAGTCGATATTCAGGGATCATGGGATCACAGCTGTAGAGTTGGAAGAGACCAGAGAGGCCACTGAAGCTACCTGCCTCATCTTACTCATGAGGAATAAGCTGAGAGAGCTTAAGTGACTTGCTTAGCTAGTAAGTGTCTGAGGCTAGATTTGAACCCACATCTTTGGGAATCAAGGGCAGTGATTGTCCATTACCCTGTGCTGTTAATAATAAGAGAGCTAACTCCCTCAGCATGCTGGTGTCCCGTGGCTTACACTTTTACAACGCTCTTCTCTCCGACGATAGAGGACCACATTTTAAATGAAGCAACCTAAAGTTTGTTTTCCCCTCCAGCAGGAAAAATAAAACCTTACGTAGGTCAAGTGGCTACCAAAATGAAGGCACCTCACTGCTGAGCAATCCTCAGTCTGCTTGTCTTTCCCAGAGATCCCCTGGTGCATGTTAATGAGAAACATTTTCAATATGTGTTTTTAACCTCATGTAAACAAGGCCTGGGCTGTCATCCAAAGTCAGAGGTAAAAAAAAAAAAGAAGAAAGCAGTTAATTAGGTTAGAAAATTATAACAATAGAACCAGGTACAGCTTCCAGCGGCGAGATGGCCTGTTTGCTACATGAGAAATACATTCATCACCCTTCAAGGTGGTCACTGGAGTTCATCGATAGGCCTGCAGGCCTCCATCTTCACTACAAAAAATGTTCAATGGAGGGTAGGGGATGCCTTTTAATCCTTCAGTTACCTCTCTCCTGAAGGGCCTAGGAGGATGGGAACAGCGGAAAGTGACAGATCCCCTGAGGTATGAGAAATAGGAATTTGTCATTGGGCTGCCTTGCAACATTATCAAATGTTCATATTATCAAGCATTCTTCCTGTGAGTCTTCCTCCCTGAAGGCAGCCTGGAGTCATGTCTCCTTAAAGTTTTTCCACTGCTTAGTCCAGCACTGCACATAAGGCAGGTTCTCAATAAATATTTGCTGAGCAGTAAAAGGAGGGAATGGATGAGGGCTTAACCCGTTGGAAGCTCTTAGTGGAGAGTTTCAAAAGAAAAATAGGATGTTAGTAACATTATAAATGCAATGGACATTACGTGAGGCTGTGTGAGTTGGATAGAGGGATGTGTTTGTTTTCAGATTCTAGATCTGATGCTTAATAACTGTGTGACCCTGGGCAAGTCACTTAATCTCACTGAGCCTGTTTCCTCATCTCTGGAATGAAGTTAATAAGCCCAAGAGTATTTTCTTCACAATCAATCAGTTAGCAAACATTTATTATGTGCCTAGTCATGGGGGTATGATGAAAAGTAAAAACATATCCACTGCCTTCAGAATGCTTATAATTGGAGGAGAAAACAGACAAAAATGTGATATAAAATATAAAAGATATATTCAGTGTAAATAGAAGGTAATCTCAGAAGGAAAGCAATAGGATTGGAGGGGCCAGAAAAGGTCTCCAGAAGAAAGTAAGATTCAGCTGAGTCGAGAAGGAAGATGGGAGTTCAAGGTGAGGGAGAAGAACCTTGCTAGAAGGCTCCAGTGGGATCATAGGGTCATAG
>CM053584.1:376540784-376560784 GCA_028627135.1 Pseudochirops cupreus
ATATACACACATATCTTTTAGGACTTTCTCCATTAGAACGTAAGCTCCTTGAGGTCAGATAATACTATTTGCCCTTCTTTGTAGTTCCATCTAGCTCTTAGCTACTGAGCTAAGACACAGTGAACACTTACCAAATGCGTACTGATGGATTGATTGAAAGACAATCTAGTAAAAATTAAAGATTATAATAATGTGGACAAAGGGCAGCAAGCAGAAGGCTCGCTGATGCAAATCAGAGACTTTCTTTCAGCCTAGCCTTAGCAAGATGTGGATATTCTCAGTCTTTGTTGTATGAATGGGCAACAACAGCCCACAGCCGTTAGAGTCCGGAGGTTCTCAACCTTCCTAATGCCGTGATCCTTTAATATTCATATGTGGGTGTATCTGTATGTGGGCGGACCCGCCTGGAGATGGATAGAGGAGCGGTGTCTTAGTTCCTAAGACCATCAGAAATATGTGTTTTCTGATGGTCTTAGGCCACTCTGTTCGACCCCCAAAGAGGTCACGACCCATAGGTTGAGAACCACTGCATTAGGCTGAACATGCATTATATAGAATTCAACTTTTGGACAGCAATTCCTTAAGTTATTGAAGAATCCTGTGGGAATCAAAAGAAGATTGGGTTCATATACTAGATGATTGTTGTTTCAACATCCCTGTTCTTCATCAAAATGTATACCAACAAGACAACTTCCAACTTCTAATTGTCATTCATTTTAATACTCTGAGTCATAGTGGACAGAGCCATAATTCAGTGTATTCAAAGTTAAGAGAATAGGGACAATGTTATCCACCCATTAAATCTACTCCAAGATAAATTTAAAATCTTGCTTCTTCAAGGTAGAGAAACACTCAGTTAGTGGCTCAACCAGACTTAAGCAACATCTCCCTTTTGATCTGGCAATTGCAGTCTCCTTGGGAGGGGCCGAATCAAACTGAATTCCCCCAAGTACTTTGGGTCCTTTATGTTTGTTTCGCTAGGCTAGCTCTGGTTCTTTCTCATAGTAAAGTTGGTAAATGCGAGGCCACCTGAGAAGCAATTAAACCAGATCAGACCATCTTTCCTGTTCATTTCATCTTGCCTTAAATCCTCTATGTATCCAATGAACTGGGAAGAACTCACAGTGCTTTATGTTGATTGCTCCAGTAGGGGTCAGTGCCTAATGAGATGGATCTTTATGTGTGACCCCCAGCAAGAAGACTGCAAATGAAAAAATAAGAGGCCTTGAGGGGCTCATTCTCAGAGCTGCCTGAGGAATCCGAGAGTCTGGAAGGAATGGTGCCAGGCTGGTAGAAACACCAGATCTCCCAAGCTCAGTGGGACTGCAAGGTGTCGGTCCTATCTGGCCTACCACAGCCAGAATGCCCAGTAGCTGTGAAGCTGGAAATGAAACAGTGAATCCCTTCTTTCAAATGACTAACTCCAAAGACCAGCTGCTACATCAAAAAGTCTGTGCCAATGTTTATATGCAACATTTATCCAACTCTGTTGTCCACAATGGACTTTCCATAGGGGCAAATTGTGCTTTTGAGGACTTTGTGACATCATCATATCCTTGGTTTAGTCAACGCCTTTGTTAATACCTTTAGAGATAAGGATAGAGACTGAATGTGTGATCTCCTTGGCCCAGGGAGCTCCCAGATGAGGAAACTTCCTTTCCCGAGGCAGGTCAGCGCCTTCTCTGAAAGTTGACATTCCAGCGATTTGCCCAGAGTCTCATAGTTGGCACGTGTCAGAGGCAATCCCTCAACCTGAGTATTCCTGGCTTTGAGGCTAGCTCCCCAATCATCATGCCACACCATCTCTATTGACACACCAATAAGAGTTGGAAGATGAGTGCAACGTTCCCTTCTTTTAAATCAAAATATTTAAATACCCTTCTTGATCTCAGTAAATCCAACTGAATTCCACAACCACTTATTATACTTACTATATACATAGCTCATTGCTAGGAGTTTGAGGACACAATGACAAAAGATGCCTTACTGTTGTCCCTTCCCTCAAGCTTGCATGTAGCTGGACAAAGGGGTTGAGACAGCGCTTTATGTAAAGAGTATATCTGGAATAATAAAAGTAGAGAGTGATGGGGTAGGGTGGGCTGGGGTGGCAAAGGAAAAACCCAAGTAAAAGGCTCCAGAAAAATGTGAGGAGACAGTCATCACTGGAGGGGGAGGCATTAGTACTGTGCGTTGCAAATGAGAGGGAATGGACTGTGCAAAGTTAGAGAGATTAGAGGATTATATATTCGAAGGTGGAAGAGACTTCAGAAGGGAACTAGTCCAATTCTTCCATTTTACAGCTGAGGAAACTGAGACCCATTGATGTTAAATTATTTGCCCTAGGCTACATGGGTAGTGAGTGTCAGGAGGCAGGATTTGGACCAAGAGTTACTGTTCCTTCATAATAGAAGCTTGAAGATGTTGGTTCCCCCAAGTCACACAGCTAGCAAGATCCCAGACTTGATCCCAGATCCCCGACTCCAAATTCAGTGATATTGTCTGCTTAGAGAAAGGAGAAGCCAGACTCCACGGAGGACTAAGAGAAGAAATGGTAAGCAGGGTTGTTCTGCTCCTCATCCTTGGTTTTTAGCAAGGAGAGTGGGTGGGAAAGCAGAGCAGAGGGAGGCCAAATTCTTTCACTGATTGACTGCACGTCTTAGGGGAAATTGCTTAATTTACCAATCCCTCAGTTTCCCCATTTGCAACAATAACATTTAATTGTCTGAAAGGTACTTGGAGAACTTTGAAGGGAAGGCACGGCATAAAAGCAAATTATTCTCATTATCCTTTCGGGGAATTTTCTTCTGGCATCCTGGCAGCCCGAGCCAGAGATGTTCTCGATTGATGTGACCTGAGAGAGCAGTAAAAAGCAAGGATGTTGGGAAGTAATTTGGGCTGCCTGCAGAAGAGAGATGGGAAGACAGCAGTTTGCTGGGCTTTGCTTAATTGAGAGCTCCTCCTGTTTGCGAGGGAAAAAGAAAAACTGGCAAGGGGCACTGACTGACATGAAGACAGAGCCCAGGCCATGCCAGCATGATGAGGCCAGACAGGAAATGGATTTGAAAGAGAATCCTTTGTAAGAGACACAGCAGTGCTAGGCACTTGCTTTTCCACCTGGGCTCTGCTACTTGGTGCAGAGATGGGCCTCCAGCTGTGTTCTGGGTTTACGACAAACTGGAAATCATAAACAGCATTTGGGTTGAGATTTTATTCAAGTTCCTTTTCCTCCAGCACCCAAGGTTTCTAAAACAGGTCCAGATTCATTCCCAGGGAGATGTTATGCAAGAGGCTGGTCCCCATAAGTGCTTGTGGACATATGGCACATCACCTGGGAAGCACCTATTACATGCTAGGTGTTGTGCTGAGTACTTTACAAATATTGCTGGTCAGAATCTGGCTCTGGGGGTGGGGAGTGACAGTCAAGAATAAAGAAGAGCACGGTCAGAGGGTGCATTGGGAGAGTCTTAGCATCCAGGCCTGGGAAGGTGTTGGTCCTTCTGTATTCTACTCCAGCCAGACCACAATGGAAGTACTACATTCAGTCTGAAGCATTGCATTCTGGGAAAGGCATTAATTAGCTGTCAACTTAGTATATCAATCAGCCAATAAATATGTATCAGGCCTATACCAAGTGCCTGAAACTCTGTTAGGTGCTGATCATACAAATGTGAACCAGACTCTGCCTTCAACATAGTACAAATGGGAGAGAAAACATAGACACATAAATTAACATATTGAGAATACATACACAATGAGTATGAGGCAGACTGGGAGGGAGGGAATTAGCAGTGAGAGGGGCCAGGAGAAGGTTCATACAGAACAAAGCTTTGTAACTTTTTGTGTATGTCCCAGACCCCTTGGAAGTCTGGCAAAACCTAGGCACCCTTTCTCAGGATGATGTCGTTAAATGCACAAAGTGAAATGTGTGGGATTACAGAGGAAACAAAGTTAGGATTTCCCCACATTCGAGTTCATGGACCCTTAGGAAATCAATCCATGCTTCAGCGAGTCGCCATTGTGGATGGAGTACTGGATTTGGGAGGCAGAAAACCTTGAGTTCAAATTCAGCCTCAGACACTTAATAGCTGTGTGACCCCAGGCAAGTTACTTCACTTGGGTCTGCCTCAGTTTCCTCAACTGTAGAAAGAAGTTAATAGCACCTGCCTCCCAGAGGTACTGTGAGGATCAAATAAGAAGATATTCGTAAAGCACTTAGCCTAGTGTGGGGCATATAGTAGGTGCTTAATAAATGCTTGTTTCCCATCTTCTTTCCTTCTTTCTAGGTCCGCAGACCCCAGTTTAAGAACTCCTGCATAGAAGGTTTCACTCCAGCTCCGTGTTGAAGGATAACAATGATTTCAAAAAGTGAAGGTGAACAAGGAAGGCAATGGATAGACGGCTAGACTCAAAGGTGAGAAGAGTCCTTCCTCAGATACTGATCATGAGACCCTGGACAAGTCACTTCATCTCTCAATGCCCCAGGCAACTTTCTGAGATTATAACTTGCAGAGCAGATGCATTTCTACACTGGTGGAGGGAGTTTCCCTACTGGGAGTTCCTTTTGCCATAAAATTGCGGGTTTGGTCCAAAAATTCCTTAGCTGAAGAGCATACAGAGGAGGCAGGATGGGGGGGGGGGTGTCTTTGTGACAATGAATGAATGAAAGGATGGGTGGGTGGGTAGATGAATTAAAATAAAGTGAGGCTATTTAAAATGGAAAAGAGAAAAGGGAGGGGGGAATGGGCTGTCTACAGGAATATGAAGAGGCACTATATGGATGCCATGTGGTAGAAGTGAATTTGCCTGTAAATTAAGAGGCAAAGAGGTGCAAGGGAGAGAATTCTGGATTTGGGGCCAAATGACCTGGGTTCAAATCCTGGTTTTGTTTCTTATCACCTGTGTGATCCTATGCAAGTTACTTCATCTCTCTTGGCTCCTTTGCAGGATAAAACACGACTTCCTACTTGGCCTTTTGAACCCTTCACATTCTGCCTGCAATCTCTTTCTAGACCAATTGTGCATTTTCTTCATTTTATCGCATATTACTCACTGTAAGTCTCAGTGAAAGTGACTTATTTGCTGGTCCCCAGGGATGACATTTCATGCCTGGAATGGACTCCTTCTCCACCTCTAACTAGTTAAGTATTCCTAGTTGTTGTTATGGAGTCATTTCAATCATGTCTGCTTCTTTGTGGGATTTCTTGGCAAAGAGATGAGAGTGGTTTGCCATTTCCTTCTCCAGGTCATTTTGCAGGTGAGAAAACTGAGGCAGAGTTAGGTGACTTGTTCAGGGTCACAAAGTTAGTAAATGTCTGAGGCCAGATTTGAACTCAGGAAGATGAGTCTTCCTGATTCCAGTCCCAGTGCTCTGTGCACTATGGCTCCTCCTAGCCATCCCTAGAAGAATTTCTGAATTCTTTTCATTCTCAGTTCAAGAGCCATATGTGTATGATCATGTATAATCATACACATCCCATCCTGGTCCTTCTAGTGGCTAGGGTGCTCTCAATAGGAAATTATTTTTTACTTATTCAGCTTAACGTAACATACAGAAATCTGGCCTTGAAATTATGAAGGCCTGGATTGCCTCTGAAATGTACTGACTATGGGACTCTGGGCAAGTCACCCTCTCACTGCCCAAGGCAGCTTTCTAAGACCATACATTGCAGGGCAAGGATTCATCTACATTGATAAAGGCAGTTTCCTCCCTGAGAGTTCTCTCTAGCAATGAAATAACAGCTGCAGAACACTGCCATTCCCCCAAAGTGATGCTTCCTTATTTTTCAGGTGAATAAGCTGAGACTCCTAGCCATGAGGAAGCTTATCCGAGGTCACCTTAACAGCAAAGGTTTGAGTTAGGACTCCATGGAGGCTCTGGTTTTTCTCATGGTACCAGAGAGACAGAAGGCAGACTCTTCTACCAGTGAGTATGTAATAAAAACCTGGAAAAAGTAAGGAAGAAGTCACGCATACCACGGCTCATTCGGTAACTGTTTCAAGGGAGAGGCCTCTCATGCCTTCCTAGGCTTAGAACCAGAAGGGGCCTCAAAGGCCATCAGGTGCAACCCCCTCAGAAAGGAAACTGAGACCCAGCAAAGTTATATTACTTGCCCGTTGTCACTTCAAGACCAAAAATCAGGGTTGAGCTTACCTGACTCTACTTACCCAGTTGTCCTTTATTATTTAAATTATCTTACAGCTCAGGCAACAAAGGGTAAATGCCTGCCTGCCTTCCTCCTCACTGGCCTTGCCGTGATGGAAGAGCCCATCTTCCCATGGGCCCTCCACCCAGACCCTGCCATTAATAATAGGCCTTAACTGATGAAAAGGTCACTTGCTACTGGAGCGTTCGGGGAGTCTCACCGACATAGTGTTTTTAGCATGAGAAGAGCAGGATTTTTAATGGAGAGAAAATTTCTTTGATCATAGGAGCAAAGCTGTACTGGGCACAGGTTCAAGGTGAGTCCAACGGCTCTTACTTTGCATCTGCGTTTCCATCTTGCTGAGATTAATTCACATTTCAATTGCTCGTATCCCTGATCGAGGTACTAGAACGGAGTACTTTTCTTTGTTCTCTTCACTAGCAGCACCGCCAAGGTCAGGCATCAGGCAAGGTGAAGAGCAAGGGGAGATTTTTGAGGGGAGAACGAGGCAGTGTAAGCTTTTCTGGATGAGCCGTGGAGCTGAAGCAGTTGGAAAATGTAAGGGGGCTGAAGCTCTTGTGAGCAAGAGAGCTAGGAAGTGGCCTGATCCTACCGCGGCCTCACGAGAAGAGCTCACTGCCGAGTCCTCTCAGCATCTTGGCTTTATAAAGTGGCTGTAATAATACTTGTCTGAAAAGGGGCTGGTGATCCTCTGCTGAGGCCAAAAGGGCAGGCTATTTCAGACGGGTGATAGCTGCTTGGAGACTCCAAGCTCTCATACAATAAAGGCCTTGCAAGGCTGAGATGGAGGAAATTACAGGAGTATTGGGAAAGAAAATTCTTCAGGGTGAGAAAAAGAATGGAAGATGTCTGGCTATTGACCATGAACAAGGCAAGGCATTATTAGTGCTATTGCAGGAAAGGAAATCCATATGTTCTAATGCTCAGCCTTACAAATGGCAGGCATCATTGTGGAGTGGTCACAAATGCCAAGATTTTTTTTTTAAGCCAAAAACAAAGTTTAAAAAGCTCACTCTTTTTGTATCAATAGTTGGTACTGGATTTTAAAAAATCATATTATTTTTTTTTAAAAAAAACCCTTTTTTTGTTTAATGTGAGGAAGATTTTATCTACTTAGGTCCCAAAGCAAAAGACTAATTACCCTTCAAATCATGTAGGATACATATAGGACTTTTGCCCCACCCCGACAGTGAATCTTTAAATGGAAGGTTCTGGGTAAATGTTACTGTCTGAATTTAAGAGAAAGCTATGTCTACCTGACTCATTTAAACTTGGTCAAGACCTGGCTATGAGCTAAGCCCATTTTCACGATGATTTTGATCTTCTGTCTCCCCATCCACTCATATACCCCCCTCTCATCTTTGTTGTTTTGTGTCTTCCTTCCCTCCTTCCTCCCTTCTCTCCTTGCTTCTCTTCCTCTTTCACTCCTCCCTTTTCCCTTTCTTCCTTCCTTCCCTCCTCCCTCTCTCCCTTCCCTTCCCTTTCCTTCTCTTTTTTTCCTTACTCCCTCCCTCCCTTCTTTCCTTCCTTCCTCCCTCCCTCCTTATTTACTTCCTTCTTTCCTCTCTCTCTTCCTTCCTTTCTTCTTTCCTTCCTTCTGTCCTTTTTCCAGGAAAATCCCAACAAATTTAAATCTTGAAAGGTGGATGGAGAGTTTGGGGAGCTGTTAGCAAATGATAGCAGCAGTTCAGGAGAGTGAGCAGTTGGTGTGAAGACAATCCACTGGGGGTTTGGGAAAATGATGAGAGATACAATATCAACATGTAAGGGATCTAGTGGGCATATGGAAGCATGGGGATAGAGGTTTGAGCTGTAACGCTTGGTAAAAGTCACAGAATCAAAGTATTAAAGCCAGAAGGTACCATGGAAGTCTTCCAGTCCAATCCCTTCATTTATTAACAAGGAAATCAGGGCCAATAATGATTAAGACGCTTGTCTGAGGTTGCACAGGTAAGGAAGGATAGAAATGGGATTTGGCCTTAGATCTGGTGCTTCTAAGTTCAGTGATCTTTTCTATTGTGTTGCACAGATCCTAGAGGGCCGATGGTTTGCACTTTGGAATTCTGTGGATAAACAAAAGGGACCCTGCCATGAGAGCTGGGGCTGATGGAGAAGGACTCTGGAGAGGAGGACCAAGTGCAAGGCAGGGCCCAACATATCCTAAAAGATCTAGAGGACAGGGCAAGTTTCCAAGAGAGGAAATATTTACAGAATGAGATGGGCAGACCACAGCTAGAGTATTGCTGTCTTCAGTTTTATGGACCACATTTTCAGAAATGAAAACAATAATTTGGAGAGTAGTTAGAGAGGGGCAACCAGTGGAATGAGGGACCCCAAGTTTATGCTACATAAAGATGAGCTTTAAAAAGTTTTAGGTTTTATTTAGGTGTTAAAAAACTATTTTTAATTTGTGGAGTAAAATGAGCATTTCCATAACATAGTATAATAAAAAAAAAAGATAATTGCGTATGAAACTGTAAATCTTCTGTCTATGACTTACTATTCCTTTGAGCTCAATGATTTTAGGAAAACACAGAAAGACTTGAATGAAATACTGAAGAGTGAAATGAGCAGAACCAAGAGAACATCATCTATAGCGACAGCAATATTTTTCATTTAGGTTAAGGAAGAGAAGATGTGGGTAGAATTTGTGATTATGGATGGTGGGGGAGATGATAGCTATAACTGGACTCAGTTTAAATGACTCCATTTTAAATGGCTCAGAAAGATCCAGTTTGCTCCACTTTAGCTCACATAAGCAGAACTAAAAGCAAAAGGTGAAATTTCAAAGAAGGAGACAAATTTTATGTCAGGACAAATTTCTCAACAAATTGTCATGATCAAAAAGAGGAATGAGTTTCCTTGGGATGTAGTGAGCTCCACATAATTTTAAGTCTTTAAGCAAAGACAGGAAGACCACTTGCCATAGATATCATAGAAGGGAATCTCGTATAGCTGTGGTTTGGGCTAGATGGCTACTGAGGTCCTTGGCAGCTTTGAGATTCAGTGGTTCTGAGAAAATGAAGTCACTGAGATGATGAGGGTTCAGTTATTTGGTCTAGGTACAACAAAGACTAGAAACAAGAGAATAAGGGGAAAGGTCCGTTACTAGAACAAGGTCAGAACAAAAGCAACAGAGCTGACAATATTGAAGTTCTAGAAAAGAGGCTCTTCTGTGCACTACTGAAGGCCCAGGAGGATCAACTTAAAGAGGGCGAAACTGGGAGGGAATCAGGGAGCCAGGAAAGCAGCCCAGGACCAGAGCTGGGAATAGACTTCAGGTCTTCTAAATCTAATTTCCATCGTCTTTCCAGAGGCTTACTGTTTGTAATTAATAATACATCAGCCGCTGTGTAATACCAACACAGAAAGGGCAAAAAATAAATATTTCATGAAGTAGGAAGGTGACATGCAAACAGGAGGCTGTAGCGTAGCTACGTATCTCAGGAAATCACTCAACTGCTCTCAGGCTCGTTTACCTCATCTGTAAAATGGGAATGATAATAACACTTATATCACAGAGCTATGGTGAGGACCAAATGTGAAGTGCTTTGTAAACCTTAAAGTCCAAAATAAATATAAGTGTGTGTATGTTGTGTGTGTTTTTATACATGTATATATTTATAAAGTAAGTATATATATAAATTTGATATAAATAAAATTATACTGCTATTCCTCCAACGTTTGGCACATGGGGCGGAGGAGGGCAAAAGAGGCATTTTTCTTCCTTTCCTTATTTTTTCCTTCCTTTCTTCATTCGCAGGACACTGCCCTAGTTCAATGCCTCATCATCTCTCACTTTGACTATTATAATAATCTCCTAATTTGTCTTCTTGCTTCATTTCTATGCCCTCAACAATCCAGCCTTCACACATGCCCAAATCATCTTCTTTTAAAAATATTTATTATGCATTTATTTTTAATTTTTTTTAAAATTTGAGTACCATATTCTCTCCTCCCTTCCACCCACAGAGAAGGCAAACAATGTTATATCAATTATAAAATCATGCAAAACATTTTCATATTAGTAATATTGTACAAAAAACCAGAAAAAGAAAGAAACTGAGAAAACTATACTTCAGTTTTCACTAAGAATTCATCAGTTCTTTCTCTAGAGGTGGATAATATTTTATCAGGAGTCTGTGGAATTTTCTTGGGTGATTGTATTCATCAGGTAGCTAAGTCTTTCACATTTGATCATCTTTACAGTATTACTGTTACTATGGAGAATGACATCCTGGTTCTGCTCACTTCACTCTGCATCAGTTCCTATTTCCAATGTTTTTCTGAAGTCTTCTTCCCCATCATTTCCAATGTTTTTCTGAAGTCATCTTCCCCATCATTTCCAATGTTTTTCTGAAGTCATCTTCCCCATCATTTCCCATAGCACAATAATATTGTCTCAATCATCTGCTGTAACTTATTGTCATTCCCCAATTGATAGATGTCCTTTCAATTTCCAATTCTTTGCCACCACAAAAAGAGATGTTATAAATACGCCCTTTTCCTTTTCCTTTGATTTCTTTGGGGTACAGACCTAGTAGTGGTGTTGCTGGGTCAAAGGGTGTACACAGTTTTATAACCCTTTGGGCATTTTTCCAGATTGTTCTTTAGAATGGTTGGACCAGTTCAAGATCCCACTAACATTTCATTAGAGTACCTTTTTCCCTCATCCCTCCTGGCGTTCATCATCTCTGATAGGTGTGAGGTAGTAGCTTAGAGTGGTTTTAATTTGCCTTTCTCCAATCAATAGTGATTTAGCACTTTTTTCATATGATTATAGATAGCTTTGACAGTCTTCTTCTGAAAACTACCTGTTCATTTCCCTTGACAACTTATCAGCTGGGGAATGTAAACAGTTTAACTTTATTGCATACCGTATGATTTCTCTTTCACATTTATCTTTTTATGCTTCTCTTGAGTACTGTGTTTGAATATCAAATTGTCTATTCAGCTCTGGTCTTTTAATCAGGAATGCTTGAAAGTCCTATATTTCATTAAATATCCATTTTCCCCCTGAAGGATTATACTCAGTTTTGCTGGGAAGGCTATTTTTGGTTGTAATAATAGCTCCTTTGCTTTCCAGAATTTCATATGACAAGTCCTCCAGTCCCTTAACATGGAAGCTGCTAAATCATGAGTGTTCCCTGCTGTGGCTCCTCAGTATCTGAGTTATTTCTTTCTTGATGCTTACAATATTTTTCCCTTGCCAGGGAGCTCTGGAATTTGTCTATAATATTCCTGGGAGTTTTTCTTTTGTGATTTCTTTCAGGAGATTATTGGTGGATTCTTTAAATATCTGTTTTACCCGCTGGATTTAAGTTGTTGGGGCACTTTTCCTTGATAATTTCTTGAAATATAATGAATGTCTAGGCTTTTTTTTTTATCATTGTTTTCAGGTAGTCCAATAATTCTTAAATCTCTTCTATTTGATCTATTTTCCAGGTGAGTTGTTTTCCCAATGAATATTTCATATTTTCTTCTATTTTTTTATTCTTTTGATTTAATTTTATTATTTTTAATGTCTCAGAGTCATTGGCTTCTAGTTGCTCAATTCTAATTTTTAAGGAATCATTTTCCTCAGTGAGCTTTTGTACATCCTTTCCCATTTGGATTAGTCTGCTTTTTAAAGAGTTCTTGTCTTCAGTGAAGTTTTGTGCCTCTTTAACAGTTGGATCAATTCTGTTTTTTAAATTGTTATTTTCTTCAGCATTTTTTGTGCCTCTTCTACCAAGTTGTCAATTCTCTTTTCATAATTTTCTTGCATCACAATCATTTCTTTTCCCAATTTTTCCTCTACCACTCTTTCTGTTTCTTTAACTTTTCCAGGAATTCTTGCTGGGCTCTTGTCCAGTTCTCATTTTTTACTTGTAGCTGTTTTCACATTGTTGACTTCTTCTGAGTTTGTGCCTTGGTCTTCCCTGCCACTGTAGTAACTTTTTATGGTCAAGTTCTTGTGTGTGTGTGTGTGTGTGTGTGTGTGTGTGTGTGTGTGTGTGTGTGTATGTGTGTGTGTGTGCTCATTTTCCCAGCCTATTTCTTGACTTTGAACTTTATGTCAAAGTTGGACTGTGCTCATCAGGGCAGAGGGTGGAGAAGGCAGGGCATGCATTGTCCAAACTTCAGACTTTTTCATGCTCCTCTTTTCAGAGCTACTTCTGGGAATCTGCAAGTTTTTGGTGTTTCCATGGTAGTGTGATACTGGGAGAGGTAACCTGAATGTCACTGTGTGAAAGAGGCGTTATACTTGTTTTCTTCGGTCTTAGAGAGCAGCCTGAAGACCAATGGGTAATTTTTTTTAATCTCAAAATTGTTTTTGCAATTAACAATCATTTATTTTCTGTTTTCCCCACGTACTGAACAACAAAAAAGGGGGAGAAAGGAAAAAGAAAACCCTCAAAAATATGCAAAATAAATTTCCACATTGTCCAACAATGAATGTTTCATTCTGAATTCTGAATCCAACACCTCTCTGGCAGGAGGTATGTAGCTTGCTCTATTGCTGATACTCAGGAATCATTGCATTGACCAGAGTCTAACACCTTTCAAAGTTGTTTTTTCTCTATAATTTATTTTTACCATTGTATAAATTATTCTCTTAGTTCTATTCACTTTACTCTTTATCCATTCTTTGAAGTCTTCTCATTTTCCTTTGAAATTGTCCATTCTTTATGGCATAATAACATTCCATTGCTTTCATCTCCCATAACTTGTTTAACCATTCTCCAATAGGGGCCACTCCCTTCGTTTCCATATTTGTTTATTTTTTTGCTACAATGAAGAGATGTTATAAAAACTTTTGTATATAAGGATTCTTATTGTCTTTCTTTGAACTCTTTAGGGTATAGGCCTATCAGGGATATTGCTGGGCCAATTGGCTATGCATAGTTTAGTAATAGGTAAATGTTTGTAGAGGGAAATTTTGGCTGTCTATATGGAAAACCTTCTCACCAGATAGGGAAAAAGTGGCATCACCTTCTTTCAGAACTAGTAGGCTTTCCAAGTACAAACTAGCTGACTCTTTGCCATGATTTTGTAGAGGGGATTCAAGACTGGGCTGGGTTAACCGGCTTCTGAGATCCCTTTCCACAAGGAGATTGTATGATTCTGTATTTCTCAAGGTTGTGTTTCTGGCCCTGCCCCTCCCCCCTCACTCCCTACCTCCCCATCTCTCCACTCTGCAACTGATTTGTCCAACTCTAAGCACGTTTTCACATCCTTCTTTAATTTGATTAGTGACAGATGCTATTATCTGAGGAAATCTAGAGTGCCTCTTCCAGTGCTAATGAACTCCTGTATGCTGTGTGTGGGGATTTCAGAACAAGATGGATTTATTAATGAGCTCCTAATTAAAGGGACAGTTGCAGGGATTTTGCTGCTTGGTGGGGTTTGGGGTGGGGTGGGGGATGAAGAGCAAGGAAGGATGTTTCTATTTCTTATAAAGACAGACATCCATTTTATGGTAAGATGAACACATTTAAAACCTGGATTTAGATTCTTAAATGTCACAAAATAGAAACAGAATCAAAAGTTGCATTAAATTAAACAGGGTAGAAGGCTTGGGGCTCTTCTCCTGTTGCTATGGGGAATTCTCTTACCTTGTGATGGCTGCTCCAAAACCTAGCCCTCCCAACCTGCCATCCTTCAATTACTTGTTCTTTCATCTTACCAGCCCAAGTCCACCCCAACCCCACCAGAATCTGCCATGGGTATAAGCATTTTTAGCCATAACATGATCTGAGTATTCTGTCGTTTCATGTGAGTTACTTCCCAAATTATGTTGTAAGGTCCTTCAGGGGACAGACTGTATCCTTCTTTACACCTTCCAAAGGGCCTCACATAAGAACCAATGCCTATGAGAAGGTCAATATTTATTGATTAGAGACAGATAGAATTGCAGAATTAGGTCCAGCCAAATTTGTGTTTACTCATTTGTGAACAGGTTCTATCCCCCAACTGCATTTAAGCTCCTGGAGGGTAGGGAGTGTCTCATTTTTGCATTTGTATCCTCAGAGCCCAGTACCATACTTGCCCATTGCAATCAAAAACAAACGCTGGAGAAATAATTCACTAACCCAAATACATCCTTATTTTTTTTCATATGGGAAACTTCTGCTCTTCTCTGCAAAAGTCTGGATATTATGAAATCATAGAGTATGAGAGTTGGGAGAGAGATTTCAGATTATTTAAAGATCCTCCCTCCTCTGAGACTTACCAGCCTTGGGAAAGCTGCTTAGCTTTTCTGAACCTCAGTCTTTACATCTTAAAAACAGGCATGACTGTACTGAAGACTAAATGAGATCACCTCAGTGAAGCACTTTAGAAACCTTAAAATGTTATGTCAGTTAGTTGTGTGAGCGTGAGCCAATCATCTAACTGCAGATCCTATCTTAGTCTTTCCTTCACAAAATGGAGATAGTAGTATCTGTCATTGTCTTTCCCACTCCCAGGTAACGCTAATTCCTTCCCTCTGCTTTTACCTCCGATGCAGCCTACCTATATCTTGTTCTCAAAAAGGTATTTAAGTAATAAAATGAAAATCAGGTCTAGGACAGTGATTTATTCCTTCCACCACAAAAAGTGTTAAAGATAGAAAAAAATTCAAAGGCACGTATCGACAAGTGTGAAAAAACAAAAAACAAAAAACCTTGACATAAAACAATGACCTATCTCACTCCTTCTCTTCTGGGAGTTGGAGGCATCTTGTAGAAGAGCTGAACAGATATTTCAAATTGGCCTCAGCTTTCTACTGTTGTAGGGTCTGTATCTCCTGGCCAGCCACGACATGATTTGAGTTTTCTTTTAAGTCTTCTCTCTTCAGAACCCTCCTGGGAGTCATGCTTTTCTCTTCTGAGAAGACATACTACTGTGGAAATCACTTCCCTCTGGGAAGCTGGCACCCAACCCAGATCTGCTCAACCTCTTGAGGTTACCATCAAGACTGGAAATGCCCATTTCTCAGAATTGCTGGTCTCTGGCCTATACTTAGGGAAAGAAAAGAGAGAGAACAGAAGAATGAAGTCTTGGGGAAAGGGAGCATTTTCTTTCTACCTGGTTTTGTAGCTGTCTTTATGGGGTAGATGCATGGGGTACAGAAATGAAATCCTTCCCCCCTCTCTCCCCACCATGCTTTCTTGGAGTCTGAAGGAGAAAAAGCCCTCTCTCAAAAGAGAAGAGCTTAAAATCAAATCATTTTTTTCCCTTATTCTTCTTATGGAATACAGTGGACAATTCATTCTGACTGTCAACAATCATCCTTAAAATAGCAGTCTAATAGGAATAACAGCTCCTCCCTTCCAGGGTTTTTGTAAGGGCAAAGTAAGATAATATTTTTAAAGTACTTTGTAAACATTAAAGTGCATATAAAATTATTGTTGTGTTGTTAATCTTTGACCCACACTTGTAATTGATGACCATTAGGGAGTTTCATGGTTCAATGTAAGGAGTGCTGAACTTGGAATCTTCATCTAGGAGTTTAAATCTCCTCCCTGCCCAACACTTAGCCTCTGTATGACTTTGAGTAACTCACTTCACTGCTGAACCTCAGTGTCCTCATCTGTGAAATGGGGAGGTTGGAATAGATGCTCTCCAAAGTTCCTCCAAATTCTAGATCTAGGATTCTATGAAGAAGGCATACGTCCAGAGCAAGGGTCCAGAGCACATGCCCCATCTAAAAGGAGCAGGGAATATGACCAGTTCCAGGGTGGCCCAAGCCCAGTAGATCGTGGGGTTCTCTTGATCATCCTTATCATATTCACATAGCATTTCTTTTTTTGTTTGCATCGTACTTTACTTACTTTATCACATTGGATCCACAAAATTGAATCCTCTATAAATTGTAAGGATTTAGGACTACATGGGGGAAGGGACTTTACCTTCCATTCCTTTTATTTTTTATTTTTACAAAAGATTATTTATTTTATTCTGAACTTAAGAAATAAAATAAACATTTCCATAACATAGTAGAATATTTTTAAAAAGATGATCGTATATAAAACTGCAAATCTATCATGTATAACTTGCTTTTCCCTTTAAATATGTAATAAAAGTTATCACGTAACTTTTTCCCGTTTTTTATTTCCCCTCCCCTACCCTAGAGACGGCTATCATTAGATACAAATGTGTGTGCCTCTGTGTGTGTGTGTGCGTGTGTGTGTGTAAATTAATCCACTTGCTGAGCCCCATATTCATCTTGTATTTTCAAACTCACATAGTGCAAAGAATGCTATTTTGGTGCCTGGACACACAATTTTAAATCCTGACTCAGACAATCACCTAGTTTTGTAATCATTGGCACTTTCTCTAACCACGGACCTCAGTTTCTCCTTCCATAAAAGGGGAATAATAATGTGTGATTGTTGGAAATGAGACCATAAATTAGGAAATAATTTCTGTCATTTGTATAGAGTTTGCAGACCTGCAAAATGCTTTGTAAACATTCTTACTTATTTCTCACCTCTGATTCCTTTTTAAACTGCCAGAGAAATGTGAAGGGTTATTTTTTTATATTGCCCACCTCAGTTTCTCTGTTCATGTTATTCCCCCTGTGTAGAATGCCAGATGCATTCTCCGTCACCCATTAAATGCTTCCCATCTTTTTGGGCGCATCCCAGGCACCTTTGCTTTGCGAAGGCTTTCCAGTCCAGTCTTTAAGCTCATAACCCTAGTTGTTCATACACTCATTTGCCTCTCCATCCTATGCTTTGGGAGGTCCCTTGGACCATAGTCGTTACTATGATTTCTTTCTTGGGCTGCCATTGAACTTTTGGTGGATTTATATTCTATGTCTCCCACAATCCCAGTGGCTTCTGAGATGGTATCAGTTCTGCACACAGTAAGAGGCCAGTTAGCTCATGACTGGATCGGTTTTAGAGGATACCAATATTGTCCTCCTTTGTGGGTATAGCTGATAGCTGAATTCATTGTGATTGCTTCAGCTGGCTGTGTGATACATACTTCAGAAGACATAAATGTGTGAGGGTTATGTCCGGAGATGTGAATCAATGGATCGTTCATCCAAGCCAGCCTAATTAAAACTAATTGTGCCTGACAGAATGAGTGGTTTTCATAGGAATGGATAAGGTACCCAGAGCAGGGCAGCAATCAGGATGATGAGGGCACTGAGAACTCGGGTGGAAGTGGGACGAGAGAAAGGCTTTCTATGAATAGAGCAGCATGGCAGCTAATTATGGGGGGAGGGCTTGTTGCTGCAAATTTAGTCCTGAGCTGAAGGCTTCAGATTTTTATTTTTTTCTTTTTCTGCTGGATCTTGTTTGTGCTACACCTTTCTATGGAAGGCCTTAATACTATGTTCTGAGACCCTCAAGGAGTCAGATGCTCCCCTAGACTCTCTGGGCCAGCCAGAGTCAACAGACCAACCCGTCTAGATTGAAGATGAATGTAAGCACTCCAAGAATGTGATATGATAGTGGCAAGGCTCAGGGGTCATCAGTTCTAGTTCTCAGTTCACTTTCTCACAAGCTATGTGGCTTTAGGTATATCACTTCATTTTCCAGGGCCTTAACTTCCCCATCTGTCACATGATTCCATTGTAATTAACTTTTAGTTCTACTGACAGTTCCCCAAACTCAAAATCCCAGAACTCTCCTCTGTGTCCTAGTCTGGAATGGAGTCCCTCCTCATGCCGCCATTTTGGAAATTTTTTCTTATATTTCCCGGATGATGTCTTCCTTAGCTACCCAAGTCATTACTATTCACTCCTTTCTCAATCACCTTGTGTTTGCCAAAACCACCTTATTTTCTCTTTATGTCTCCACAGCCTTAGCATTTGTTACTGTTGTTCAGTCATTTTTCAGTCATGTCTGACTTTCCATGACCCTAATTGGGGTTTTCCTAGCAAAGATACTAGAGTGGTTTGCCATTTCCTCCTCCAGCTTATTTAATGGATAAGAAAACTGAGGCAAGTAAGGTTAAGTGACTTGCCCAGGGTCACACAGCTCAGAAGTGTCTGAGGTCAGATTTGAACTCAGGAATAAGAGTCTTCCTGACTCTAGGCCCAATGCTCTCTCCCCATTGAGCCACCTAAGCCTTTAATACATGTTTTATTAATTGAGATGAATTGGTTGTTTCCCCAAAGTTTGGTTCTTTAGAACCTGGATCTTATTTCCCATAGAGCCAACCAACCAATTAAAAAGCCCTAAGTGTTAATTAAATGCCTACCAGCCTCATCCAGCAGCCATCTGAGTGCATGAACAGCCAGTATGACTTCTGTGGGAAAACACATGCCCAGTTCCAATTCTAGGTGACAGAAACCTATCACTTCATAGAGGTGGCCTCCTCTTTCCTCTAGACACACAGACCATAGGAGCAGCTTACCCATTCTCAGCGCCTCAGGACAGCAGGGAAAGGAGCAGTATGGGGGAGGGTAATAGACAACGAGATACGGGCTTCTGAGCTGGAAGAGATCTCATTTAGTGTACCCCTCCTCATTTTCAGATGAGAAAGCTGAGACCTGGGACATTAAGTGATTTGGGATGAAAGGATCATGAAGCTAGAGTTTATAGGGACCCAGCCAGCCAGGAAGTCCAACCCACTCATCTCAGATGAGGAAATGGTGCGCCATGGCAGCACTGACAGCAAGCTTCAGAGATGGGATTTGAACTTTGATCTCTGACCACAAAGCTCATCTTCTCTGTTTGCTGAACCAGGGACTCCTAGGCATGCCACTAGCAACAGTATATGGAGAGAGTGGCTGGGGTTATCAGGCATCCCCGCAGTGGCATAAAGGTAAGGGCCATGGAATGCCAAGAGCTTCAGTCAGGAAGGAAGTTCCTAACCAATATGATTGCCTACCTAAGAGATGATCAGAAGCCAGGTGGCTGTAAATCAGGGACCAAGTTCTGCAGTGGATAGAGCCCTGGGTCTGGAGTCAGGAAGACTCATCTTTTTAAGTTCAAATCTGGCCTCAGACACTTATTATCTGTGTGACCCTGGGCAAGTCATTTCACCCTGCTTGCCTCAGTTTCCTCATCTGTCAAATGAGCTGGAGAAGGAAATGGCAAACCCTCTCCAGTATCTGCCAAGAAAATCCCAAATTGGGTCACAAAGAGTTAGATATTACTGAAATGACTGAAAAACAGAAGATACATAAAGCCTCCTCTTACTCCAACATAAAGCAAAAAACCAAAAATTTCCAGGCTGATTCCGCAGCCTGTGTCGTGGAGCCTGACCAAAGATCTACAGTTATCTTTTTCATCTTCCTTTGAGTAAATACCTGGGATATTGTCATTTTTCCCCTGTTCCTCATCTAAGAAATAACCTCTAGCCACAGGTTCACAGATCATAGACTGTGTTAGCAGAGAAATAGAATAGAGCCTAGAGTGCTCAGCCTGGAGTCAGGAAGACCTGAGTTCAAATCTAGCCTCAGACACTTTGTAACTGTGTGACCCTGGGCGAGTAATTTCAACTCTGCCTCAGTTTCCTCATGTAACATGGGGATAACAAAGCACCTATTTCAAAGGGTTGTTCAGAGGACCAAATGAAATAAAATTTGTGAAGCACTCAGCACAAGGCCTGACACTTAGTAGGTCTTTATTCTAGGCTTGTTTCCTTTGTCATGTAGAACCCAGAGGGTCTTCAGGGTTCATCAAATTTATTCCTCTCATTTTACAGTTAAGGAAATGGAAGCCCAGACCTTTGCCCAATGGCATGTAAGATTACTAAGCAGGAGAAATGGGAGTTGATGTCAGGCTGTCTGATCCACATTCACTTCCACTATGGGTTAGGGTTCGAGTTGCATAAAAGGGTTAGCGCTGGAGTGTTAAAATCACCACTGGGATTAGAATTAGGGTTAGACTTGGAGCTGGAGGCTTAGAA
>CM053584.1:376565784-376596410 GCA_028627135.1 Pseudochirops cupreus
TATCACCTTAGTTTCCTAATATATATTTCTCCCACCATATTCCTAGAACTACTCTTCATAATACTAAAATAATGCAACAAGTAAGTGGAGTAGTTTATTTACACGGTGCAATATACACACAGTTTCCTACCTCTGTCAAAACAGGAGGAATCTCTTTGAGACCAAGCTTTGTCATTGTTGTTGTTGGTAATGTTTCCATTTGCATTGCTGTAGCTAGTTTGTACGTTGTTTCCTGGTTCTTCTTACTTCGCTTTGTGTCTGTTCATATAATATTTAGTATGTTTCTCTATAATCTTCAAAATCATCTCTTTGTAAGGCTCAGAAACATTATGTTAAGATGGTATTCTATGATTCATTAATAATTGCCCAATCAGCAGGTATTTACTTTGTTTCCAGTTCTTTGCTACTACAAAAAGTGTTGTTACCAATATTTTGATATGTACATAAGGGACATTTCTCTTTTCCATCCATCCATCCTTCCTTCCTTCCTTCCTTCCTTCCTTCCTTCCTTTTCTTCTTCTTCTTCTTCTTCTTCTTCTTCTTCTTCTTCTTCTTCTTCTTCTTCTTCTTCTTCTCCTCCTCCTCCTCCTTCTTCTTCTTCTCCTCCTCCTCCTCCTTCTCCTCCTCCTCCTTCTCCTCCTCCTCCTCCTCTTCCTCCTCCTCCTCCTCTTCTTTCTTTTTTTTCTTCAACAATCACTAACTTCTTCATCTTCTACCCATTCTTATATCAACAAACTCACAGTATTAGTAGGGGAAGGCTCAGCAGCAGGAGTAGAGAAGGAAGACTGTTGAAGAATGCATCTGTGCACCACCTTGTAGATCTTTTCTCCTACAATCTCAGGCTCCCTGCATTGATTGCCACATCCTAGGCATGCTGTCTCAGCTCCAGTTCTGCACTGATAGCTTCCACTCCTACTGTACATACTGACACTTTTATGTGTCACCATGACCTTGGACACCACTCTTATGCCCCCAAATCTGCTTCCTTCCTGTTTCCAATGATCTTGTCTCTCTTCCAATCAGCAAATGCATTTTAGGACATGGTTATCATCCCTTTGCCCTGTGCCCATACTATGATGAGAAAGTGATCCCTTTCTTCTTCCTGTCCTCTGTTGAACATATCTACTCTACCTGGGTAGCTGGCTCTAGACCAGTGGTTCTCAACCTTCCTAATGCCACTCCCCTTTGTATGTAGGCGTATCTGCATGTGGGCAGACCCACCTGGATATGGATAGAGGAGAGGTGTCTCAGTTCCTAAGACCATCAGAAATATGTGTTTTCCAATGGTCTTAGGCAACCCCTGTGACCCCTGTAAAAGTGTCATTCAACCCCCAAAGGGGTTGCTACCCACCGCTGCTCCAGAGGGACTCTGCTCTTGTAGTACTATTAGTGGTGAGCTCCCTGCCTTCTGAGTATTATGTATAGCTGGAAAGCATCTTGTTCCTGTCCAGAACAGTTAGCATCAGCTCAGGTAGGTGTGTCTTGTCCTTTATGTGGCCAAGAGCAAGGTGTTCCTTTCAGGGGTCTTGTTGATCATGGTGTATTTGTGAACTGTTGGATAAGTTCAAGATCCTGCTCCTTGGGAACCATAGTGGCTTCAGTGGCTGATGCTGAGCTCTGACCCCCAGGCCAGCCTTTCATTAGATCCCTGCCTGAGTTACATGCTTCTGTGACTCTGTTCTTACTCTATAGGAAAAGAAGCATTAGCAGTCCATCTGTGTCGCTTGGGGACAAGCTTTGTGTCTTTGCCTTTTTGGAGATCCTTGAAGGGGGATGGCTAGGAACAGAGATACTGCTAAGTATGCATATAGAAAGGAGAAGGGCTGTACATGTGTTTGTTCAAGTCTTTTTTACAACCATAACCCTGCTCCTCCACCTTGGATTTAGTACCATATGAACTCTGTAAATGTATAAAGGGTATAGATTGTTTATGTGGTTGGGGGTGGTTGTTTTGTTTTCGTAACCTTAACACCTAGCACCATGTAGACACTTAATAAATGCCTACTGATTCACTTATTGATCAGTTAACTGATTTCCTGAATCCCCTAGTATGAGCTGCCTCAGAGGAGGTATGAAACATACCCACAAAAATGAGAAACTTTGACCAAAAAAAGGGTGGGGAGATAGGAAACATTGTCCCTGCAATCCTTTTTTCTGAACCCAGAGATTTCCACAAGTCCCAAGCATACCACAGCACGGTCTTTTTGGGTGGATTTCAAAATTTCTGTCATTTTATGAAGAACTGTGTTCTACTGACCTTGAGAGATAGATTTCTCTCCTCTGGGATTCCCTCATTATTCAATTCCATCAAACCCTGCAATCCTGCATTTTAAGCTTGCCAACTTGAGAGACTCTTGTAAATGGGTATATTTCCATAAACCCACACAATAGGACTAATTGCATGGGCTTACAATGTAATCCTGAGGTCGTTTGATTACTAGCTGGGTTCTACCATGAAAGTGCACATTAATTATTTAAAAGATGGACTTGTAATTATTGTAAGCCTTAAGTAATTACCTATAATTTTGGCAAGTGTTAGAAAAACTGATAGTCTAGCAAATTCAGGTTTTAGTCATTAGGAAGCTCATAATTACATTTAAATTGCAAAATGAGAATTATGCAATTTATCTCCCCAATAATGCATAAACATTACAGTGATTGTAGGTTTTAATGGACTATATTATTACAAGAGAAAGCAGAGCAGCTCTGGGCAGTAAGGGGCAATTTAAGTCCACCCCTATCACATTTCATCTTAACTGCTGATCCCTTGCTGGGGCTCTGTCCAGTAGGCTCCACAGATGAGTGTGTATAACTATGTTCTTTTTGTTTCCTATGAAATTGATGAATTCCTTGGGGGGTGGGGAGAAGGTACAGAGACAATCTAAGGGATATAAAATCATAAATACCAGAAGACTGTAGAGATAAATATGTTCCAGTTAAAGTAATAAGCACATGTTCCTTGCATATGGCACCAGTTTACAAAGCACATTTCATAGATTTCTTTTATTTGACACTCGTAACATCTCTTGGAAGGGAAATGGGCTAGATATTATTATCCCATTTTATGGATATGCAGACTGAGAGTCAGGTCAACAAACATTTATTGAGCACCTATTTTGTGCCAGACACCTGGCTAGCCGGTCCTGAGTATTCAACAAAGAGCAAACAGATCCTACAGGAACTGAGATTCTAATCCAGGAGATGTTACGAAAATAAGTATTGGATGAAATAGAAGAGGGAAGACATCATAAGCACTGGTGGGAGGGAGGGGTTAGTAAAGTCTTCTTGTAGAATGGGGGATTTTAGCTGAAACTTGAAGGGAGCTAGGGAAACCAGGTGAAGAAAAGGCACGTTCCAGTCATGGAAGACGATGAGCTCAAAGGCACTGAACCAGAAGGTGGAGTGTTATGTGAAGGAACAGCAGCAAAGCCAAGGTATTTAATTCAGAGTAGAGTGAACACTTCGTGAATTTGGATGTCACTCATGGATTGGGGCCATGTTCATCTCTGTCTTATTCCAATTTTAGGAAAGTGCTGGTACAATGGCAGGAAATACGGTACTGGATACAAGCAAGGTTATGTGTAGACCACATGCTGATATTGTAGCTGTTGAATTTTCCCCTCCTTGGGGTGGAATGGCTTCAGTTTTTACATTCATTCATTCATTCATTCTTCAGTGCATTCATTCATTTATTCATTGATTCTTTCAATCATTTTTACATTCATTCACTCATTCTTTGATGCATCCATTCATTTATTCATTGATTCCTTCATTCATTTATACATTTATTCATTCAACAAACTCAATTGAATAAAGACTTATTAATCATCTACTCTGTGAATAAAACATATTTTAAAACAGTCACATGGCTTAACTTTGCTTGACTCCACTTATTTGCCATATGAGAGAAATTTTATTACTTTCGTTTTCTTGGTGGGGTTATGGATGGAAAGAAGAGAGAGTGTGGTTAGTGATAGTAATGACAAAATAATGGAGGAAAAACAAAAGCATCAATGAGACCTTTAATAAATACTTGGTAGAGTATAGGAGAAAGTTCAGAAGGGAACATAATCAGGACAGTATTGAAACTACCACATTAAATTAATTATATATATTTTTAAAAAACCACAATAGAAATTCACTTTCTTATATAATCTTATATAATCCTCTTTTTCTGCTCCTATTTTTTGAGGGAAATTCTGAGGTCTGTTAATGTTTGTTAAGTTCAGAATATTGGAAAAGAAACATTTTAAAAATCATTTACCATGTGCCCAAGACTGTGCTAGGTACAGAAGCAATGGTGTTGTAGTAGATATAGCATTGAACTCTGAGTCAGAAAGACCAGGGTTCAGATCCCACATCTGACACACAGGCTGTGTATGGGCAAATCACCTAACTTCCTAGTATTTTAGGCAACACACTAAGTCTCTAATTTGCAGAAAAGATCCTGGCCTGTAGTGTAGAGGGAGTTTCCTCACCTACCACTGGACCATTGTAATCACAGACCTGATCCAGAAATAATAAAAATAAATTCTTTGAGTTAGCTGTGACTCAATGAATATAGGCAGAGATGTAACAAAGGGAAGGCATTTTCCTAATAGAACGGAGGCTGAACCAAGATCTGATTCAGCAATTCATATATATATATAAGTCCTGGATCAAGATGAAAAGCAATGCCACAAAGGAGCAGAGCTAAAGGTAAGGGAAGCCAGATCTCTGAGAGTCATAGAGAGCTTAGTTGTTACCCCAGGATGCTCTCTGGTGTTGTGCAATTTGCATATAACAGGTAAGAACTGAGCGTTTGAAAGGCATCCCCTGGTCCTTCCTTTTCAGTAGGTTATACGTTGGTCTCGGGATCCTCTAGTTGCTACAGGTAGAAATAATCATGGATGTTTTATGACTCTAAGTCTCATGCTTTTTCTCTTATGCCACACTGCTTCTGCTACCTAAAGATGGTCCAATTTCAAATATGTGTGTGTGTGTGAGATCTCTTTTGTCTCAATTATAGAGATTTACATTAGTCTACCTAGTTTTTAATTTCTGGGTAGGGATGGCCCCTGCTTTATTCAGCATACTTTTTTCTTTAGGTATACCTTCCAGTTAGGTAGTTGATGACTGAAGGCTAAAAATAAATGAGAAGATAATTGGCATTATTAGTATTAAGCCCAAAGAATGACACTCTTAGTTAATCTGCAAAGTTCAATAAATGAATTGAGTATATATCACTGAAAGATGTCATACTACACATAGACAACATGTTCTAGGGGCCTGGAGTAAATTAATTGGCTACAGAAAATAATGGAGAAGCATTGCTTAGGACCTAGAGTTTCCAGGTGACATTTCTTCACTGAAGTAGACCTCTCTGAGGTCTTTGTAGGAAAAGATGCCAATCCCAACTTCCAGCCTGGTTTTCTTTTACCATGTCCTCCCATCCCTAACTTGTCCTGAGCAAAACTCTTTCTGCTGGAATGGAGAAGGTCTAAATTTGGTTGGTTTATAGGCTAAGACAAAGCAGACACAGAGACCAGGCAGATAAGTAACATGGGACAGATGACCTTTGGCAACCATTTATGGAGAATTTATTTGGATGACAAGATTTGGTTTAATTCTCATAAATTTTGTAAACATGTGGGTAAGGATGGAGGAAATGGGATCTTCGGGCTTGTTGAAAGTTCTCTTCCACCCCACCTAAAGCTGTCTCCTATTGGTTTCTGGGCCCCATAAGGCCAGCTACACCGCTTGGTGAATTGTGGTTTCTTTGGATGTTCTCAAACTCTGCTGATGGTCTCATACTCTGGTAGGGGGCAGACAGCATGGCACAGGAGAGATAGTGTGGTACAATGGGAAGAGCCTTTTTTGACTTTAAATCCCACTGCTAAAACTCTCTGCTTGTCTGATCATAGACAAATCCCTTGTCCTCTCAGAATCTCAGTTTCCTTGTCTATAAAATTAGGGGGTCAGACCAGATGGCATCTTCCAACTCTAAATGTTGTTAATGTTCAGTTCAATCATGGCTGACTCTTTGGGACCCCATTTGGGGTTTTCTTGGCAGAGATACTGGAGTGATTTCCCCTTTCCTTCTCCAGATCATTTTACAGATGAGGAAACTGAGGCAAACAGAGTTAAGCCACTTGCCCAGGGTCACGCAACTAGTAACTGTCTGAGGTAAAATTTGAACTCAGGAAGATGAAACTTGCTGACTTCAGACTAGGCAAGCTATCCACTGTGCCACCTAGATGCCCAACTCTAGATGTATAATCCTTTGATGCTCCTGTAGGGCAATAGACCATCTGTGAATAATGTTAAAAATGTGCTCCTAGTATGTGACACTCCATCTCCTATTTCCACATCTTTACCGTGGTTATCTGCCATGCTCAGATACCCTTCCTTCTCATCTGCACTTCTTTTAGAATCTCTGAGCTCCCTTGAGGCTCAGCGGGAAATCTCTCTTCTACCAGAAGCCTTTTCCCTGCTGGAACCTTTTTCTGTATGGTTACTGTTCATCTACTCTATAGGTATCTGTTTATACGTACACGTGGTCTCCCTCAGTAGAATGTTAGCCCCTTGAGGGCAGGGACTGTTTTCACTTTTTTGTGTGTCCCCAGCACTTATCACAGAGCCTGGCCACAGTAAGTGCTTAATAAATGTTTGTTGATTGTTAGATGTGTATGGTAACTTAGCTTCCATTCCTGGTTTCCCTGGGGGAAAAAATGCCTTTCTTTACACATCAGCTGTTGACTGGAGTGGTTGCTATGGGGAAATCGGTGAGGTTCCCTGGTGGGATAAACACTATACTCTGTTCTAGGTGAAGAAATAGTCTTTTGAACCATTTTAAAGTTATTAAAGGTTATAAAAGCCTCCCTCCTGCTTCCCTGATTCCTTTAACAATGCTCAGGCTGGAAGGTGTCATGGATCAGCTGGTCAGGAAGGCCTGTGGACTCTCCTCCCCTCCCCCAGCTTCTCAGGGGATGATAATGAGCTCCTGGAACTCAGTGGTGGAGAGTGGAGAAGACCCGACTCAGCGAAAGACTGGGGGAAATAAGTGGAGTCAGATTCTCAGTAATAAACAAATTAGTGAGAATGAGGAGAGCTACCAGTTAGCTTTGTCATTAACCCCAAACCATGTTGGTTTTTAATGAACCAGTTAATGAACCTCTCCATTACAGAAAAGGGGTGCAGGAAAAGTGAGGTTATGCTTACAAACCTGATGGAAAGACTCTGGGTGGTAAAAATAAATGAAATAATTCCTTTTCTCTGTGCCATATTATATGGGAAAGAGCACTTGGTCTGGAATTTAGAGGTCTAGGTTTGAATCCTTACTCTCTCACTAGTCTCCTACGTCATCTCAGGCACTTCATAACCTCTCTGGGCCTCAGTTTCCTCTTCTGTAAAAAGAGACATCATCATTAGATGACTCAAGGATTCCTTCCAGCTCTAGATCTATTCATTCTGTACCATCCAGGGGGTATCAAGATTTTTTTTCTTTAAAAATCTGAACAGTTATTTGGTAGAAGGACAAGTTATTTAACTAAATCCATCATGTTGGTTTGTAATAAATCAGTTAGTAAACCTTTCCATTATACATACTCTGTACAACTCCAGAGGACAGAAAACTATAAATCATGAAGTCAACACACGTTTAGTAAGCACCAGGAGCCTGGGATACAAGGACAGCAGTGAAAGTGAAGCAGTCCCTGCCCTTCAGGAGTTTATGTTCTAATGGGGGAGACAATAAAAATATATATATATGTAGAGACAAAATGGATACATTGTAGCTTTAGAAATGTTATAGCAAGGCAGACAGACTTCAGGCCAACATGAGAAAGAACTTATTTTTTCTAACATTTTTCCTTCTTCCTTTTTTATAAAGGGGTTCTATTTTTCCCTTTTGTTTTCCACTTTCAGAGTTGTTATTGTTCAGTCGTTTCAGTCCTGTCTGACTCTTTGTGACCCCATACGGAGTTCTCTCGGCAAAGAAACTGGAGTGGTTTGACATTTCTTTCTCTAGCTCATTTTACAGATGAGGAAACTGAGGCAAACAGGGTTAAGTGACTTGCCCAGGATCATACAGCTAGTAAATGTCTGAGGCCAGATTGGAACTCACCAAGATGAGTCTTTCTGACTCCAGGACTGGAGCTGTGAGCACTTTGCCTTTTCCACAACAGAATGGGCTGCCTCCTCAGGCAGGAGCTCTCTTACCAGGCTACACTGCCTTTCCAAGCTTCATCACCTTAGAAAATCACTCAAAACATGGACTTCATACCTTGGAAATACCCTCTGTCCCTGACTCTTCCTCCAAGAACTTCCATTCAAGGAGATAAGCTAGGCAAGCCACATTTTCATTTCTCACCAGGATGCACCCCACAGCTGCTATACTCCTAGTTGAGTATCTTCCCCTCTGCCCTCTCCACCCCCCCCCCTCACTACTCCCTTTTTAACTTGTGTGTGTGTTTGTGTGGGTGCATTGACTTTCTACTATCATATAGAATGTGAACACCTTGAGGACAGGGATCATTTGTACCTTTTATTTTATATTGTTTTTGTATTCTCAGAGTTTAGCAGAGTAAATAGTTATGGCTTAATTAATTCTTGTTGACTGGACTATTACTAGAAATTAGAATATTTGAGCACAGGCTGAATGATCCCAGGGATATTTAAAGAAGATTCCTGAATTGAAGAAGAGGTTGAAGGGACTGATCTCTTAAATGCCTTCCAAATCCAATGTTTGTGGGTTTTTAATTGTGCGTGCGTGTGTGTTTACTCCACATGAGTCAATGTTTTGAAGCAATGTGATTGGACCCAAAGTTTATGGATGAATGTTAACAAATTCCCCACGACAGGCCAAGAGTTGTATAATTTGGTTCATCTATTGACTTATGTGTGTTCTAGAAAGTAGACTCAGCCTGGTGATTCAGTGGACAGAGTTTGGGACTTGGAATCAGGAAAGACCTAGTTCCAAATCCTGCCTAAGACTCTTACTAGATGTATGATTCTAAGTGTATTGCTTCACCTCTCAGACTCATTTCCCTCAACTACAAAATGGAGACAGTTGCATGCTTTGCAAACCTTAAAGCACTCTATGTATTAGCTGTTACTATTCCATTGAACCCTGCTGGCCCATATACACTACTGGAGGTTCCTGGGCATTGGGCATTGGGTCAGCAGAGTTATTGGCTGGTTCATGTTCTAGGATGAAAGCTTGTTTATAGGCTTCTATCTGGGCCACACTCCAAACTTTGACAGGGAGAAGCATGAGGTTAGGAATGGGGGTGGGGAGGTTTAGTAGCCTTTGAACCAAGCATCAACAAGTTTTCATTAATCCCATAAAGTACCCATATTGAGGAATGGCATTCCTTGCCTCCCTGTCCAGGAATTTCCTTCCTTTTGCTGTTCTTCCTCTCCAAAAGCCTGGAGTCAGTCTAATAAGATAAAGCCTTTGTAGATGTTCCTCATGAGTGAAGGAGGAGGTGGCAATCTCCCATTGATAATGTACTATCTTAAGAGTATTGGATTGGGAACTTGAGGAACTAGGTTTCAGCTCCTGAATACTAATGAGGTGATGTAGGATACAACATTTAGGTTTTCTAGAGCTCAGATTGAATGAGGGAATTAGACTATATGACCTCTAAGATCCCTCCAGCTCTAATTTAAGATCCTCTTATCTGTCCTTGTCCCTCAGGAAAATACTCTGTGTAATGAGAATGCTGGATTTTAAATATATAAAATTCCTTCCAGTTCTAACACTTTTTTTCTTTATGTTCTCTATTGGCCTAACCATCCACCCAGGAAAAATAAGTGGATGAAGAATGATTAATAATTGTGCCCAAATTGTGACAGGCAGTTAGGTGGAAATTTATCATAGAGTGCCAAAGTCAAGGATAGATGCAGTTTTATTGTGGTAATTGTAGAGTCTAACACAGCACCTAACACTTTTGGGGGGAGGAGCTATAAAAAAGAAGTTAGGAACCTCTCCCAATGAGGAAACACCTGTATATATGTATATTAGCAACTATTTTGCAACTCTGTTTATTCTTGTCTTCTGGCTCTTGTCAAAGTTGGCTGTTGTACCAGGGCTACTTGTACATATATGTCCCATTCTCCTTTCCTAGCCTTTAAGCTTCTTGACCACAAGGGGTATCCTCTTCATTCTTATATCCTGCCTCAATGCAGAGCCCAAGCATGAAAACGGCTAGCAATAAATCCATTTTTTGTTAAACTGAATTGAATCTAGGCCTATCCTGACTTAGGCCCACCCAAATTTCCTTTTCGTATTGGGTCATCAGAGGCAGCATGGCATGGTGGACAAAAGGCTGGGCTTGGAGTCAGGAGAAGCTGGGCCTCTATCTGTCCTCAAACATTTACTAGCTCTGGGACCCAAGGCAGGTCATATGAGTTACCCCAAAGCACTTCTAGAAATTCTTAAGAGTTATCTGCTGTAGTGTAGGCTAGTCTCTGGGGCAGGGAACCTATGGCCTCAGGGTCACATGTGGCCCTCAAGGTACTCAAGTGGGGTCCTTTGGATTCAGTCAAAGGGCCTCACTGAGGACCTAGAAAGCCATATGTGTTTTTGAGGCCAAAGTTCGCCACCCCTGGAGCTGGTCAGAGTCTCAGCATGCATCCAGCCAAATGCCCTTCTTTTTACAGATGGGGAACGTGAGATTAGATGGGAAATGAAGAAGTTGCAAGAACTGAGCCTTAGGAAATTAAGACACTTGTCCAAGGTCACATAGATAGTAGTTGGGATTTGAATTCAGATCCTCTGGCTCCATACCCAGGGGTCTTTTCACCCCTTTCATGTTGCCTATCTTGTTTGTTTTTAGAGATGAAGAAGTCCCATTCAAAGAGACAAATAGAATTGTTTAACAGCATTCCCTGAGCGAAGAGCAAAGAAGATTTCCTTCTTCTTAGCCTGGAGCACTGCCTACCCTACCAAACTGTCTCCTGGATGAAAGAACTCCATGCTCTTGGGTAGGGTCTGCTCAGTCTCCTGCCTACCAGAAGTGGTCCCTGGGATCGAGGTTGCTAATCACCACCTGGTGCTTTGGTTCCAGTGGTGGGGCTTAATTTTCAGAGCTAAATGCATATGGAAATTTGTTTGTTTTTTTTTTTCCCCAGCTCTCATCAGCACTTCTGCAATATCTGTCATGAAAGCCTTGCAAAGTCATTTTCACAGGTTAATAAAAATTAATAATACATAGTCAATAATTTGGCCCCATGTTTCACCCTGCATGTTTCTCCCTGGGAGGTCAAAGTGTTTTTGAGGCAATGCTTCCCTTGCAAGAAGGCCCTGCTGCTTGGTTAACCAACCCCTTTCATGGAGAGCATGGGCTCCACCATTTCTCTTACTGAAGGCCTGTCCAATGGCTATATGTGGGAATTACAAGTTGGCTCTCATTTCATCTCTAGTTTAAGGGGGAGGGGGACTTTCATGGTCTGTGGCTCTGAGTAGAGATGTGCCAGGGGACCTGACTCTGCTGACACAGGAAACATTTAATGGCTGGGTTGCTATTGTTATCCTATACGACTTTTTTTGTGCGGTGTTAGCTTTAAATGGAGGGTTGGGGAATACCCTGGACCTTGTGGACCTCATGTCTGGTGGCTCATGTAATTGGTAAACCCTCTCAGGGAACCCAGGCTGGTGCTCCAGAAGGGCTTGTCCAATTTGGGATAATGTCTGTATCATCTTCAAGCAAAAATTGTGTGTGTGTGTGTGTGTGTGTGTGTGTGTGTGTGTGTGTGTGTTTCCCTTTCCAAACCACTAATTTTGACTCTTTGAGGCAACATGAGGGATGACTGGGTTTTATTTTCAGCTTTCTAAATTTGAACCTCACTTTTAGGTACCAGCTGATTACATCCTGTTTCTCTCTGCTCCCAAGCTGGGTAAGGCAATGGAACTTGAAAGGCAGTATAATATAATGGATAGGTCACTGAACTTGGAGTGAGGGAGATCTTGGTTCAAATCCCAGCTCTGATATTTATTAGCCATATGACTACGGGTAAGAAACTTCACCTCTCTGTGCCTCAGTTCCACCATTCGTCAAAAGAGAAGGTTGTTCTGAAATCTATGATCTTAAAAGTTTCCTCTGACTAGACACATTAAAAGAACCTTTTCCTAATCTTCCTTCTTTCCCCTTTTCTATCTCTCTCCTTCAGCACCTGGAGCTGTTGATTTTACTAATTCTACATCTCTCAAATTCATTGGTCTCCTTCTCTCCAACCATGCGGCCACCACTCTCGTTCAAGCCTCCATCTTTTCTTGCCTGGAATACTTGAATGGTCTCTAATCCCTTGTCCAAACCATCCTAATCAGTGCTAACAAAGTGATTTTTACAAGTCATCGGTTTGACAATGTTTCCAAGACTGGAACTAGAATTTCTGTCACATGAGGCAGAGCTATAAGGTTAAAGAGAGGACATAGGAGAAGAGACAACTGTAAAGATTGATAATTAGGGGAAAGCTTCTCAATCATACTAGAGCTCTTGTGCCTTGGGACCAATGCAATTGGTTCTGCCTATGACAATAAAGGGTGAAGTTGGTGAGCCCATGCAAACCACCATAAGCATTGCTCTCCCTAACCTTGAGACACTGGGGTGTGTGACACAGGTCAATCTGTAGCTAGAATGTGTTTCAGAAGTCATTGGGTCCAATTGCCTCCTTTTTCTATATGAGGAAATGGTGGCCTAAAGAGTTTAAACAATTTATTCCATGTCATGGGGCTCAGGTAGCATGATCCAAAGTCAGCAGCAAAGTTCAGTACTCTTTCTACTGCACCAGAAAATTGGTGTTTCAAACCTACCTTTGACGCTTCCTAGCTATGTGACCAAAGGATAATCATCTGACCTGTTCGAGCCTCCGAAGCTTTACCTCTGCTAATAGTCATGAGAATCATTGCGGTTATTGCATTGGTATTTGGGGCCTGTGATTTGTGGATGCAGGGGACTCCACGTATGGAAAGCCTCTTCACTGCCAAAGCCTGGTCATTCATAACGTAACATGGTTTTCAGTTGTAGTCTGGATGTTGAGATTTAGTTCGTGCAAGAAACAGGAGCTGGGGGTCATGCTGACTGAGGTCAGCCTTTTTGCCAGCATAGCAGCTACCTTGCTCTTTCAAAAACATAGATAATAAGACTTACCTGACCTACCTAGCAGGTTCCAGAGTGCTGGCAAAATGAATGGGTAATGCCCTAGGGAAGAGAGGACATTTGTCCATCAGTGGCACCTGGGCACTGATGTATGACTAAACTTCAGATAAAAGGTAAGGTGGCTGCATCAGCATTGGATATGGAATTAAAAGACCCAGGTTCAAATTCTGCCTTTGGTACTTATATTCTATGTAACCTTGGACAATGCATTTAACTTCTCTCAGTGTTAATGTCCTCATCTGTAAAAAGGATGGGTCGAATGGACTCCATGGCTGTGGAGGAACCTTCCCATTCTAGATCTATGATGCCGTCAATTAAACTTTCTCCTATGCTGGAAGTTTCTAGTTCCAATGCCCCTGTTAGTGGAGCAGACAGCTTCCTCCTCAGGTGCCAAAGCAGGAGCTGGTGACATAGCCTGCCTTCTCTTACAAAGACCTGGAAGAAAGTGAGGCAAGTGGTGAAGCTTGGATGAATGCTTTCATGTTTTGTTATTGTACAGTTGTTTCAGTCCTATCTGACTCTTTGTGCCCATATTTGGAGTTTTCTTGACAAAGATACTGGAGTGGTTTGCCATTTCCTTCTCCAGCTCATTTTACAGGTAAGGAAACTGAGGCAGACAAGGTTAAGTGACTTGCCCAGGGTCACACAGCTAGTATGTGTTTGAGGCTGGATTTGAACTCATGAAGATGAGTCTTCCTGACCCTAGGCTTCTAGAAGACTCTAGTCTTCCTGATTCTATCCACTGTGCCACCTAGCTCTTTTCACATTACTTGTTCCCATAATTGGGCCATTGATTGAAAAAATGAGTCTTGTTATTTGACTGTTGGCACCAAATATAATGAAAAAATATGTAAAGAATCTTTTTACAGTCAGAACATGAGCAGCTCGACCTCATCTGTGTTTAATCATTGGGTTTCTTTCTTGGCATTGTTAATGGCTATTAAAAATGTGCAGAAAGAATCAGTCTTCTTTGGATGAATGCAAATTCTTCAGGAGTGATGCCAACCATAGAATACGTATTTTCAGGATAAAGCAAGAGAATCTGCGACCTAGGATCATGGATTTCAAGCGAGGAGGGATTGTGGCGGCAATCTAGTCCAACACTTAGATTTTATAGTTCAGGAAACTAGAGCCAGAGAGGTCAAGGGGCCACATGCACTCTACAGTCCGGCCAGGCTGGCCTCCTGACTGTCCTCAGATACAACAGTTCATCTCCCATCTCTGACTCTCCCCCACGCCTCCTCCTCGCCCTCTCACAGAGTCCTTTGTTATCTTCAAGCTTCACCGTGTGCCTTCTTCTACCTGAAATCATTCATCGTATCCCAGCTGCTGCCAATCTCTCCTCTTAACCTACTGTTTGTTTGTTCATTCATTCATTAATTCGTTCCTTTGTTTATCTATTTGTTTTTTCATTCATTCACATTCTTCCATGTATACTTTTGTGTACACAGTGGATCATAGATCTAGGACTAGAAGAGACCTCAGAGGTCATCTAGTCAAACTCCTTTATTTTACAGATAAGGAAATTGAGGCACAGATAGAGGGACTTGCTCAAGGTCACTCGGCTAGTATTATCAGAGGCAGGATTTGAAGCTGGGTTTTGGGACTTCCTAACCAGTGTTCTTTATACCATACCAAAGAGATTATTCTCTCTGATAGAATTTCTTTTAAATTTTTTTTTAATCTTTGTAACCCCAGCACTTAGCACAAGTACCAAGAACATAACAGGCAGTCAATAAATTCTGGTGGATTTATTGAGGTGGTTGATTTATAATTCTAAATTACCATCACCCAGCATAATCTATTAGTATATAATGCAGTTGCTTATCTATCCATGTGCCATATTCCCCTCTGTTCCAATGGACTATAAACTCTTGAAGACAAGGCCTTGGGAGGGGCAGGTGGCTTGTTACAGAGGATCCGCATTCACAGTGAGACAATCTGAGTCCTCTGAGTTCGAATCCAGACTCAGGGGCTTCCCAGATACATGACTTAAACTCTTCAGGCCTCAGTCTGCAAAATTTGCAAAATAAAAGGGTTGAGCTAGACCAGAGGTGTTAAATATGGCCCATAAAACTGCCAAGTGTGGAACAGATTGAAACATAATTGGAAAATATCTATCAAAGTACATAAAAATACAGTAAAACGTAGGTGATGGCAATATGGAATTTTCCGAAGCCCATATGTGGCCTGAAGGAATCCTTATCCCAGTTTTTATTTGAGTCAGACATCCCTGGACTAGGTGACCTCTGAGGGCACTTCCAGCTCTCATCCTGTGATCTGTGACTTTATTTTTTCCAGCACCTAGTTTTGTGTCTTGTATGTAGGCTTGATAAAGGTTTGTTCGATCGAATTGAAATCAGCCTGGGGAAGAAGGAACATCTGCTTTTCTCTATTCTCCCTCCCCTCCACTGCTGCCTCCTCTCCATAGGTACCTAAATCCCTGCATTCTCTAATGGAATACCCATTGTGTTTCACTGCCCAAGGGCAGGAGAATTCGCAGACTCATCGATCTTGGCTCTGGAGAGGACTTCTAGACCAGCACGTCTCACTCTTCAGTCTCTGCTATTACTATCCCCGTTGTTGGACTATAGTGATTAAGTGAGTAAGAGTTTAAGTGATGTGCGTTCATCCATAGGATGGGGTAGAGGTAGGGGGATGAGGGAGGGACATGCTGGGGTTAGAACTGCTTCCCTTCAAAACACTGTTTAAGACAATAGTTAGACAAAAGAACAAAATCAGGAAGATTCGAGTTTGAGTCTTCCTTCTGACACAAACTGGCTGTGTGACCTTCAGCAATTTACTTACTTTCTCAGTGCTCTACACAACTCCCCGAGGTTCTAGTTGGAAGAAAAGGTGCCCAGAAACTGCATTGGGGGAGGAAGCTTTCTGATGGCATCTCCTTCCATTAAATCAGTGGTTCTCAACCTTCCTAATGCCACAACCCTTTAATACTTGTATGTGGGAGTATCTGCATGTAGGTGGACCCTCCTAGAGATGGATAGAGGAGTGGTGTCTCGGTTCCTAAGACCATCAGAAATGTGTTTTCCGATGGTCTTAGGCCACCCCTGTGACCCCCGTGAAAGGGTCATTTGACCCCCAAAGGGGTTGCGATCCATGGGTTGAGAACTGCTGCATTAAATCGAGGGAAATTAGAGGCCATGTAGTCCAACCCCGTCATTATACAGATAAGGAAACTGAGGCTAAGAGAGATGACTGTCCAGTAGACAATTCTCTCTTCATTGTACTATGGTGTCCCATATCATAGGAAGAAACTGAGATCTGCACACATAAAGTGATGTGTCCAAGGTTGCACAGGTAGAATAGAAGCAGAATTGAAACTCGGCCTCTTTTTTTTATCTTACAAACTTTATTCTTATTTTTTATTTGGTCTATATACACAGGCAGTATGGCTGGAGAAGTGGCGTCAGAATCAGGAAGATCTGAGTTCAAGTCTGGCTTCTGACACAAACTGGCTCTGTGACCTCCAACAATTTACTTACTTTCTCAGGGCTTTAGACAACTTCCCGAGGCTCTAGTTGGAAGAAAAGGTGTCCAGAAACTGCATTGGGGGAGGAGGGTTTCTGATGGCATCTCCTTCCATTAAATCAAAGTTTTAGGTCTTATTTTTTTGTCTTATAGATACTTATTTAAATATATGAACATGTTGCCTCCCACAAGAGAATGTCAACTCCTTGAAAGTAGGAATGATCCCATTTCATGGATTTATATCCCCAGGGCCTGGCACATTTGTTACTCTCTGTGTAACTCAGTGTAGCTCAATATTCCTTCTACATATATATGATACTAGGGTAGTTTACCATTTCCTTCTACAATGTGTTTCCATTTAATAGATGAAGACCTGAGGCAAATGGGGTTAAGTGACTTGCCTGGGGTCACACAGATAGTAAATATCTGTGGCCTTATTTGAACTCAGATCTTCCTGACTGCAGACTGGTGCCCACCCATGGGACATAGTAGGTATTGACTAACTGATTTAATATTGACTAATTGATTGACTTCAGAGCCAATATTCTTTCCACTGTACCTTTGCCTTCTAGAAAGTTCATGCTCAATGATTTGAGAATTTTTTGCTGTTGCCACATTAGCTAAGTCAATTTTCCTTTCTTTTGATTAAGATGATTCTGAGAATCAGAATTTGATTGGCTGCTTCTTAAGGCACAGTGATTGGCATGATTGGAAATGTTTAATCAGAAGTTGCTCAGAGATCCTGGGGAGGGGAATTCCTCTATTGGATCAAGAGCTTGGGTAAGTGGAAAGAACACTGGTCTTTGAGCTGAGTGACCTGCGATGGAATCCCAGCTCCACAACTCAATACCTGTTTGACCTCGGACAAGTTAATTAACCTCATTGGGACAAGATTTCCTGATCAACTTAATTAAACAGTTGGAATAGAGTAGAGATTCTTAACCTGAAGTCTGGGAACTTTTAAAATATTTTGATCTCTGTATTTCAATAGAATTGGTTTCTTTTGTAATATTATGCATTTTATTTTATGCATTTAAAAACCTTTCTGAGAAGGGATTCATAGATTTCACCAGACTGTTCATGACACACCAAAAGTCAAGAACCCCAGGACTCAGATGATCTCTGGGGTCCGTTCCAGTTTTAACTACTATGCCAGCTCTCTCCTTCTAGCTCTGAAAGTTTCTGATTCAATTAAAATTCAATTCTGAATTTTATTATCTATAAAGAGAAGGGCTTGGATTTCACTACCACTAAAGTCTCTCCCATTCTCAGTCAATAAATAAATATTTTTAAGTATCTAATAAGTACCGCACATTGTGCTAAGCACTGGGGATACGAAAAGAGACAAAAGATAGTCCCTGCTCTCAAGAAGCTTACAGTCTAAGGAGGGAGAATCTAAAAGACTGGAGTTGTTCCTGGGATTTATTATTTTGTCTCTCTAACATCACTGGGCCAGTTGGAGCAAGGACAGAAGAAACAAAGAGAGAGTCTTTTTCCTAAAAGTTTTTACTATTTTCAGGTGCTGGGCAGAGGGGACTCCTTTTGTGGAGGGTAGGGAAGAGAAGGGTCCTTATTTTATTCCCTGCCCCCTTTCCCTATCAGAGCTGTTGGAAGGGAGCCAGGCACAGCAGGGTGGGTGGGAGGAGAGCCAAGAGCACTTACCAAGGAATGGCAAAAGCAAACGTAGCTCCCCACAGTCCTATCCCTCTCCAGCCTGTCTAGGTCTGAGAAAAGGCAGCTGAGCCTCATTAGCCAGCCAGCCAAGCAGGGCCGGGAGCCTCCGGATACACTAATGAGCCAATTAAAGGGAGTTTACAAGGGAGCTTGGTCAGAAGTGGGGGGAGGGAAGGGAGGTGGGAGGATAGCTGAGTGTCTTTTTGGAGGAGGGGGAGTAGGGCATGCTGGAAACTCAGCTGTAGAGGCAGAGCTTAGCCTCTGATCTGGCCTAGGTCTTCAGCTCAGATGTAGATAATCAGATATAGACAATCAAATCCCACTGAAGATTGGGGAGAGCTAGGGCTTCAAATTTGTGTCTTCGATTTAAGCATTCCTTCATCCATGTGTGGAATGAGAGGTGAGCACTATAGCATCATGGGAAGAGACGTCCGGTATGCTGGGGAAGGCGCCATTTACACCCCTGCTATGGTCTAGCTGCTTCCCTCTCTGCACCTCAGATTCATCCCCCAAAAATTGAGGGTTGGGCATGATGCCCTCACTCTGGATCAGGAGTTCTTCATCAGCCTGTGAAGAGATGTTGGGATATCCATTACCTTGGACATATCCATCTCTGTAGATATACACACATACACATACACATACACATATATCTATGCACATATTAGGCAGAATATATGCATAGATATATATTTCATTAACCTCTAATTAAGATTTAGCTTTTCCATCAATTATGAATTTAGACAAAAAATAAACATTTTCAGAAGGGGTTCGTAGACTACTGCCAAAGGGAGTCATGATATAAAAAAAAGTTATTAATTCCTCCTCTTTGAGACCTCAGAATGCATATTCCATATCTTTGAGGAGGAGAGGAAAGGAGGAGGTTTGGGGTGGGGTAGTAGAGGGGATCTGAAAGAAATCTTAGAAGAAAGATTGGAGGGATTTCAGAATCTCTCGTCACTTTCAGATAAGACTGCTGATAGGAAGCAAGGAGGAGGGGGCAGAGTAGAAAGAATTGGGGTAGGAATCAGGAGAGACTTAGTTGTGGCTCTAAATTATGCCAGTGTGTGGCTTTATCTCTGCAGGCTTCCATTCCCTGACCTGTCCAAGGAAGGCATCTGATGAGCAGATCTCTTCTAGGCAGTTATAACATTCTAGGATTCTTTCTCAGTTTAGCTCTTGGGATCTTTCCTAAGCAAATTATGGTCATTACCCCTCTCCCCTCTTTTCCTCTTTCCTCCTCCCTCTTCTCCTCCCCTTTCTTGTCTCCCTTCTCTCCTCTCCTTTTCTTCCCAGCTTTACTTTAGTATGATGCCTGGCACATAGTAGGAACATAAATTTTCTTACCCTCTCTATGACTCCCCGGCCAGTTCTCCAACACTTTTGTAGCTGCGTCTGCTTGATTTTTTAGATCCAGGAGGTTAGAGCTGGAGATTAGACCTCAGAGCCCAACTTCAAAGGCCAACCTTTTCATCCTCTGCCCCCAACCTAGGCTCAGAGGAGGAAGTGATCTTCGGACAGTTCCATTGCTAAGTGGCTGAGCAGGGGGCAGATCACCTAAGTTTTGTAATCAGTCCAGAACTCTTTCCTCTTCTTTGTGTTGGCTTCTTAAGGTAAGAAGGAAATTAACAATTGAGACTTGGACCAGGTGACAGAAACTCAGGGCACCAATAGAATTCAGGCACAACATGAAGACCATTCTTGACCTGAACATCTGGATCTTTTGATAAATATCTTGATAAGGTAGGAAGTCTCTCTGCGTGAATTCATGTTTCATTAACCTCATGCAGCTTGATTGCCAGACATGGCCAAAGAAGGACTGTGGAGTCTTCCAAGGAGGGAAGGAACAACTCTGTAAATTCACCATCAGCTGGATGCTGGTAGATGAATTAGCATCAATTTGCAAGACAGGAATTGCAGTGGGAAGCTTTATCCCCTGGGTTTTTTTCCGGGAGCCTAATGGAGTCTATTTAGGAAGCCTAGGTTGGCCACTAGATTGAGGTATTTAAGCAAAAGTCAAGACCACCTTGGCAAATTGTGCCCGGTAGACTCAAATTAAGCTGACTTCTAAGGTAAATAATCAAGGCACCAGCCCATGACTTTGATTCTCTGTATCAGAGGTATCAAACACTCTCAAGTGTGACCCAAACCAGATGAAAATGTCATTTCAATTGAATGTTAATGCATTGATATATTAACAAAAAAAGAAATATACATACTTGTGTGGTTTTCATGGACAATATGCGACCCACAGGGATCCTTATGTACAGGTGAATGGCCCCCATTTCTTTTTGGGTTTGATATCTCTGATCTATACCATCTCTTTAACTGATAGAGCTGACCAAAGGGAAGGAGAACTCAGTACCTTTGTCAGGCTTGTATGCAGTAGCATCAGTAGGTTTGGTACCCCCTTTAACACAGTTAACTAAGGTGAGACTAGGGTATAGCCAGTCATAAGAGCATCAGCTGGGCACGCTGATTGTATTCAGGCTAAGGTCTATGACAAGGGTGCTTAACTTAGGATCCATGGTCCTGTATAGATTTCATGAAATCCATGAACCTGGATGGGAAAAAAATTACATCTTTATTTTCACTAACTTAAATTTACCATTTCTTTCAACATGTTGTTCAGCCATGTCAAACTCTTTGAGATTCTATTTGGGGTTTTCTTGACAAAGATACCAGAGTGGTTTGCCATTTCTTCTCCAGATCATTTTACAGATGAGGAAACTGAGGCAATCAGGATGAAGTGACTTGTCCAAGACCATACAACTAGTATGTGTCTGAAGACAGATTTGAACTCAGGAAGAGGCGTCTTCCTGACTCCAGGTCCAGCACTCTATGCACTATGGTGCTCCCAGCCACTCCTTCCTTCAATTATATATTATCGTTCATCCTTGTTTTTCAGAAAGGATTGGTGACATCTCAGGTGATATATTATCTCATTTTATCTTCCCTGTGAAGTGGGTGCTTTTATTATCCTTACTTTACAATGAGGAAACTGAGGCTGGAGTAGCCTAAGCATCTTTTCCAAGCAAAGTCACACGGACAGCAAATTCTGAGGAAGAATTTGAACACAGCTCTTGACTCCAAGTTCAACACACTGGCCACTAAACCATCTACCTGCCAATAAGATACTTACTTATGTTCACTATATATCTAGCCCCAGCATCTCTCTTGAGTTCCAGTGCCATACTGTTAATTACCTACTGTACCTGTCCACATCCTGGTGTCCCATAGACATCTCATGATCATCAGCATCTCCATACTGGAATTCCTTCTCTTTCCCTCCCAACCCTCCCCTCTTCTGAATGAGGAAGATGAAGATTGTTGAAGATACATCCATCCTTCCAGTTACCCAAGCTTGGAATCATTTTCTCCTTAACACCTCACTCTCTCACTCATCACACACATTCAATCCATTGCCAAATCTTTGTTCTTTTGGCCACAAGTTGAATTCTTTCCTCTCCAGGAAGCTTCTCATATCATTGCTGTGAAAGGAGAGACCAATCATAGAGAATGGGAAGTTAAGAGCCCACAGGGTAAATGAATAGACCTGCAAATGATCATTGATCAAATGAGATCACACATGGAAAGTGCCTTTTAGACCCTGATTGCTATTTAAATGTTTGCTATTGTACTGGCAGCTACATTAGGTACTAGTTAGAAGACTGGACTTGGAATCCAGAAGACCTGGGTCTCAGACACTTACTGGCTATGTGACCTTTGATGAATCACTTAACCTCTCTCTGTCCACCTCAGTTTCTCATTTATAAAATTGGAATAATACTAGCACCTACCTCCCAGGGGTGTTGTGAAAACCACACTTTGCCAACCTGAAACTCTATATAAATGCTAGCTGGTGTTATTACATCTGATTTGAAAGGGAGAACTGATGTACACCATGTCAACCCAGCATCCTCATCCCTAAAAGGAGGGAATTAAATAAAATAATCCCAAGGGCCCTTCCAGCTTTAAATCCTATGATCATTTGAGTGCACTCAATCTCTTTCCCTTTCTCTCTCTCTCTCTCTCTCTCTCTCTCTCTCTCTCTCTCTCTCTCTCTCTCTCTCTCTCTCTTTCTCTCTGTCTCTCTGTCTCTGTCTCTCTCTTTCTCTCTCTCTCTCTGTCTCTGTCTCTGTCTCTTCTCTCCTCACTTCCTCCCCTCCCTTCTCCTCCCCTTCTCTCTTCTCTGTCTCTGTCTCTCTGTCTCTGTCTCTGTCTCTCTCCCTATGTCTCTCCATCTCTCTGTCTCTCTCTCTCTCCCTATTTTCCAGGCTTTCTCCTATCTTAGTAGCTTTTGCAGAAGGGAGGTGACATCATTGATGGCAGCAGTTAATTCTTGCTGTCCAGAGAATGGCAGCCTGCTGTGTTCCAGGGGAGGCCTGCTGCAGACAAAGCAAAGGGGACGGAGGGAGGGTGGACAGTTCTGGCTGGATGAGTGCTTTGACTCTGAGGGATCCTTCTTTAGTAACAGAGCTTCCTTCCAAGTCATCTTATTATCAACAAAGGAAATGTCAACTCTCTAGGCCATTATAAATAAGGCATGTTCAACCCTGGGAGTGAATGGAAGAGGCAGAGAGGATTTCTGAGCCCCTTATCAATTAGAAACAGCTGTGCCCTCCCCACCTTCCCCATTCTCTGCTGCTCAAAAGTATAACACAAAATAGAAAATGGGAGGGGGGATGTTTATCCACTTCAACACATATTTATTGAATATTTGGTACTGGGGGATACAAAAGAAAAAAAAATGAAATAGTTCCTGTCCTCAAGGAGCTTACATTCCACTGCCAGGAAATGAAATGACTTCATATGTGAAATTTGGACACTAACTGTCATGAATCCTTGGAGTGCTGACATATTTAAAGGGGGCAGCCAACTCACCATTAGCGTCTTGTCATTTTTTTTTTGGTCCAGGCTGTGATTACATTAGTAAAGAGAATTCCTACTGCGGAAACTTCTCTGCAGAAGCAGAGGAGCAAATAGTCTGTAACTTGGGTTCTTAGAGAGATGCCTGGGACATTGAGAGGTTAACTGGCTTACCCAAACTCCTAAAGCCAGTATTGTGTCAGAGCATGGATTTGAGCCCAAGTTGTTAATCTAATAATGAATCAAATTGATAAGCATTTATTATGCACTTTCTGCATGTCAGCTACTGACACGAGGCACTGGAGACACAAAAACAAAAAATGAAATGACCCCTACCTTCACTAAGGTTATATTATATTACTTAGAGGGGAACTAGCAGCTAGGTGGCACAGTGGATAGAGTTTGGAGTCAGGAAGACTCATCTTCTTGAGGTCAAATTTGACCTCAGACACTTACTAGCTGTGTGACCCTGGTCAAGTCACTTCATCCTGTTTGCCTCAGTTTCCTCATCTGTAGAATGAGCTGGAGAAGGAAATGACAAAACACTCTAGGAGCTTTGCCGAGAAAACCCCAAAAGTGGTTGTGAAGAGTCAGACGTGACTAAAGAATGACTAAACAACAGCAAAGGTAACTTTGGGCCTCAGATTTCCTCTGAAGACCTGGGTTAAAGTCCTGCCTCTGATACTAAATATGTGTGAGGAAGTCATTTCCCCTCACTGGGTCTCAGTTTCCCTATTTGTAAAATAAGAGGTTGGACATCAGGGTGGGGAACCTGCAGCCTTGAGGTCACATGTTATCTTCTAGGTCCTCAGGCGCCACCCTTTGACTGAATCCAAGCTTCAGCTTCAAGTGTGGTCTTGAGGCTGCAGGTTCCCTATCCCAAGACAGGTTTAGGGACCCCAAGGTCCCTTCTAGCACTAGATTTATGCTTCTGTTATCACATAAGGTGGGTAGTTAAGTGGAAAGAACTCTGGCTTTGGAACTAGAGGTTCTGTGTTCAAATCCAATGATTACTATCCATGTGACCTTGGGAAAGTAACTTAACCTCTTGGGGCCTCTTTGCACTAAATCATTGTTTGAGCTTGAGTAAATCACTTAAATTCTTTGAGCAGAGTTGGACTAGGCTGCATACAGCATGTCTCTCCAATTATAAATCTATGCTCTTATGTGAAATAAATGAGGAAGACTTAGGGTCCCTGAAGGTGCCTTCCAGCTTTGAGGCCATGATCACTACACGTGCATCATGCATTAGAAACAAGGGGATGGATGGTTAAAACAGAAGGCTGGGATTTAACTCCAGAAACAATGAGCCATCAATTCTAGGGCTAAGGGCAGTCTGTTAGTAAAGTTCAGCTCACAGAGTCCATGGGGGACTTCCTCTCATATGGCTGATCCCCTTACATCCACCTATTTATGCCAGGTGGGAGAAAGGTCAGAAATAGCCACAATAGCCTAGATTTGTATAATTTGGAAGGGCATCTAACATGTGAGTTCATGTACACACATACACACACCTACACATACACACACACATACACACACACACACACACACACACACACACACACACACACACACACACACCCCACTTGTTGATGCCAAGCCCACCAAGCTTATAAATGCCTAGGATTCCAAGAGAGAAAGGAGAAACATTTTCCTTAGAGCATAGTTCCTCTCCAAAGAGTTCTCTAAGGTGTTAATATATTCTGTCTAACTTGTCCTATAATGAGCTCAGTGGGGGAGAGAATTCACTATTCCTCAGCTCAGTGGTTCTCTCTCACAGGGTGAACTAATCCCAGATCCCTTCAGGAGGCTCTCAGACATCAGATGTGTCCTGGATATTTACCAATGATGTGACAGAGTCCATGGACCTAATACTCACTTTTCCTCATAGGTGAAGAGAAATCACATGGTATTTGTAGGCACTTCTACATCATTTGAAAGACACTAATGAATATCTTCAGGGCCATTTTATCTCAGACAGGGGGACCATCAAAAAAGCAAAAAAAGCCCCCCAAAAAGAATAAACCAAACACACTCCTGTCTTTGTCTGTGAGCCTGTAGCCAGTGATCTGACTGAGACATTGAGGCTTACTCATTGGCATCCTACTGAGGCCAGCAAGTTGAGAAAGAAGCAAAGATCAGCTATTCAGAAGAACAGATAGAGAAGGAGGAACACAGGTAGTTAATGTTCTCTTATACCATTTGATGGCTGTCCAGACAGTTTCCGAAGCTGCTCCTCTGACTTCCTAATGACTGCTGAATATAACCATGCTGAGATCTCTCTTGCTCTCAGCTTTCCATTCCTATACCTAACTGTTTGGACTTGGAGGTTTCAATGGAAGTACCAATGCTTTACATGGTGGAGGCATTTCTGAACTGCAGGAAAAGTAATTGGGAGAAATCAGCAGCCTCTGGAGTCCTGGGATCGCAAACCTTATTCTATAAAGTGACTCTAAAACATCCAAATAGGAACAAACCCTGAACCTGCCCATTCCTGCCTCCCAAGATGAGCAAACCTGAGGACTCCAATCATTGGCCAGTGACATTTTCCAAAGGAGGTAGACCTCTAGCTTGCCTGCCTTGGGTGATCTAGGAATAAACAAGAGAATGTCAAAGCTATAAGGGACCTTGAGGATTTTCTAGTATAGGAGACTCTTAACACAGGATCCATATCTCTGGATCTGGGGGTAGATTTCATGGGGTCTATGAACTTGGGTAGTAAAAGAAATCAATTACATCTTTATTTCAATATAATTTATTTCTTTTGTAATCCAATGTACTTTATTTTGTGCACTAAAAATCATTATTCAGGGGCAGCTAGGTGGCACAGTGAATAGAGCACCAACCAGCCCTGGAGTCAGGAGGACTTGAGTTCAAATCTGGCTTCAGACACTTAACACTTACTAGCTGTGTGACCTTGGGCAAGTCACTTAACCCTAATTGCCTTGCCCTCCCCCCTCCAAAAAAAAAGCAAAAAAACCCACATTATTCTGAGAAGGAGTCCCTATGCTTCCCCATACTACCAAAGAATTCCTAATCTAGTACAAATTCTCTATTTTAGAGACAAAAAAACCAAGGCTTAGTGAGGGGATATGACTTAGCAAATGTTGCATAACAAATTAGTGGAAAAACTGCCTAGATTCCAGGTCTCATGACACCATCACAAGGCTTCTTCCACATTATTTACTGTTGAGGTCTGGATTGACTCTAGACTGTTGGTTACCCTCTTGGATCTTGGCTTTTGTCTTGGACCTGCTAACTGGTAGCTTTGGTCCTTCAGATGGGTGAATGAATGTAATTCTACTAGGTCTCCTAATCACTGTCCATGATTTCCTTTCCAGATACCTCAAGATTTAAAGACCACAAAATCACAGATCAAGAACATCTTGTCCTGATCCTCAAATTTTTCAGATGAGAAATGGGGCCCAGAAAGGTTGACAGATTTTTCTAAGGCAAGAAGCAGGAGCAGAAGTTAAACTTAAATCTTCTCACTCTCTGTCACTTCTGCCTCAAAGAATCCCTTCCTTCAAGACACAGCTGAAGCATCATCATCATCATCTTCATATCTAATGTCTATAGAGTGCTTTAAGATTCACAAAGAGCTTTATAAATATTGTCAAAAAGATCCTGGGAGGTGGGTGCTGTTATTATCCTAATTTTAAAGAAGAGGGAACTGAGGTAGACTGAGGTAGTTTGAGTTACTTGCCCAGAATCACCCCGTTAATGTGCATCTGGGGCTAGATTTGAACTCAGGTCTTCCTGAATCCAGGTCTAGTCTTCTATTCACTGTTGAGACCCCCAGATACTCATCTTGTTGTTTGAGGTGTTCATTCAAACAGAAGTGAGATGACACTGCCAATATGCTGGGAAAAAAAATTCTTTTTTCAAGTATGAGTTGAACCAAATGGCCACTGGGGTCCCTTCCAACTCTGTGTGTGTTTTTTTAAAGATATTCCTATTTCAAAATCTGATTCCTCTCTGTGTCTCCATCAAGATCTATGAGCCATTGAAGAAAGGTGGAAAAGCTTGGTAGGGGTGGAGTAGAATAGCTACTTCTGATGGAATGAGTTGGGACATGGGTTGGATCAATAATCAGTAAATATTTATTAAGCACCTACTATGCTCCAGGCATGGTGAGGCTTTGTGGACCTACAATCCATAGAACTGAGAGGTTTCAAAAAGGTGAAGTTGGCCTTGAGGGTAAGGAAAAGAGAGGGAGATTTATATGTTAATTTTTAAGTTGTTCAGCAAGAGAAATGAACAACAGGCCAGCCCTATAAAGTAGAAAACCCAAGAGATTGGATGCTTTGGGTCTGAAAATACATAAAATTATTTTGTGGTTATTGTTGCTTTTTTTTTAAGAAAAGGAAGCAGAGGCCTCTGAGATCATAAACAGGAATCTGATTTCAAATGAAAGTTATGGAAATGGTAAGACCTTAGAGACGCCTTTAAAAGATTGTCCCTGTGAGCTGATTGCCCGTTTGGGGTATTAGGGTTAGCACCTGTCGCCATGGAAAAACTCTCACCTTCTCTCTTTGTCAAGCTGGGAATCAGTTTCCCTTATGAAAAAAAAATCATCTGAGATAACGTTGCTAGGGAGATTGCATTCTCCCATTAAGCTCAGGTAGCCAGGTGTAAAAACTGGAAAAGGAAAGGAAAAGCCAGCATCTGCCCTCACTGGGCTCATATCTGTTCTGCCTGAAAGAATCCATTGTGACTTTTCCCCTCCTACTGTAGTGACTGGTCCCGATAGAGTTGCCCAAATCAGCCCATGCTTCGCACATTTTAGAGAACTCTTTCCAGCTCAATCAAAGGAAAACAGCTACAAGGCGTCCTATAGGTCACCAAATCCAATCTCCTAGCATTTTAAGGATGAGAAAATTGGACCCAGAGCAATTGTGTGGCCTACCTGTCAGAGGTAGGATTCACACCCAGTGCTTCCTGATTCCAAATCCCATATTCTATCCACTACATCAAACTGCTTCTCTCCTCCAGTAAGTTATCTGGGTAGGTGGAGCTGATTTCAACCCATGGCTACATTGTTATAAGTAATATGAATTCTTAGCATCACAGTTCAACAAGAGTCAATTAAGGACCTACTGAAGTCCAGGCACTATTCCAGTCCCTGTAGATATAAAGACAAAATGACACAATCCATTCCCTAAAGGAATTTATGTTTTATTTTGGGGAAACAATGGGTACTTCTTGGAATTATGCAATAATTTTCCAGTTTTGTTTGATTCTTCATGACCTCTTTTTTGGGTGTGTGTGGGGGAGGTTCTTGGCAAAGGTGCTGGAATGGTTTATCATTTCCTTCTCCAGCTCATTTTACAGATAATTAAACTGAGGCAAACAGGGTGAATTGACTTGTCTAGGGCCACACAGCTAGTTAGTATCTAAGCTGGATTTGAACTCATGAAGATGAGTCTTCCTTACTCCATGCCTAGTGTTCTATCCATGGCACCACCTAGCTTCCCAAACTGGTATGCTAATAAGTAAATAGGGACATTATTCTATGGAACTCTGGATCAGTATCTCCATGGCAACTGATCATCTCAGAAGGTTGTCTGGGTCACTGAGGGATGAAGGAACTTGCAAAGGGTCAAAAGCCTTGCTCACCCATCTATCCAGTTTGCCACATTACATATGAAATAAGCAGGTTTTGGAGTCAGGAAGACCTGTGTTCAAGTCTTAGGTTGGGTACATCCTGGTTGTAGGATCCTGGACAAGTCACTACATCTCTGGGTCCCAAGTAAATCTTTAAGAATACGTTGTAGTTATACCAGGCTATATTGGCAGAGGGACTTCCAAAGGTCTGATTTTTTTAAAAGAAATATGGCCAGGGGAAAGGGGGAATCAAAACAGGTCTTATATCCAAGGTAGGGCTCCAATTGAGTTTTTAAAGACTAACAATTCCAAGATACAGATGAGTACTAGGAATGTGTTCCAGACATGAGGGATTGCCAGGGCAAAGCTAAGGTATCAGAAGTCAGGTATGATAAACAGTAAATAGGTTAGTTTGTCTGGAACATCTAGTACACGAAAGGGAATAACATCCATTAACGATGAAAAAGTTGGCTAGTATGATGGCATGAAGGGTTTTGTTTATTAAGGGTCACAATAATACTCTGATCCTCACTCTGGAAGGCACATCTGCAGATCTGCATTTTCTTTAGACGTCCATGCTATAATTTCTCTGCATATGCTGGACAGCAGGATGGGTTCATGTAGGCTTTCTCACAGCATCAGAGAATGTCAGAGTTAGAAAGGTCCTCTTAGGTCATCTAATTCCACCCCTCTTTCATTACAGTAACCACCAAAGGCACTCAGCCTTGTCCCACTTAAATAAATACTTTCAAGGACAAACAGCTTATTACTTCAGCAAGGCATCCCAATACCTTTTGGGTTCACTCTGATCATTAGAGAAATCTTCTACTGAGCTAAAATCTGCCTACCTATAATTTCTTTTCTATGGGAAAGGGAAAATATAGGAAGAAGCATTTATCAAGTGCCTACCACCTTCCAGGAACTATACAAAGAACTTTACAATGATCTCATTTGATCCTCACAACAACTCTGGGAGGTAGGTGTGGTCAATACTCCAGTTTTATAGATGGAAGACAACCTATGTGGAGAGATGGAGGGTCTTGTTTGAGGAGAAACAAGGAAGCCAATTTTCCTGAATTGTAAAGAGTGTGTTTGTTTGAGGTGGGTGTAAGGTATAAGAAGACTGGAAAGGTGGGGGAGTACAGGTAATTAAGGGTTTTGAATGCCAGAAGATTTTGTATTTGATCCTAGAGATGATAGGAAGTCATTGGAGTTTCTAGAGTAGGAAGGTGGCATGGTCAAATCTAAGCTTTAGGAAAATCACTCACAGCTGAATAGAGTATTGAAGTAGTGGGGAGAGACTTATGGCAGGAAGACTCACTAAGAGGTTATTGCAATAGTCCAGGCATGAAATGTGGAGAGTATGTACTAGGATGGTGATTGTGTTGGAGGCCAGAAGAGGAGTTTATTAGAGATGTTACAAAGGCAAAATGAACAGGACTAGATGAGATTTGAATAGGAGGGATGGGAAAGATGGATGACATCTTGATTGCAAACCTGGGTGATTAGGAGGATGGTAGTTCCCTTGACAGTAACAAGAAAGTTAAGAAGGGGAAAGGACTTGAGAGGCTGGTAGAATGAGTTCATTTTTGGAGAGGTTGAGTTTAAGATGTCTGTGGAGCATTCAGTTCGAAATGTCCAACAAGAAGATGGAGATGTGAGATATGAGATTCAAGACAGAAATTAGGGCTGGATAAGTCAGATTGGCTAAGATGACAAAACAGGAAAATGACAAATGCTGGAGAGGATGTGGAAAAATTGGAACACTAATGCATTGTTGGTGGAGTTGTGAATTGATACAACCATTCTGGAGAGCAATCTGGAACTTTGCCCAAAGGGCTA
>CM053584.1:376596910-376612193 GCA_028627135.1 Pseudochirops cupreus
TCTCTCTCTCTTCCTCTCTCTCTCAGCAGGGGGCCAGAGAGACAGACAGTGTGTTGCTGAGGACCAGCCTAGCATATGCAGAGGTTTACCAGGTCAGTCAAAGAGTGATGCATTTTTGGACACAACATCCCTCCCAGACCATCAACTAATTTATCAATGGGCTGGAATCCATATCAGTGGGTTACCCACATTGACAAAATGATAGAACTCTATAGTATAGAAGCATAAATCCATAAATTTCCAGGTCCCCTCCCCCCCCAAAACCCTTCAAATGGCTATCTAGCCTTGTCTTTCCAATCTTGTTCTTGGGTTGTTGATTTTTTTTTTGTACTGAACTCTTGGCCTTCTTCAATTGCTATCGATTTTTGTTTTATTAGATTTGGCCCATCACTCCCACCTGCTAAGATCCTTTTGTATCTAACTCCTTTCCATCCATACATTTGATAAGCATTCCATTTCTACTTTCATTCAAGTGTTTGATTAAAAAAATACCCAACTATATAGTACCAAGGAATGATCAATTGGACAAAGATTATCTTCCCTCCCCATGAGGATGGAATGAGAGCATTCATTTTGACGTGTTTCACAAGCCTTGAAGTATGATGTGATCACCGGCTACTACGCTCCAGACTTGGGGAACTTCTTTTGCTCTCTACAGTTTTTTTCAAAGATCATCAACATTCATTCAGCGATTGTATCTATAGGTTCTTCACGTATGAGACAGAGTTAAGCTGGGTGAGTTTGCAGGTTTTAGTAAAGGCAGAGCACTCTGACCATATTTACAGACAGAGAATGGATTTTTATTAATGTCCACCTGTTAGCACATTTCTTCCCCTTTGAGGACTAGCTCAAAAATCACTGAAATTCCCCCTTCCCCATCAAGAAGTGGTCTCCTACTTCAAAAGAATTCCAGTGCTTGGTACATAGTAATTGCCTAATGAATGCTTTCCCATTCATTCATCTGTTCATTTATTCATTCATTTGACTTCTATTGCATAGTTAATCATTTTTAATATGTATTGTAACTATTGTAGTCCTAATTCCATCACTCTGATTTGTGAGCTTCTTAAAGATGAGGGCTATGGGATTACATGTGGTCAGAGAATACCTTGTTTCAAATCCTTACTCTGTTACTTTCAATCTGTGTGATCTTGAAGAACTCATAAATGAAAGGGCTGAACTGAATGATTTTAAAGGTCCCTTTTATCCCTAAATCCTATTGTTTTTTTTCATATTTTCCTGCTCCAGTTAACTTGGTTCATGAACCAATGGGCAAAAATAAATTATGGGAACTCTGTGTTCTCTAAGCTATCCCTGTTTCCATAACTCACGGATGGTGGGCTGTGGGTAATTCAAATGGAGGATAGGAAATAGTGCCAAGACCTCCAGTGAGATTTGCTGCTTATCTTTGTATAAAATAGCTGTTCTTCTTGAATAGGAGGAAAAAAAAAAGAATTCCAGGCCAGTAGTCCAGAGCCAAAGTAAAAGAATGCAAAACAACCATCTCTATAACTGTTAAACTTTCTTGTAAGTTCCATCTCTGCCAAGAAACAGCAAGCCTAATTAGAACATTTCAGATGGCCTCACCACCAGAAGAGAAATGAGGATGTTACATTGGGAAGAAAGCTTAGTATAGTGGATAGAGAGCTAGCTGCCATTGGAGTCAGGAAGACCTCTGTTCAGGTCCACGTCTGGGGCATACTGTCTGCATCATCATAGGCAAGTCAATTAGCTTCTCAGAGAATTTTCCAATACTCTAAATTGCACCTTCAGGTGCTGACCTGAATGGATAGAGGTAGTTTTCTCATTAGGACTTCTTTATACAACTGGAATTATATCTGATTTAAAAAAAATAAAAAAGATGGGACAGGGGAGAGGCAGATTGTGGAAGGCATTTTCTTCATTTTAGAAAAAGAAGAGCTAATATTCCTTGATCCACAGAATAGTGAGCTATGTGACCTTGAAACACTTGCTTCTTCTCTCCAGACATGATCTTCTTCACCTGTAGCATAAGCACATTGCCTTAGACAACCCAAGATATTTTGACTTTAAACTGAAATAATTGGACCAGCAGAAGAGTCTTAGGCAAACCCATGTTTTACGTTTTTAATTTTTTTTTAAATTCCCCCTGCAAGCAGATGAAACATGTCCTTAATTTTCAAAAGAGTGACTGCTGAGCTGGCAGCTGGGGAAAATCAAAGGCTCAGCAGGGTCACTGTAATTCACAATCCCCTTGTATAGCCATTGCTGCTGATAGCGTGTCAGGTTAAAAATGTCCCTGACTTCTTCCTGGCATTCCACCACTGTCCACTCCATATCCAGGCCACCAGTGGCCCTCTGCTGCCAAATTGTGAATTAGACCAAGGCGAAGAAAGGGGGAGGGGGCAATGTAGGCTATGGATTTCCTCAGGGTCCTTTGCCTTGTTCCAGCCATCTAATCTTCATTGTCTGTGCTCATAAGGATTCCTCTGCTAAGAGCTAGATACTCATTGTGATACATTATATTTACCCACTGAGGCTGAATTGGCTTCTGATGAGATATAAATGATAATGATATCCCTTTTATTTGAAATGAAAAATCTAACGGAGCATGGCCTGTTTTATCATTGCCCAAACTTCACTTATTACTTGCTGAAGACTGGCGGGATGGTTTTCCCCTCCTTAGTACCATGAAGGCTCGGATAAATGATCTTTAAAAAAAGACTCTGTTCCCCCCAGAGCTGTTCAACAACTCCTTCAATGAGAAATCATGACTTTTGACCTCAAGAAGTTCATTGACCAGGTTCCAGCTTCCATTTTCCATGAATAAAAATATCAGGTCATCAATAAAGACATTAAGAATCCAGTACCAAGAGTTTCTCCCTCCACCACCACTACCACCACCACCACCACACGTATCCCCCCCATCCCCACCCTCAAAATTACTATGAATTTAGCTTTGTATATATTTTATAAGAGTGGCATAGGGATGGAGAGCTGGATTTGGAGCCAAGAAAATACAATTTCTGCCTCTAAGACCTACTGGCTATGTTGTTGACTTATCACCAAGAGTGACTACTTCCGACCTGTTGCTAACAATAGTAAGATGGGCACAGGACCCCCAAGAATGGCAGCACCTTGTAGGCTACTGGTACTACTTCCAGTCCATTCATCTTAGCCTCCAACTAGAGAAGCAACTCCTATAGAGAAGGGGCCAGCCATCTCTACCAACTGCTATACATAGAGTAGACAGGCCAGGCTAACTGAAGCAACAGAGCACCTTGAGGAAAAGACAGGAAGTACATGTGCTGGGCAAGTCAGCCTACTACCACTATCACCTGACCTTGACCATAATCCCCTCAAATCATGATGGAGACAACCCAGGATCCTGAACCCAAGAACACTGGGAGTAGAAATCCTTTCAGCCCAGTGCCCTCAGACAGTCAGAAACTACAGGTATTAGAGCTACTGAAGATGCAAAAAAAAATGTTCTTGCCACCAAAGTCCTTGGCACTGTCCAGTGGTACAGCATCAAAAACTGACATGATGTTATCAGTGGAAATGTCACTAAAGAAGAGGCATTGCCATCTGCTTTGTCATTGGACTTTGGGACCATGGGGCTTTTCCATCTGACTTAAAGCTGACACTTTCCATATATGTTGTTTCTCCCAGAATGGAAGTTCCTTGAGAGCAGAAACTGTCTTACTTTTCTTTGTACATCCAATGCTTAGAACAGTGCTTTACACATTGCAAATGCCTTATAAATTCATCATTCATTCATCCATCCTGAGCAAGTCAATAAACCTCTCAGCTCCACAAGTAAGTCCTTAAAGACTATAAGTTGCAGAGAATGTGCTGACCTGCTTTGATGGAGGGGAATTCCCCAAATTTTGTATCTGTTTATCGCATGTTATTTCCCCTTAATAGAATATAAGCTTGTTGAGGACCTTTTTTTTTTGTTTCCTTTTGTCCAGATCTCTGGTTTCATCAATGTAGGGAACACCAGTAAAGAATCCCCTTTTACCAATGCAGAAGAAAAACTGATGAGCAGAATCATAGTCTTGGAGTGTTGCCCAGACACGATGAGAGGCTTGTCTAGGGTCATGCAGCCAGAGTGTGTCAAAGGCAAGACTTGAACCCTATTCTCCTTGACTTTGAGACTGACATTCCATCCACTAAACCACGATGCCTTTCAAAACCCTACCTAGATAATGAGATCTTTGCTTTTGATTTCTTCCAAGGACCCAAGCCAATGCTGCCCAAATAGATGTTTGTCAAATTAAATGGAAGTCATTTCAAAGTGGTTCTTAACATCAATCTATCAGTTCAATAGGCACAGGATCTGAGGGTCCACCTCTCCATTTTGTCGTGAAATAACTGATTATTCAAAGAGCTTAAGAAATCACCTGGTGTAGTACTGGGAAGCATGGGGCACTGGAAAGAGGCTTGGATTTGGGGTCAGAGGACTTAGGTTTAAATTCTCTAGTACCTGTGTGGTCTCAGGCAAATCTCTAATCTCTCTGGACTTTGAATGCTTCTTCCATAAAGCTAGAGGGGGAGAGGGTTAGACAAGATGATCTCTAAGATCTCATCCAGCTTCAAATCCATGAACCCTTATACAAGGAGCCAAGAGACCTGGTATGGAGTAGTTGTTAATCACCTATATCTTTAAAAGAGGCATTGACAAACTGAAGTGCATAGAGAGGAAGATTTCCAAGTTAAAAGAGCTGGAGATATTTAGCCTGAAGAAGAGAAGATCCAGGGGACACTTGATCACTGTCTTTACTTAGTTAAATTCCTGTCATGTAGAAAAGAATGACTTAGGTTGCACACCTCCAGAGAGTCAAAAAAAGATGGAAGTTGCAAGGGATTGTTGTTGATGATTTTCAGTCATCACAGTTATATTTGGCTCTTTGTGACCCCATTTGGGTTTCTCTTGGCAAAGATACTGGAATTATTGGTCATTTCCTTCTCCACCTCATTTTACAGATGAGGATACTGAGGCAAACAGGGTTAAGTGACTTGCCCAGAGTCACACAACTAGTAAGTGTCTAAGGCTGGATTTGAACTCAGGAAGATGAGTCTTCCTAATTTCAAGCCCATTCTATCCACTGTGCCACCTTCCTTGCAGGCAGTAGAGTGGGCAGAATTCAGATAAATTTATAGTAAGAACTTTCTAACAATTAAACCCGTCTAACCATGGATTGGGCAATTGCAGTAGGCAATGACTAGCATTTATTAAAAACCTAATGTGTCTACAGCACTGTTCTCAGTGCTAGGACTGAGACAAAGTTATGACAAACCATTTATCTTGGAGCTTAGTAGTTGGGTAATATTATCCTTTGGATTTTTCCATTATGCCCTCAAGATTGGTACCCAATCACCCTTCAGCTTCTTTTCATTATCTTCCCCCATTATATCGTATACTCTTTTGAGACAGGGGTTGTCTTTTTTCATATTTCCATCCCTAGAACTTTATCAGAGTTTCTAGCCCATACTGGGTGTTTCCTGAATGTTCACTGATTGGTTAGTAGTAATGTAACAGCTGGCATTTGTACAGCACATTAAGATTTGCAAAGTACTTAGCAAATATTAAGTCATTTCATTCTCACAACTCTCTGAGATAGGTGTTATGATTATCCCTCAGATGAGGGCACCAAAGGGGAAAGAAGTTAAATGACTTGCCCAGGGTCCATACCTACTTAAGAGTCTGAGTCTGGATTGAAACTCAGGTCTTCCTGACCCCCATAGCTTGAACTCTCTATCTACTGTGTTATCTGATGCTTCTAGGCAGTAAAATCCCTGCCATTGGAAGTATTCAGGTAGGACCAAATAAATCACTTTATACAGATTAAATTTGAATGTGAATGACATTATTTGTGCAGTATTTTATGACTTTCATTTCACTTTTATGTAAGTGATTCCATCTGATAAAAGGCTGGCCTTGTAGACTGGAAGACCTAAGTTCAAGACCCTAACTTCTCTGACACCTACTGGCTTGTTTGACACTGGGCAATTCACTTAAGCTCTAAATGCCCTCAGGCAAACTTCCAAGGCTTTCCATTTCAGAATAGGTGTTAATATGCCTTGGTAAAGGAAGTTTCTTCACTGGGAATTCCTTATACCTACAAAATCACAAGCCTTGAATAACCCAGCAAGAAAAGGGGAAAAAAATGTCACAATCTGATATTCACAATGGTCCTATGAAGTCAGAGAGCTTATGTTCATTCTCATTTTATGGAGAAGGAAAATGAAGCTAGAGCCTTGGACAATCTTTAGTGGAGTGTGATGGGCAGCTCAGTGCCCACTAAGCTGCAGAATTCTGTCTTGGCTGTTTCCTACTCAACATATTGGCCGAAGCCTTAGATGGGTATGTGAAGGGCAAATCTGTCAGTTTGTGGATGGCACAAAAGTGGGAAAGATGTTAATATGTTAGATGGCAGTTAGGAGATTTAAAAAGACCTCCACAGGCTTGAATTCCTCAAGGTAATATGAAAGTTGAAAGTGATAACCACTACACTTAGGACCAATCCATCAATCACTTAAGTTAAAGTACACAGCTTTGTTTTCCTTTAATAAATGGTATCTGCCAAGAATACTATTTTGTGCAAACACCTAGGAAGGGGAACAAAGATTACAAAAGAGTCTGATGGCTTTATTAAGAATAAGTCATGCTGGACTAACCCAATTTCCTTTTTTTTTTTCTCACAAGATTACTAAGTAAATGAGGAAAATGATATGAATATAATTTATCTAGATTTTATGATATCTTTTGAGAAATTACCTGATACTTTTAGGAAGATGGAGACATGCATTAGATGATGCCTGGAGTCAAAGAATAGTTGTTAATAGTTTAATGCCAATAAGGCAGGATGTCTGCAGTGAAGTGCTCAAGGGATCTATACTCAGCACTGCACTTTCAACATTTTTATCAATGAATTGGATAGAAGTCATAGATGTCATGCTCATTAAATTTGCAGATTGTACAAAAGTATGAGGGAGTGCTAACTAATGGATGAGAGAATCAGGATCTAAAATAATCTAGAGCATTGGGTTAAAGTTAATAAGATGGTATTCTCTAGAGATAACTGAAAAACCTTGTATATGGGGGCAAAAATCAAATTCACAAATATAAGATGAAGGGAGGCATGAATTGATAGTAATTGTTCTGAAGAAAAAAAAAGGAAGGAACTGGTGGGCTTTAGTGGATGGCAAGCAGTGTGCTCAGATAGCATCCAAAAAAACTAACACTAACTTGGGATGTATTAAGTGGGTGGTGACTTCCAGGAATAGAAAGGTAAAAGACAGGTCATACTGTACTCTGTCATTCTTGGACCTTATGTAGAAAACTGTGCTCATGTCTAGGCAACACAGTTTAATAACCTTGAGAGTATCCTGAAAAAGGACAAGTAGGTGGCACATGCACATAGAACTCCGAGACTGAAGTTAGGAAGATTCATCTTCCTGAATTCAAATCCAACCTCAGACACTTCCTGAATTCAAATCCAACCTCAGACATTTACAAGTTATGTGACCCTGGGCAAAGTCACTTAACCTTGTTTGCCTCAGTTTCCTCACCTGTAAGATGAGTTGGAGAAGGAAATGACAAACCACTCTAGCAGCTTTGTGCCCCCCCCCCCCAAAAAAAAGGACCATGGAGAGTCAGACATGACTAAAATGGCTGAACAACAACCACCACCTCCATCCACCACCTCCATTTTACAGATGAGGATTTTGATGCCCAGAAATATCATGACTTTTTCAAGGTTACACAGCTGTTTATAATTGGAGCTAGGATTTGAACCCAAGTCATCTGATTTCAAATCCAGTTCTTTCCATTATAGGCATAGCAACATTTGTTAGAGAAATCTATGGACCTGACATTACTCACTCTTGAAGAGGAAGAAGGGTCAGTAAGATGGAAATTCAAATACTCATCTCAGTGCAGAATGGGGAAAAGAGATGGGTGTAAAATACAGAAGGAAGGACTCAGGTGAACTACAGTGAAAATATTTTCTGGAAGAGGTCTTGGATAGCCTTGGGAAAACTCTCAGATCTATATATCCCGCCTTACTCTCTCTTCTGAGTTTCCTTCCTGAACATCTCCAGCAGGAAATCTCATCTACATCTTCACTTTGAATATCTGCAATGAACCTACTCCTCTCCCCTGTCTCCCTTCAGCTTTCCCCTCCTCCAAACTGCCCCATTTATGTCAAGAACATCACTAGGAAAAATTATAGTGGGGGACCTGAAATTTCAGTGGTAAAGAGAACTCCTTGGTAAGGAAAGCCCATCTTTAATGTAGCTTGGCAACTTTCCTACACTTCATAGTCTCAAAAGAGATGCCTACAATAGTACTATGAGATGCCTTGTACCAGGCTAAAGAACTAATATATGTCAGAAACAGGACTGGAACCCAGGTCTAGCTGGGTTCAAGGTCAGCTCTCTATCCACAACACCAATTTTGATGTGAAGAAAAAAAAAAAGATGAGCTCTTATATAAGATCACAGAGCTACAGTTTCCAAGTGCAGGCCAGCATTCTCCCTCCCTCCTGTTCCGATTCTGTGCCTCACTAATTGTATATTTGTAGATAGATATACTGAAGGACTAACTCAATAAGCTATCCAACCATTTTCAAACCATTGTCCTGTCTATATGCATTCTTCATCCACTTTTGTTCCCCTGTGTAGATTGCTAAACTGAGGGAGTTGAAGTGTTTATGAACCACTACAGAGGTCCTCTAATATTCTGGCCTTTGATGAAATAAGCTGAATGCCATCCATAAATGGGAGTTCCCATTTTGGGGAAATTCCCGTTCTATGAGCACTCAGCAAAGAGCTTCCTCCTCAACTCCCACCCTCAGGAAGCATGCATATGTCTCCCTTTTTTATGCTTCATTTGATATTGCTAATCAGAAGATCAGTGAACAGAATAATCTCTATGGTTGAATCTTAAATCCCCTACTTCTTAAATAAGGGTGATTAACCCCAGAGTCGGTGTAAGCCTTCCCTTTTTAAGAAATGAAGATGCATTCATAAAAAGAGAAATGAATAGAAAAGAAGGCTGTGTTCTATATGAACAAAGCCACCCACACACTCTCTTTCTCCTGTTTGGAAAGGCAGACAAACACGGGGAGTAATTGAAGAATGCTTTATTAGATCAAAGAAAGAGCATCTTGTGTGAGCTGAGGGTGTCTCTTGTCTAGTGGAGAAGCAGAAGGATGCTTTGGATGCCTGGCATGGGGAATACTGGACCTGTGTAAATCATACCTAGGTGGTATACTTTTTTACTCCTTGGGCAGAGATACCAGGGTGGAGGATGGTTTGGGGGTGTAGACCTGTGTGTGATGACATTGACATAGGGGACTCCCTCATGAGTAAACTCACTCAGATATTGACCACTCTGTTACTCATAGTCTTAAACAGTACAGGGTCATAGAGCCAGAACTTGAACCTTGAGCTTCCCAACTCTGAGGCCAGACAGTACACTGTCGTCCCTTGTCAGTTAAAATCTCTCTCTGCTGGGTAGATACAGTGAATGCCACTGACTCTTCTTTGGAGTGGGATGTTGTCCAGGATCTCCACGACCCTCCCAGGGGTTAGGTCTCCTAACCTCACTGGGTCATGGGGAGGGACATGGACAGTGTTTCAGTCAACTAATTAAATACTTCAGTAGCAGACACTTGAGATCACAAACACACACACACACACACACACACACACACACACACACACACACACACACACACACACACACACACACACACACACAGCACCGCTGCTGATTCAGCTCACTTTCAAGGCCAAATTCTCTCTCTCTCTCTTTTTTTTTCTCCTGGTTGATTTGCCTAATGGAACCTGACAGTGAGACTCAGCCCTGATTGTCAGATTTCAGTAGGAACCTCAAGGGGGGAAGAGGGAGGCAGACATTCCAGGAATAAAAATAGCACACATAATGAGATCCTTTATTCAGCTGAACTGCTCCTTTAATGACTAACCTCCCTTCTCCCTCCCTCCCTCCTTCCTTCTTTCCCTCCTTCCCTCACATACCCATAATAAATACAAAGCCTCTTCCCTCTGTGTCCTGGGCCTTGGCAGGGCTCTGTGAGGAAGGGGTCTCTGGGTCTTTCCCTTCCTGATCTGAGCTTCCGTGGGACAAAACCATTAGACGTGGAGTGTCTTGGAAATGCCACTTTATTGGGAAGCTGGAAAGGCCCTCCCTAAAGTCATAGTTTTCCAGAAGGGTTTGTTAGGGATTGGACTTGGAATTTTCAGCAATAACAAAGAGGCTGGTATGTGTGCCCGGGGGAGGGATGATCTAAGTATGTGTATTTTTGCTCTCTTTACATAAATTCTTAGAAGTTTTATAGCAATGGAGGTAGAATGAAGGTGAAAAACAAACAAACAAAATGAATAAATAAACCCATTATCCTTGAGATAAGCAATAATAAGGATAGAGGGCTGGAGATCAGGGTGACCACAGAAAGCAGAAATCCCAAGGAGAAGCCAGTGCTCCCTGCAGAAGATCGTAGAGACCTCATTTTTTAAGATGAGGAAGCTGAGGTCCAGAGGAGACAGTGTGATACAAGGGAAGGAGCAATTGTTGTGTAGTCAGAAGGCCTGGGTTTAAATCTGGTGATTACTATTTGTGTGACTTTGAGAAAGTTACTTCAACGGCCTGGCCTCAATCTCATGATTTCAAAAAGGGGACAGGGGGTCAGAGTAGATGATCTCTCCAGAGCCTCCTAGCTCTGGAGCTAGGATTCCGTATGACATAGACCCACATGCACACATACACACACTAGAAAAAGCACTGGACTGGGAGTCACAAAGATCTAGGTTCAAGTCCTCACTCTGAGCAAATCTCTTTACATCCCTTTGCTCCAGTTTCCTTCTATCTAAGATGTTGGAGTTGGACTAGGTGGCCTCTGAGGTCCCTTCTAATTCTAGATCAAAGTCACATTAGTGGTGTATAGCAAAGTCAGAATTCAAGCCCAGGTCCACTGAAGCCCAATCTAAGATGTTTTCCATTATACCTGTACTGCCCCCTAGGACCTCTGGTGCACCAAAGACAAGCTGGGCAGTCAGTCTTTAATTGCTGAGTTTATCAATTGGGAGGCAGCCTGGTAGATACAGTATAGGAAGTCATGAGTCTAAAGTCAGGAGACTTGGATTCTAGCTCCAATTCTACCACTAACAATATGACTTTGGTGGTGGTACCTCATCTCTCTGGGTAGGTTTTTGTCCTCTCTGTCTTTCTTCCTTCTTTACTTCCTTCCTTCTTTCCTCTTTACTTCCTTCCTTCCTTCCTTCCTTCCTTTTTTCCTGGGGGAACAACCAGGATCATAGATCTCCAGCTGAAGGAGACCACATCCCCCATCTAATCCAACCCCTTCTTTTTAAATATGAGGAAACTGAAGCTCAGAGAAATTCATTGATCTGCCCAAGGATACAGAGGTAAGTTCACAGATTCAGAGATGGAAGAGATATCACAGGTCACTAGATCCAAACCCCTCATTTTACAGGCAAGGAAACGGAGTTGCAGCAAACTCAGGTGCCTTAACCAAGGCTATAGAGGAAGCGAGCATCAGCTATGGAACCTGAATGCAGCTCTTTTCCCTCTAGAATCAAGCGCCTTTCCACTGTCCCAGGCTGCCTCCCACAAGATCATGCCAGAGGAGAATACACTCAAGGCATCAATGGTGCTTACACTGGGGAAGAGAGGCTGAGGGGGAGGGGCAGACACGCTAGCTGTTTTCACGTATCTAAATCACTGTCACCTGGAAGACAGACTACACTTGTTCTGGTTGGGCCTAGAGGGAAGAAAGAGTATCAGTGGATGGACATTTCAGAGACAGATTTAGGCTTGATGCAGAAGGAAAACATGTTGAAAATGAAAGCTGTCTCCAGAGGTGTTGGGTGGGAAGTGTGGGTTAGCCTTCACCAGAGGTCTTCAGGCAGAAGCTGGCTGACCATCTGTTAAGGGTGTCATAATTAGGGGTGAACTAGAACCAGATAGTACCAGTTCACCAAAGCTGACATTGAAGTTTTCAGCATCAGCATACACACCTGAAAACTGTCAAACTCTACACATCAGGGCTTGATTTCTTGTTTTATTTGTTATCTAGACTTAAGAAAATGATGGGGGAAAATGTTAATAATATAAATTAAACTGAAGAGTGTGTCATGTGTACATTTCTTTTCTACCACCATCCCCCAAGTCCCTGTAGAGCTGGTTGTTAAACATTTGCCAGCACACCAATGATTATAAGGAATATTCTTATATATGTCCATATTGGGCTAACTAGGAGGTATGATAGTGCAATGGAGAAAAAAAGAGTCCAGCTTTGGAATCAGAGACCCTGTTTCCAAATCTTGACTCCAACATTTGCTGCATGTGCGACCTCGAGCAAATCACTTAACCCCCACCTCTCAAATGAAAGGATTGGATTAGATGGCCTTTAAAGACCCTTCCAGGACTAAATGATGATTCGACAGGATCATAAGGCAGCAAAGCCAAAGGAGGACTATAGAAAATAATGGTCTTGCCAACTTTAATAAATCAGACTTGAGAATTCTCAACAATGCACAATTATAAGACAACTCTACAAGTTTCAAGATGGAAGGAGATATCTACATTCAGAGAAAGATCTAGAAAGAACAGAGTTTAAATGGAGACTGAAGCAATACATGCTATCACTCTTTTGCATGTTTGGTTTTGTTTCTTCTTTCCCATTGTTCACTCCACCGGTTACAACCCTTCTTTATAACTGGACTAATGTCCAATGTGTAAGCATTTGCAGATCCTATACTTGATTGCATGTTGCCAGGAGGGGAGGGGAGAGGAAGGGGAGAAAATTTGAAACTCAAGGGATTGCAGAACCGAATCCTGTAAACTAAAAGTAAATAAACAAATCAATTAATTTAAAGAAAGAAAATAATGGTCTTGGGATGCGATGGCTTTTCCTTCAAGTTCAAGGAGGGAATAAATAATTACATTTATTATTATTATTACTATCATTGTTTTCATCTTATATTAGACAGAGATCAGAATGAAATGGGCACAATACAACCCTCCATCCCACTATTGTTCTTTTAATGTTTCTTGGTTGGAGTTAGAGTTAGGTGCACAGGTGGGTGCCATGACTATTTTTTTGTAACTGAGCCAAAGTAGCAGGAAGCAATTTCGTCTTCTGTAGGATCCCTGGATACATCTTTATGCCAACTCTCAGAACTGTAAAATTTGCAAGTTGATAGAATCTCAGTGGGTATTTACTCCAACCCACATGCCAAAGGAATCCCCATTATACCATACCCAGAGAGTGGTCAACCAGCCTCTGAGATCCCTTCTAGCTCTAGATAATCCTAAATTACTTCAAGAAACCTTTCCCAGTCCTCCTTAATAATGGTTTCTTCTATCTTTGATTACCTCCAATCTAACCTGTATCTGTCTTCATTTGCATGTTATCTCCCCCATTAGACTGTGAGTTCCTTGAGACCAGGGACAATCTTTACTTTTCTTTGTAGTCTCAATGCCTAGAACATCACAAGCTCATAACAAATGTTCATTGACTTGACTGGACATGACTTGACTTCCCTGAGCCTCAGTTTTCTCCTCTGTAAAATGAGGAGTTCGAACTAGATGGCCTCTGAGGTCCTTTCCAGCTGGTATTCTACGATCCCATGATCTGTATAAGCAAGCATCAAAACAAGTGAAGAGGAGCAAGTCATGGCTTTACTGCTCAGTGACATTGGATCAGTCCCTTCCCCTCTCTGGGTATCAGCTTCCCCTCTATAAAGTGAGGGGTTTAGATCAGAGCAGCTTTTCTTAACCTTTTTTGTGTCATGTACACCTCTGGTACTCTGGTAAAGCCTATGGATCCCTTCTTGGAATAATGTTTTTAAATGCATAAACTAAAAGGCATAGATCTGCAAAGGAAACCAATTATATTGAAATGCAGCTATCAAAATATTATTTTTAAAAGTTCACGGACCCTTAGGTTTATGAACCCCTGGATTGGTGTATTTCTATGGAGATCGTCCAGCTTTGATATTCTATGGTTGTAAATGAGGAGGATCCTGGGCAGTCCTTCGTTACCTCTCCTCCTCCCCCTTTTCACATCCTCCCCATGCCTCAGTGGGCTTTGTAAGCATCTGCTTTCATGCTTGAGCATCAATTTGTAAACGTGTGCTTCTGTATCTGCCTCTTTTCTCCACCGTGATGAAGCTGTTCACTCTTACAAATGTCTTTGTGTGTTTAATTAATCCAGATGTTTAACTGCGATTCAGGGAGGCAGGAATGATTTATATTAACACAGCCCATTTCCCATCATTAGTTCAAAGCTGAGTTGTAAAATGGAACACAATAATACAAATAACAGTGATTAAAATAATAAACAGGAGCTGTTCATACGATATGTGACCCCCGGAGAAGCATATGAGGAAGAGGTGGGATAAGGCTGGAGGATGTCACAAGGAAACAGAGAAGAAGGAAGACAGACTGTGACCCTGACGGACCTCTGTCAATTCACCTCCTTCCACACCTGCCCCAGCCTTCTCATTCACAACTGTTAGCTGCCAGGGAAATTCTGCTACCTGCCTGTCTGCTTTTCTGACATGGATTCTGAATTGGAGGTGGGTAGGGGTAGGGAGACTCAGAGGCACTCAATGTCCTTTTCAGGTTGGATTCCAAGGAGATACTGCCAATGATCAGGGTGACAGATATACCTTGCTCCCAACAGGAGATGTACCCTGTAAGAGTTGCATGGGACACTGAATCTGAAAGGCAACCTAGAAGTCGTCTTGTCCACACTCCTCAGTTTATGATTGAAGAAACTAAAACCCAGGGAAAGGAACCATCCATGGCTCCCTATTGATTCTACAAAAAATACAAGTTCTTCACTCTGGCATGTAAGGCTTTCTGAAATCTAATTCCAGGATACCTTTCTAGGTTTATTTCACTTTAGCCAACCTCATACTTGCCACATTCCAGCCAAACTTGATGTTCCTTAATTTTAGAATGCAATTTCCCACCTCCAAGCCTTTGCAGTCACACCCCCCTTCCCCTGTGATGCACTCTATTTCCTAGAATCTTTAGCATCCTTCAAGGCTTAGATTAGGTACCATCACCTACCTGTTTCCTTCCTCTCCTCACGTTGTTAGCATTCTCTCTTTTTAAATTGACGCATATTTATTCATCTGCGTACCGTACCTTTTGTATCTGGCCCCCCCCCCCCCCCGTAGAATATAAACTGATGGAGGACTGCTTCCTTTGTATATAGGCAGTGCCTCTTTGGTTTCTGGC
>CM053584.1:376618104-376646978 GCA_028627135.1 Pseudochirops cupreus
GACTGGGGAGGGGGGACACACTGGGATGGCTGTTTTGGGGCGGTGGGTGGGGGAAAGACGGGGAGAAAATATGTAACTCAAAATCTTGTGGAAATGAATGATGCAAACTATAATAAAACTTAAAAAATAAATAAATAAAAATAAAAAAATAAAACCAGTTAGGTGGCCAAGTGGTTAGTTCATTGGCTCTGAAGTCAGGAAGATCTGAGCTCAAATCAGCTATGTGACCCTGAGCAAGCCACTTAATCTCCTCTTCTGTAAAATGAAGAATAATAACACCTACCTCCTAGAGTTATTGCAGAGGTCAAATGATACCTTTCTTGTAAAGTGCTTTGTACAGGGCCTGGCACATAGTAGGTATTTAGATAAAAGCTTGCTTTCTTCCTTTTGTCTAGCCCAGCAACCTCACAGAGTAAACATTTAAGAAATGTTTCTTGCTCTATGTGGTTAGCAAAGTGCTTTGTAAACCTCAAAGCATAGTAGAAATTTGAATTCTAGGTGATGCAGTGAGTAGAGCACTGGCCCTGGAGTCAGGGGGACCTGAGTTCAAATCCAGCCTCAGACACTTGATATACTTGCTAGCCATGTGACCTTGGGCAAGTCATTTAACCCCAATTGCCCTGCCTTCTCCAAAAAAAAAATAAATAAATTTGAATTATTCCTGCTAGTATTGATAAGGAAATTTATGTTCTGTGATGTAAATCTATGATCTATATTGCAGGTTTGCCATACTTAAGAGAGTCATTGTCTTTGCAATAAATTGTATTCTCCTCTGCCCTTTCTCTCTGGCTTTGTCTACACAGTTCTCTCCACAAACCCTGAGAACAGAGAAACAGTAGGGAAATAAGGCAGGCTAGTCAATCAGTTGAGTTTCCATGGTGCCAAACAGCTAGTTTAACTGTTCTTATTATTTATTTTTCCCTATTAAATCGACTGACATGAGCAGTTGTTTGGGTATCCAGGAGATTTGTTCAGTCACACTCTCCTGAGAAAGGATGATTGTTAAAGGGTTGTCTTAGAAAGCTTTAGAAAATTCAGCAACGGAAGGATTTAATTAAAAGCTGCTTCCCCATCAAAATCTCCCCCACTAGTGTGCTTCTCATTATCATCCAGTATATAATTTTCTTGTCAAAGACAGGGCTGGGCCAAAAGAAGAGGCACCAACAATTTCCTCTCTGAATAGTTTCTTAAGCTTGTTTTGGTGAACTGGTAAAGAAATTAAGTATCTACTTAAAACTAAAAAAATACTTGGTTATACAGCATAAAATTCCAAACTGAAAGGAGAATCCATCCTTTAGTGATCACAGAAGAAAAGATTTGGTGCTGGAAGGAGTCTTAGAAGTCATGTGGTCATTTCCCATCAGGCTGTGAGCCCCTCAAGAACAGGTACCATCTTTTGTCTTTCTCTGTGTCTCTTAGGTTTAGTAAAACGCCTGACACAAAGTAGGGTGTTTAATAAATGTTTACTGACTGGCTTTCCAGATGAAGAAAATGAGACCCGGAGATCATCAGTGCCTTTCCTAGGATCTCACAGTTGGTCTGAGTGCAATCTTCCAACACTTATCCATAGCTTCTGGTTTTTTACTCTGAGATCAAAAAGAGCAAATCTAATATTCCTTTCACATATTTACCCTTCAAATACTTAAAGAAGGCCATCAGCTCCCCACCCCCACCTCCAAGCCTTTTCTAAGTGCTAAGCATTCTTATTCAGGTATGGGTGGGATTTTATGGTCTGGGGTGTCTCTTTCAATTCTGAAATGCTATTCTGTGAAATATTGTGAGATTGTCAAGGTAGAGGTACAGAAGGAAGAGAAGAGAGCCATGAGGGTAGTGTTAAGGAACTCTTAGATTAAGGATTTTGGAAGAAGAAAAGGTGTCAACATGGGAAGCAGAGGATGGCAACTATTAGCTACTGAGCTACAAAGGGAACCTATTCCACAAGAATCCTGCTTTCTTAGGAAAGAGAGTCTGCTAAAGAAGGGTCAGACCAGGGCAATTAATTGGACCTTGGCCCTATCCAACCCATCATTTTGTTTTACCAACTTGATCTTGCTGTGTGTCCTTTGTTTTTTGTTGTTGTTGTTGTTGACCAAAAAAAAAAAAAAGGAATTCGCCCTGGATTGTGACTGGCATGGAGTTAGACACCTGGTTCACACCAGGAAGAATCTAGAAGCTATGGCTCTTGGACACTTAAAACACCGGTCGTGGCAAGAGGCAGCCTAACCAGAATGAATGTGACTGTGCAGGTCCATCTGGTAGCCCTGTGTGTCCAGAGTCCAAAGGAATTGTTTGGCCTCCTTCCCAGGTGAGATGTATCTAATGCTGGGGATGAGGTCAGTTCAGCTGTCACAAATAAGCATCTGGGATAGTAGAAGGAGGTAGGCATTTCTCCAGAAGCTGGTGTCCTTGTTACTTGCAATCAATGCTTATGTCGATATCCTTAACTGATTCAAGTGTTTAGCCTAAATTGAATGGTTCCAAACTCCCTTCTCTGGGAGGAAATCACTTTTTTAGTTTCTTATAGACATGAAGGCAATAAGATCATAAATCAGGAAGGTCCTTAGAAGTATCAAGTCCAAAGGCTTCACGTAGAAAATGAAGACCAGAAAGGTAAATGATTGTCCAGGTTCACACAGTAAGCAAGCAGCAGAGCTGCTCAAGTTCTTGCTTTGTGGAGGGGAGGGAGAGGGGGGGGAGGAAATCAAATGAGTTATTTCAATTCAATTCAGCAAACATTTATTTAATTCCTCAAGTTCAAGGCCCTGGAGATACAAAGAAAAAAATAGAAATAATCTCTGCCCTCAAGGAGCTTACATTCCATTTAGAGGCTAATCTTTGTACTTGACAAGCAAATAGGAAGTGCTTTAACTAGATTTGGCCAGACTCTAAATTTAATTGTATCAAGCTAGTGTCAGCACATACACATCCTTCCAGCCACTCAAGTTCAGAATCTCCATTTCATAGTCAGTTCCTTGCTTTCACTCACCCTACAGATCCAAGGAGGAAAATTTAGGTTTGTTTTTTGGCTCATTTTCTAAAAAACTTAAAATTAAATTAAATTAAAAATATTTTCCCCCAATTACATGTAAAATAATTTTAACATTCTTTTTTCAGATTTTGAGTTCCAAATTCTCTCTCTCTCTCCTCTCCCCCTCCCTTCATTGAAAAGGCAAGCAAATTTCCATTTCATTAAAAAAGAAAACAAAACCTTTTGTAGCTGGGTAGATTAGGTGGTCCCCAGCTCATATTGAAGAGTTCCCCAATCTTCTCGCAGGTATCATAGAGCCTAGACTTTATCAGAAAAGGACCCCTGCCACAGAGCTACATATGCATTAGACCAAGGGCACTTAACCTTTTTTGTGTCTTGGAGCCATTATGTATCTCTCTCAGAAGAATGTTTATAAATCAAATACATGGAATTATAATGGAAACCAATTATACAAAAATAAGTTATTAAATCTTTTTTTTTAAGTTCACAAACCCCACCTTATAAATCTGTGACCCATGGCCTTATGTAGATGATACAGAGAACTGTTGATTGGTCCCCAGTTACTGGGCTGGCTACAGATGATTGGTGAATGAGAACCAGGAAAGACAGACCCTTGTAGGAACCTCTTTCCTTTCTAGCTATAACAGTAAGCTGTAGAAAGGACTTTTCCCCTTTTGGACTGTCATCTCCTAAAGCCCTTTTTATTTCTTTGGATTTTCAACAATGGTTGGCTACAGGGGGTTACCACTCATCCTCCCCCAGCAACAATGGAGACTGGCAGCTGAAGGACATGTTAGTAAGAGATATATTCTTATCCAATCAGAGACTAGAATTTCTTGAACCTTTAATTCCTGGTTGCCTTCTTCTTCCTTTCTGTTTCCTTTTCTAAACGTGGATCAGAGAACAGAGAACCTGAGAAATGGGTATCTCCATCCTTGCTGGTTTTCCTGAGTAATCTTATGTTAAAGAGTTCTTGAGTTACAGAGTTGAGAGATAGCCACCAAGAGTAAGAAAGCTTCCTTTATGGAATGCTTCTTAGAAAAGGAGGCTACTATTAGTGCCATGATTCACTAGAGAGCTAAAGCCATTTAATTAAAGTTCAGGAGGACCCCTCCATGATAACTGCTGTGAGTTGCTTGGGCAGTTCAAAATGAAGGGGAAAGAATCTGTTCCATAATCTCATAGAGGTGCTTGGTCTTCTGGTATGAATATAAAGAGTACAATGAGATGTTGAATGTTTTATGCTTCTGTTCAGATGTACCTGTGAGTTCTTTGTATTTTATATGTTTTCTATGATGAATGAAAGTAATAGTATAGCAGTAATAACTAACATTTCTATATCTCTTTAAGGTTTGTAAGACAGTTTGCAAATGATCTTTCATTTGATCTTCACAACAACCCTGATAGGCAGGTGCTATTACAATTTCTATTCTACAGTTGAGAACTGGTTGATTGGTTGTTATCCTTCGTTCTTGAAGAGGACCAAAATGATATCATTTTCTTAGAGTTTCAATGTGTCTGACTGTGACTGATCAGACCAACATGAGGTCAGACTGCTCTACCACAGAATGGGCACACTTAAGTCCATGTGAACATTTGGAGTGGATTTTCTAAACTTGCACATCCATCCTGCATTTTCTTTGAGCTGTTTCAATTCTGCTTTGCATCTAGAGCACAGCATCTTCTCTGATGTGAGCTTGACATGTTGAGTGGTCCTGTGACAGTGTCTCGAATGTCACACAATAAATTCCAAAGTTCTTAAAAGAGGAGTGTCCTTGTATCACTTCTTCTGACCACCATGTAAACATTTGCCCTGTGTGAGTTCTCCATAAAATAGTCTTTATGGCAAGTGTGCATTTTGCATTCGAACAACATGGCCAGCCCACTGGAGTTGTCTTCTCTGAAGCAGAGTTTGAATGCTTGGCAGTTTAGTTCAAATAAATACCTCAGTGTCAGGTACTTTATCCTGCCAGGTGATCTTCAGAATCTTCCTAAGACAATTCAAATGGAAGAGATTCAGTCTCCTGGCATGGTGCTGGTAGTCTGTCCAGGTTTCACAGGTGTACAACAATGAGGTCAACATAACAGTTCTGTAGACCTTCAATTTGGTAGTCAGTCTAATACCTCTCCCCTCCCACACTTTCCTTCGGGAGCCTCCCAAACACTGAGCTAACTCTAGCAATGCATGCTTCAACCTCATTATCAATGTGTAAGTCCCTGGAAAGTGCACTGCCATGGTAAGTGAACTTATCCACAGCATTCAAAACTTCTTCATTTCATGCAACCAATGGTTCCACAAATGAATGGTGTGGTGGTGGCTGATGGAGCATCTGTGTTTTCTGGATACCAGGGTAGATAGAAACTAAGTAACTTGCCCAGGATCACACTGAATCAGGATTTGCGCTCAGGTCTTCTTAACTAAGACTTCTTAACCAAGACTTCAGTGAAGTTGTGTAATGCAATATGGACAAGCACTGCCAGAAACACCTCAGCTTCATTACACTTTTGATTTTTAATTAATTTTTGGTTATTGTGCTTTCAGAAACTTTTTACTGCTGCCAATTTTTTTTTTCGACCCCAGAAGTGCTATGGAGTGCACCACCTACCTGGTGGTATGTCTCCTACTGATGCCTGTTCTGTAGCCCTTGAAATCTGCCTTCTGGTCTCGTCACTCAACTGAAATTGCTCTCTCCAAAGTCATAAATAAGTTTTTAATTGGCAAATCAAATGACCTCTACTTATTTCTCATGCTCCTTCACCTCTCCTTGGCATTTAAACAGTGTTGATGACTGTCTGTTACGAGATGCTCTATCTATTGTGAGTTTTCAGGATATTTTCCCCAGTTCTTCTACTACCTAGCTAACCACTCTTCAATGTCATCTAATGACTCGTGATCCACACTGTACGCACTAATTACGGGTATATCCACAGGCTCTGTCTTCTTCTCTTTGTCTTCTTGCCTGCCACTCCCTCCTGGTGATAACAGCTATCATGGTTTCAATGACCACTTCCATGCAGATTTCTCACACTTTTAAATATTCAGCCCTAGACTCTCCCCTGAGCTCTAGGCTCACATCACTAATTACCTATCAGACATTTAAAACTGTATTTCCTATAGGATTTTCAACTTCAACCATGTCTAAAATAGGAATTATCATTATCTCTCCTTATTCCAAAACCACTCTTCTTCTGAATGTTCCTATTATTGTGCCATCCTTCCAGTCAGTAACCTCGCTCTCATTCACCCTACCTATCCAATCAATTGTCAAATCATGTTGTTTTCATCTCCACATCTCTAGCATCCCCCCTTCTTTCTCTGCATTTGCACAACCAGCATCCCACTTCAAACCCTGATTACCTTTCACCCAGACTATTGTCATACATAGCCTCTTGCTTGGTTTCTCTACATCAAATCTCTCCTCCACTCCAATCTATCTTCCACACAGAAGCCAAGTGATTTTCCTAAATCTTAGGTGTGATTAGATTACTCCATCTGCTCTGTGACTTTGTGCTTGCTGGTTCCCATGGTGAAATACTTTCTCCTCACTTCCACCTTTTGGCAATTCTGGCTTCCTTCAAAAGTTCAGTCATGTGCCATCTTTATACAAACCTTTTCTGATCTCCACAAGTTCTAGTGAATTCATTCCCTATTATTAGGGGATATATTCATTTTGCAAATATTCTGTTTATTTCTATGTATGGACATGTTCTCTCATTCATTAGAATGTAAGTTATTTGAGGTCAGGGACTTTTCACTTTTATCCTTTTACCCCCAGCATTTAGCAGAATGCTTAATAAATGCTTTATTATTGATTGAACATCAAACACTTTTGGAAGAGGGGAACTTTTACCCGATTTGGGGGAGATGCTAGACATCCATATTAATGATTTTCCTAAAGGAATCCAGGTAGAGACATTAAAAGGCCAAAGCAAAACAGATCCCCTTGGAAGGAAGAGTTAAATCCCCCACGATTGAATTCAGATCCATGAGATCTTTGTATCCCTTATTGGGGCTTGCTGTGCCATGGCTAGTATTTTATGCAACTAAAATCAAGTCGAGAAACTGAGTATTATGAACACAAGTCAAGTCAACATATATTTATTAGATGCCTACTAGGAGCCAGCTACCATGATAAAGGCATGTTTAGAAGCGTGTTTGGAGCAATTTCACTAGTCAGTCTGAAAACAAACCTTTACTAAGCAGCTACTATGTGCCAGCAGAATTACAGTAACTCAAAAGAAACATGATATATGCAAATTTAGAGATGTTTCCACTCCAAATGTGCCTGATTTGTGGTAGAGCCTTCTGAGCTTCTATTGCTCTACTCAGTCACAGTTGGACACACTGCACATTGACCCTGACATTATGGTATGATTTTGGTCCTCTTAGGACAGTAACCAGCCAACCAATTAACTATCCCTTCTGCTCTCAAGGAGCTCCCAATCTAATGTACTAGTAAACTCTAAAAACAATTCTGTAAAAACAAGCTATATCCAAAATACATTAGAGCTAATCAACAGATGGAAGACACTCAAAGTAAGAGGGATCAAGAAAAGTTTCTTGTAGAAGGTGGGATTTTAGGTAGGACTTAAAGAAGCCCAAATGTTTGCAGATGCAGAGGCTAGAGTGTTGGACTTAGAATCAGGAAGGCATAGGTTTGGATCCTAACTCAGATACTAAGTTGCTGTGTGAACCTGGGCAAGTCACTTAACTTTTTTAGTCTGTTTCCTCATCTGCAAAACAGGGGATTTGGACTTGATGGTCTCTAAGATTCCATAGATGCTATATCTGTGATTCTGCTGCATGATCCAATGACCATAGTGTGGCTGAGTCATGTTTAAAGCAAACACCTTAATCACCTTAGAGTTGGAAAAGACTTGGTAGAATTGTACAACTGCAGCCCAGCCCCCAACTCCAAGTCTTGTGTTTGGGCAACCTGGAGCATGGAACCATTCCCTTCACCCATAGTTTGCAGATTTAATTTACCCAAAGTATCATGAGTCATAAATTCCACATCTTCCAATGAATGTGGACCAATTAAAGTGTTAAGAAGAAATAATTTATGAGTCGCAGAAAAGCAAAATGAAAAAAAACAACAACTTAGATTTGCATAGAGTACTATTGATTGGAAAGCATGCTCATTTTTCTGGGATTGCTCTGGATCAGTTTCCAGGTACTCCGTGGAGAAGATGAGCAAGGGAGGCAGTGAGCAAATCCTAATGAACTGAACAGCTCTATTTGTAAGCCAACAAAAACCCATCTCCGGGCCCCAGCCTCTCCAGCCATCCCCTCGCCATTCACACAGCTCTGTGGCAGTGGAAAACCTGACAAATCTAAATATGAAGAGGAGGAATGTCTCCGGAAGGCTGTTATTTCACCGCCTGAATGGTGTCAGGGAAGTGTAAATATAATCACATTTCATTCGCCAATCTGAAATGGATTTCAGAGGAAGGAGAGCCCGATGTTAGGGGAGCTCTCTTTAGCTGGTTCTCACTGTGACTGATAATAACTCCCTTGTTACCATCAGTAATGTGTTCAAGGGAGAAAAAAGCAGGGCTGTTCATGACCGAATTACTAGGCAATTCAATCAAAGTCACGCGGCTCAGTCGGCACTGAGGAAGGGAGGCAGCAGAGCCCTAGGCTTGCCATAAGAGCGGGCGGGGGGGGGGGTAAGGGGGGGGCCATCCTCATCATCTTCCCTCCCACAGGTCAGAGTGTGGAGTCAGATGGACTGGGTTGGAAGCCCCACTGGGCTACTTAGTACCTGTGTGGCCGCCAGCAAGTCATTGAGTGAAAGTGCCGGTTTGGGATAAAATGGCACTTGGGGTTGGGTAGTAACCCCCTTATTCTCTGGGGGACCTTGGACAAGACATTCAGCCTCTTGTGGGCCTTGATTTCCTTGTATGTAAAATGAGCAGTTCTGACTAAATAGCCTAGATAGCAAGTTCCTTTCCAACTCGAAATCCTATAATCCTGTACATTGAATCAGGGAGACCTGGGTTCAAATCTTACCCCAGACATGTATTCGTTAGATGACCTTGGCAATATCATTTAACCTCTCCCAACTCCTCATCCATAAAACAAGGAAGTTGGGAGGCAGCTAGGTAGCACAGTGAATAGAGCACTGGCCTTGAAGTCAGAAGGACCTGAGTTCAGTTCCAGCCTCAGAAATTTGACACACTTACTAGCTATGTGACCTTGGGCAAGTCACTTAACCCCAATTGCCCTGACTTCCCCCCTCCCCCCTGCCAAAAAAAATAAGGAAGTTGTTCTTGGCTTCTAAAGTACATCCCAGCTGAAAATCTATGATCCTTTGGCCTTATAATTCTATGCCTTGAAATCCTAAAGTCTTTCTTCTGGATCACATTGACACACATCTGGGCTCGTGAATTTTTCACTGAAAATCTCATTAGGTATATATGGAATTTTGAAAGGGGTCACTTCTTCTGTGATTTATGACCATTCTATTAATAGGGTTCATTTATGGTGCAGTTTTCACCTCAAAGACAGCCTTCACTCCTGGGGACTGTAGTTCATACCTAGAGCTAGGGGGAAGCAGGACAGGTGACCTCCTAGATCAAAATACATGGGGAGGGCAGAGCTACTCCTTCATGTTTCTTTTTTCTAAATATTCGTAATGCTTGCAAATTCTACTCTCTTTGGCATGGAGCATGGAGGTATTAATTTGTGCTGTCATATGTTGCTGAGAAGGTGCAAAGCCTCCCATGGACAGGAACACACAGGGAGTGCAATTTTCAGACTCTGCCTGGGGGCCACAATGTCTCATCCCAACCCTAATGGGGCTATAAAAGATCATAAAACTAGCCCCACTGACAGCAGATGCCCCAGACAGTTCTTCTTCTTTACAGATAATAAAATCTGCTCAGAAACAGGCAGCATGTTCACACCAAAGGTAGCGACTCACAGGGAAATGTGTTCCCAGCAGCCCCCTGTGGCCACAGCACATGCCAATGTCGCTTGCATTAAGGGCAGGGAGAATTGCATAAAGATCAGTATAGGTGCCTTCTGATAATGTGACTTGACATTTCCAACTCTGTTTCCATTATTTTTGCTCTTTTCACTAAGCAATCCCTCCACGATGCCTAGACATTGCATAGACATAGTACTATTCCTTGATGTTTGTAGGCTTAAAGGGGGAAAAATATCAGAAATATTCCCTCACCTCTTTCACTGTTCACTGATTTAAAAAAAAAGAAAGGGAAAAGAAAACCCTCATCTAAAGTTAGAAACAGGGCAGGCTTTGAGGCTCGCCCTTCATTCTGGTTCTCACACATGAAAGGGTGAGCGCTGGGGAATTTTTCCAAACTAACTTAGAAGGGGGCATTTAACCCAATTTGATCTCTAATGAACGGATGAGGGAGTGATTCTCTATCACTGCCAAAACCATGCTGGCCACCCCGGGGTCTCTCTTTACTTGGAGAAATATTCTCTTTCATGTCAGTTGGAACTCCAATTTCTAGAGAGGGGAGGCGAGGTCTGTTGCTACACATAGCAAAGGAAAGCTGGGGTCTCTGCTGCTTTCTCTATCTGAATTGGCTGCGGATGAGGGTGATTCATTGCCCGATGATTGGCAGAGCACTGGGAGGTACTAAGAGGAAGACAGACCGATCCCTGTCCTCAGGTAGTTCTGGTCTAATGAGGCTGACTACGGGAAGGAAATCTGTAGCAAAGATCAGAGGGCATGGCACTGCTACTATGTTGTCATTGCTGCTGATGGTTATTTTGTTACCAGAACAGATTGTCATTTCGTTGGTATAGGGAACTATCAATGAGGAAACCCCTACCAATGTAGCTGCACTCCTACTCAACAGTTTAGAGCCACAGTTTTAGCCTTAATTTTTTTTAAATCCCGTTCTCCTTTGATAGTGTGATAAAGTCTATAGATGCCTTCTTAGAATAAAGTTTTTTATTAATAACATAAAACATAGGATTATAAATGAGAACAATTCAATTAAAATTAATTTATCAAAAAGATATATACATATATGTGTATATATTTGTGTGTGAATATATATATATATACACACATATGTATGTATGTGTGTGTATGGACACACACACACACACACACACACACACACAAATGTATATGTATAAAGTTCATGAATCTCCTTGAACTTAGAGGCTTCACTAGGGATACTGAGAGGTTACTTGCGCAGGGTCACACAACCAGTATATGTCAGGTGCTCTCCCTGATTCTGGGTCTATTATACGAGTCCAAAGCTAGAGCCAAATAATCTCAAATTGTTTCTCAAGTACAAATGGGGTGGGGAGATCATGGAGTGAGATATCTGGATGGCTCTGGGGCTGCTAATCGCTATCCATTGCTGAACCATTTCAAAAAGGCTTTACCCAAATGGGCCCTGGTACCCTAAGGGTCTCTGCCAGTTAGGGATAAGATACTATATTTTTAGTAAGATGTTTTTACATTTATTAAATAAACCTATCACTATGGGACAGTGGATTTAAATTTCACAAGCATTTTTGTTTGAATGACAAGCATTTCACATTCAATCCAGGGAGCTAAACTCAGTCAGCAATCTTCTCTGTTGACAATTGTAATGAAGTCACAGGGTCTTACTTAAGCTAACAAATGATTATCCTTTACAATGGAATTATAAACAGAACCCTGGTGCATGAATTTGCCTAATTGTTCTTCCCTGCTGTGGCAATGTCTGCCTAGTTCTTAGCTGCACATAAATAAAGAAGGGGGAGATGGAAAACACTTAACTCCATCATCCCTCTTGCTTTGTCTGTCATCCTCACCCCTAAACCCCAATGGTGGATCTTTGGCCCAAGGATGGAGGGCAAGAAGAAATGTGCAAAAGGAAGTGAGATGAGGCAAGAAAGAGATGCCACGATCAGGATCAGAGAAACTCCAACTTGCTGTAGCAGTGGCAGATCCCTCATGTTCTTGGGCTAGAACTTCAGCTCATACATCCTGACCTATGAATGATGAAATAGACTCAACAGGAAGCTGTGTGAGGCCCCTGATCATCAGATATGGGGTATCCTGCATTGCCAGCCCATGTCATCTGTTGCAGAGAAGGAAGCAGGACTCCAGGTCCAGGTTTCCTGAGTTTCCTCCTCATGATGGAAGCAACTTGGTAGTTCAGCAGATAGACCAGCAGTTCTCAACTTGTGGGTTATGTTCAATTTGTAACAATGTATCCTGCATATCAGTTATTTACATTACGATTCATAACAGTAGCAAAATTACAGTTATGAAGTAGCAACGAAAATAATTTTATGGATGGAGGTCACCACAACATGAGGAACTGAGTTAAAGGTCACAGCATTAGGAAGGTTGAGCACCACTGAGATAGAACATTGGACTTGGAGTCAGAAAGAATTGAGTTCAAATCTTGCCTTGGCTAATGAGTAGCTGAGTGACCCTAGGCTAGTCACTGTTTCCTGTTTCCTCATCTATAAACTGAAAGGATTAAATTAGACAGGTTTTGAGACCTTTTATAGCCTAAAGACTAATTTTTCCCCAGATGAACCCAACTGGATGTATGAGTCAAAACATCACCCAAAGACTTCTTTGTCTATGTCTTTTTGCCTTTTTGTGGTAGAAGGCATGACCAGGAGGCCTTAAACAAATTGAACTGAGCATTTCCTAGGATGCCTGGGTTCAGAGCAGTATCTTGGAACTCTCTTTTTAATGGGAGAGACTGCAGGAGGTCCTGATATAGAGCAAATGTGTTAGTATGTGGTAATTTATTGCTGTTATGTCTTCTCCTACTGCTTTGGTTGAGTCTATATCAAGAGCAAAGGAGTACATGTAGTATTCAAACATGCCTATGGGGAGTCAGATCCATTTGTCCCATTCAGAAGTGACTAGGTCTTAATGAAATATAGCAAGTTCGGAGAAAGGGTGGAGCTTAGCACAGGTGGGAGCTTAAGAGATGATTCTGATTAAGCAAATCTATAATAACCACCACCCCAGGGGGACCATGAAAGATCCTTGACTCTGGGGAAACCATGGTAGAGTGGAAGGAGTTTAAATGCTGCCTCTGTGTTACCTTAGGTAACCCATTTGACTTTATAGGGCTTCTGTTTTATCTTCCTCAAAATGAAGGGACTGGAGCAGAAGTCTCTTCCTGCTCCTATTACTTCCCCATCACTTCTGCCTAACAGGATAAAGCACAAAACTGCTTAAGGTGGGCAAGAGGCTCACTCAGCACCAGATCATTTGGTTGAAGGACTGAAGAGTGGTTATCAATGTCACCTGATGGTTAAATAATCATAAATAACCTTGTGTGTTTCTCTCAGTACTACAGAGGGCACTGATGGCAGGGGCAGAGGAAGTGGAAATAAAGGAGGAACAGATAGAGGAGGAAAGGAAATATAGTGGGAGATATTGCAGGAATTAGATTGAATTTATCTAGGAAGCTAGGCTAATTGGAAAAGGTAATATCTCGAGTAGAATATAACTCACACTGACTGCCTAAAAGGACTCTTAATCAGGATATACAATCACAAGTCTTGCCTAATGAAGAATCATAGAATTCAAGAAATGAAGAAAAAAAGAAGAAAGGAGGAAAAAAAGAAATGGAAGGAGGGAGGAAGAAAGAAAAAGAAAGAAGGAAAGAAAGAAAAAGAGTGTGAGAAAGAAAAAAGGAAGGAAGGAAGGAAAGAAGAAGGAAGGGAGGGAGAGAGGAAGAGAATACTGATTGGTACAAAGCAGTGGATCAAGATAGGACATGTGGTGACTGTGTTCAGGGTCGAGAGGATTCTTCTAATGGAAACCATCAGTGATGCTGGGGCAGAGGGTTGCTTACTCAAGGGCGTCTATTTTGGTTTTTGCTTTTTAATAGATCTTTCTTGTATAATTTTCTGAATGGCAGGATTGCAAGTGAGGTCACCTCATGCTGCTTCCATTTTCCCCATTTTGCTTCATGGTCACCTCATGCTGCTTCCATTTTCCCCATTTTGCTTCATGGAGGCTATGAGGCAAGATGGCAGCACAGCCCCACAGTTTCTACAAGGTATCTCTGAAACAAGGGATGTGCTTCTTAATATGGTGTGGATTCCTGCCTTGGTTTGGTGTTGGGAACATAGCCACATTGTGGTTCCTGATCCAATTTAATCCTGAAAATTTTTGAGCTATGTTGCAGAACAGTTGTCTTAGGAGTCTTGTGAATATTGCTAATGGGCGATTTTCATTTGCAAATGAGAAGGAATACCCAAGGTCACAAAAACCAATTTATCCTTTAGAAAGTGCATTGATTTGTAGTGACTTGTTCTGCCATCCTAACACCCGGTGTATGGGGGCTGGTGTTGGGGGCTCTTCTCATGGTAAGAGAAAGCACAATTTGTTTGTGATTGTGATTAGTGTGGAGGAAACCACGGCAGAGTAGAAAGAGGATTGTACCTACATTCAGAAGGCCTGGGATCAACCCTCACCTCTGAAACTTTCTACCTGTGTGACCTTGGAGAAGTCATTACTCTCTGGGCCTTCATTTCCTCATCTCTTCAATGAGAGGATTGATCTAGCTGAAGTGCCTTTCAGCCCTACATCTATGATCTCATGGTCCAGGGGCTTAACAGGTCATTCAGATAAACTGATAACAGAACAGAACAAAATGCACATCCATAATCAGATCAATACCTAGGGTGAGACTTCTAGGTCACTGAAATTCAGAGGGTGTTGAAAACAGTATCCCAGGGTTTTCCTTTCTTCTGCTGGTACACCCTAATCAAAGTTCCACACAATCCCACTTTCCTCAAGAAATTCAATTCCTCACAAATTCCTACAGAAATTCCTAGTTATGATTCTATAAAATGAGAGCATTGTGTTAGATGGTTTTGGAAAAGTCATGTTACCTTTTGAGACTCAGTTTCCCCATCTGTATAATAAAGAGGTCAGACTAAAAGACTCTGCCTTTAGACCTATGAATCTATTATTACTATAAGTTGCTGTTGTCTCATTAAGGTGAGTACATTCCCCACTCCCCAAAGGTGTTGAGCAAAGCCTATTCTCACCCCTACTATGCACAATTCTTGCTTATTCTCTCATTTGTCCTCCGTAGGGGCACCCCACATGCTAAGACATCCTCTGCATCCTGTAACATTCCATGAGTACAAGAACAACACACCAGCAGTCCATCTGTCGTCTTTGCTACAAGACTGCCCCGAATCCTTGCCCATTCCCCTCTTACTCGGTCTCTTTTAGGTCACTTATCATCGGTCAGCTGTCCCTGCCAATATGGGCCAAGTCTATTCACACCCTGCCTGGTGTCATTAATTTGTTCCTTGAAAATAAAGTGTTTGGCAAAACAATGTTAGATCTGTCAGTGAGTTCCATAAGAATCATTTTTTACATGTTAAAAACTATCAACCTCTGACTTGTCTCACCAGAACTGCCCTGGGCATGGGGCCAGTAGCAGCAGGCAATTGTGAAGGAGGATGTCTACATCTTCTAGATGTAACTTCGTGGGAAGTCTTGGAGACTGATCAAAGGATTCTTATCACAAATACAAAACAGTGTGTTACAACTAGGTGAACAGCCATATCCAGATCAATTCATCAACCCATAAACATTTATCAAGGGTCTACTATATACTAGGCACTTCACAAAGTGTTGAGGATACAAAAAAATGAAACAGTCCTTATCCTCAGGAAGCTTACATTCTACTGGAGAAGTCAAGATGTAAACATAAAAATGTATCCAAATAGACATAAAATTAATAAAAGATTATATTGATGGGGAAGTCATCAATAGCTGGGGTTATCAAAGCACGATTCCTAAAGGAGTTGACATGGTAGGAGCTCTGAAAAAGACTAAGGATTCTAAGAAATGGAGGGGAGTGCTCAGAGACTGGTATGAAAGCAGGGGACATTTGTCTCTGGACTGAGGTTTTCTGCCATGGGGGCTTCATGAGGCAGCTGTCATGGATGATAGGGATAATCAGTCCAATGGTGTGCCAGTGGTTTTTTTTGTTTGTTGGTTGGTTCTAAGCATCAGCTAGAGCTTGGATGTAAATACTGCAAAAGCTGATTGAGGCAGAGGAAAGAGCTATAGATTTGGAGCCATTAGACTGGACATATAAAGGGGAGCTAGAAAGCCAGGGAAATAGAGGTAATTGTGGGGCAAGTGATTCTGAGACCTGAATCCTGGGGAGATAAGTCAAAAACCAAACAGAGTCAAGGGAATGTGGAGAAGAGTCAAAGTTACCAGTTGGGAGAAGGGAGAAGTAGTGGATACAACAGAGGTGTCATGATAAAGGATTGGTGCAGGGAGTGAGATGGACAGGCCTGGATTCTGGCAAGATAAAGAAAGGCTCAGATCCTCTCTGCATCTCAGTTTCCTCTTCTTTAAATGCAGGGTGTTAGACCAGATGGCCCATTAAGTTCCTTCCTCACTCTAAATCTATGATCCTATGTTGATTAGCATGAAGACCACAGTGGAAACACCATTACAGCACATACCTGGGTTATCTCTCCTAGTGTTCCCCCAAATCTATCATCCCTAAATGTGAATTCAGGACAGTAATCTTTTATGCATTAACTCATACAGACATGGAAATGAGTTTCCTTGGATCCTATCTCAGGGTTCTGTGCTTTTAAAAAGAGTCATTCCCAAGCCATCTGTCTTGGGATCTACCTCACTCCCAGAGAGGGAGACAGCTGGAGCTGAATTGAGAACAGCTCTCTTTAAGAAAGCAAACAGCTGCTCTTTTTTCCCACAATAAGAGTGGACCTGGAGGGAAAGTTGGAAAGGGTTGAGGCAGGGGGAGTCTGGCTGCCAAGGCAAGATATGGAACTTTAGCCCAAAGTTGAAGGGGAAAGCTGGGCATAAAAAATAAATAAAATAAGGCCTGGGAAATTTGCCAAACGGACTTGAAAGGGAGCAGATTAAATGAGGGCTGGACACCCTGAAAGCCTGGTGGTACAGAAAGCTGTCAAGGGAACTCAAGACATTTCTATGTGCCATTAACTCAGAGGCCATGTCTAAATCTAGATGGAAAGGAAGGGCACAGTGGAACTGTTGAACAAGTGATGGCTTTAGAAATCACTGGGTGAATTGAACTGTTTGGACATCTGCTGAATGTGTTGCTCTGCCAAGAGTAGAGAATCTGGAGAATTATTGGCCTGTCTTGCTGACAATTTCATTCCTCAGAAAGTCAAGGAAGGAACAAGGGGAGCTGTTCATTGGAATCCAATTCTGACCAATAACACAGAGGCAATGTTATAATAACAGGAGCAAAAGAAAATGTGATCCAAAGGATGTCTTTCCCTAGAAAGTTAGCCAAGTAGATCAACACAGGATATAATCTAGTAGGGACCATAGAGTTCAAGAAAGTGAGGTGGACTGGGCTGTTTGGAACATGCAGTATATAAGGGACCATAGCATGAAATCATTCTAGAAAGATATGTTAGAGTTAGATTGCGAAAGGATTTATATTCTAGAAGAGATAACATTTTAACCTAGAGGCAATAGGGAGTCTCAGAAGTTTTCTGAGCCCCAAAGGGGAAAGGGAATTAAGAGGAATGAGAAGTTTTTAAAAAATACAGGAAATTGTAACATTACAAAATTATTGATTGGCAGAAAGCAATCGAGGGTATAGAAGACCTGGATTCTAGACCTGCCTCTTATGCCAACTGATTGGAGAATTATTTCCCTTCTCTGGATCTCAGTTCCCTCTTCTATAAAATTAAAACATATTACTCTAAAGTTGCTTATACTCTGAACTTCTATGATTTAAGTATTCTGTGAATAATGTTGATGAGGTAGAGAAAGGAGAAGCCATCAGATCAATCAATCAGGAAGCATTCATTGAGTGCCTGCCATGTGTTGGAACTGAACTAGACTTTGGGGGTACAAAGACAGAAAGAAAAAGAAAAGAAAAGAAATGGACCATCCAGTCCATTAGGGGACTAATACACACAACACAATATATACACATACCTATGTATATACATATTCACACATAGGCATGCACACATGTATGTATACATACATATACATATATGTATACATGCACATCTGTATGCACATACACCCATATATGTGGGTGTGTGTATATGGGCACATATATACATATATGTATATGTGTACACACACACACACATTAGATTCAAGATGATTGGGGTAGGGAACTAGTAGTTGGAGGATCAGAAAAGGCTTCATGTCAAAGATACCTGAGCTGAGTCTTGAAGGAAACTTGAAAAGTCTCTAAGAGAAGAAGCAATAAGGGAACAGATTCCAGGCAGGGAGAACTCTCAAGGCAAACATGAGGACATATGAAATGGTGGGCTGTGTATGAAGAATAGGAAGAAATTCCAAATTACTGAATTGCAGAATGTGGGAATAGAAGGAATGCTTAATAAGGTTGGAAAGGTAAGTTGCTGCCAGGTTTCCTGTAAGTGCCAAATGAGTTTTCATTTTCTGGGCAGATTGGAGTTTATTGATTGGAGTAGGGATATGATCCAACCTGTGCCTTAGGAAAGCAATGTTCACTGCCACATGGAAGATGGATTGGATTAGGCAGAGACATGAGGCAGGTAGACAAATTAGGAGATTGTTGCAATCATCCAGGTGAGAGGTGATGAGGGCTTGACCCAAAATGGTGCCATCTTAGTGGAGAGAAGGGGATTATAGAAGAGATGCCATGGAGGTGGAAATGCTAGGATTTGGCAATTGACTCAATGTGGGAGTGAGGAAGGGTACAAAGTCAAGCATAACAATGATGTTTCAACTGTGGGTGACTAGAAGAATGAAAGTAGGTTTGACAGTAATAACGAGGTTCAGGAGATGAATGGGTTTGGGGAGAAAAGATAACAAGGTCTGTTTGGGATATGTTGATTTGTTGATGCCTATAGGACATCCAGTTCAAAATGAAAAGATGGTAGGTTTCTTTCAGATAGTATTCACCAGGGAACAGAGCCATGGATGAATGTGAGAGTTAACCCATCACAAAGGGAGCCATTTTTGGGGAACAATGAGGCAAAATTATTGCTCTCACTCCAAAGCAAAGTAAACTATATCACTGTAATGCCTGAAGAACACCACACAGAGCTGCTAAGACTGCAGTCCTACATTCGATCACTTTTTATTGGCCACTTTTCCTCTGCTTCCTCCTATTTTCTCCCTCTTGATCCATGACTCTCTGCCATTTTTAATATCCTGTTTTAGGTAGAATTTTGCTGGTTTTTCTGTCTCACTCTCTGGTTCTTCCATTTCTATGCTTCTTGTTTTAGAAAATCACTTTAAAATCCTGTTCAATGAAAGAGGGCGTTGGCAATGTGGAGAAATGTTAAAGCATGCATTTGGGAATGGGTGGGTCTGTTAGGAGGGAGCAAACTTTCCAAAGACTGACTTCAATTTGGGTTGCCACAATAAGAAATATTGAAATACTGACACAAACCAATCTGTTGTTCTTTCCAGCATATGCTCAGTGTTAAGTCTTCTACTCTAAAGGGTGCTTAACATGACTGATTTTACATTTCCTGGACTTTAAATGAGTTGGGGGTTCCCTGGCAAGTCCCATCCACCAGTTCTTATCCAAGAATCTCTGCTTTCCCTAGAGGACACAGAATACTGATGATATGTTAGAGCCAGAAGTTGGGGGGCAGGGCACTTCTCTGCATGCTGATGATGGGAAGAACCAACAAATGGCACCTGTCCCAGCCCATTACAGTGGTTTCAGGCAGTTTACCAAAGAGGTAGACTGGCCAGTGAACTCTGAGCACAATAGGTCTTTAATCAGCGTGTCTTAATGCACCCAAGGAATGGCTTAAAGCTTAACTTGGGTCACCTAGAGGCAGGAGTGGGGGAAATGGGGACTATGGTGGCATCACTGAGGAGGTAAAGTAGACTAGGCTGGGCAGCTAGGTGGCATAGAAAGATCTGAAACTGGAGCCAGGAAAGACCTGAATTCTCATCCTGCTTGAGTTTCTTACTATGTATGTAACCTTGGGCAAGCCACTTATCCTTGATTTATCCTCAGTTTCTCTCTTATCCCTAAAACGGGAACAAAAATAGTGCCTACTTCATAAAGTACTTGTGAGGATCAAATGAAATGAGTCTGTCCTCAGAGAGCTTACAGTCTAATAAGGGAAGACCATACACAAAAGGAGCCTGGAAAGCAGGGAGCAGGAGTGGGAGAAGATTGTGTTGGGCTCCCTCCTTAGATGGAGGCTCTGGAGTTCATGGCTCTGCCCTCCATCCACAGTGTCCAATCAGAAGAGCAGAAGGTACTGATGAGATATGTGTACCAGGCCTAATTCATTGCAAGGTAAGGAGATTTCCCAGTGATGGATTTCCTGGTGAAGGAAGGCATGATGGATAAGTCTAAAGAAATAAGAATAAGAATATAGTTTTCTCTTATAGATAGGAAATAGTTTTCCCTTAAAAGGCAATGAAGGTTTCCCTGGGACTTGGTTGGCTCCTGCCTCTCTTGAAGAAGCTTTCTAGTCACCCAAGGACAGAAAAGGCCCCACCCACATGGGGGCAGCTCCTCACCCCCACCCCAACTTGGTAGATTTCTGAACCACTCAAGACATCATTCCCTGCTGACTGGACATATTTCTATATGGCAAAAAGGGATGTGTGTGTGTGTGTGTGTGTGTGTGTGTGTGTGTGTGTGTGTGTGTGGTAGGGAGAAACTCATCCAGGGAAATTGAGTGCCACTATGTTCTTGTTGAATGAGGGCAAACTAAACTTTCTCTTGTTTTCTGTTCAATACCTAGTGAATGACTCTACCAACATGGAACTTTTATGAACAGGGTCCTAGTGATATGCCTGCCTCTCACCAAGGGGGCAGGGCATATCTAGGATCTAGTGGAAGAGTGTGGGAGGATAGGTAACTTCCAAGCACCAGAAAGAGGAAAAAGGGGATCCTTTTCATTTTGGCGATAATAGAAAGAAGTGTGGTCCTCAAATCTGAGAACCAAAATTCAGTATCTGCCTCTGATCCTTATGCCTGCCCTCCACGTCTGAGGTCCTTGCCATTTCTAGAACTAGGACTCTATGACTGATGACTGGATCAGAAGCAGCTTTCTGATCTTTGAAATCCAGGTTACATCAGTAGATCATCCCTTCTCATTGTTCAGTATAAGAACACTTAAGTTATCCCACCCAACAGTGTTGCCAGGGGATGAAAAAGGAGGTGCAAGCCTTTATAAGAATGGGCAGAGTCTCTAGCCTATCTCTGATGTCACAGGGAGGAAGGAGTCAACTAGCAACGTTCCTATGGGGGGATCAAGGTAGCTAACGCTCATAGAATCAGAGAGCCAGAGCAGGAAGGAACTTCAGGGGCTACCCAGTCCAACCCCTTCATTTTATAGAGGTCCATGGAAGAAATGACTCACCCAAAGTAATATACATAGTAAGACTGAGGAATATCCAGAAAGACTGAGGATATTTGGGTGTAAAATTCAGAGTGCAAAGAATCCTTGTAGGAGATGTATAGACATAGAAAACCACAAATTGACATTATCTATCTTGTATTGTACTTTTCTTTATTTTGTAACATATTTTCCAGGTATATTTTAATCTGGCTCAGGCTACACTCTGGAGTGCTATGGGCTGCAGGAGACTGGGAGCTTATGTTTTTAGCATCTGTGGTCCAGAGCAATCATAGCCTATTGCAAGAAAGACTTGGCCCAGGAAACTATCTAGTTCTTTTTCCTCTAGAACATAGCAGACTGATCTAATGACCTGGGGCTTTGCTTCCTATAATGGAGAAACCCAAGAAGAAAAGGAAAGTTTTTTGGGTCCTATCTGACAGAGAATGTTCAGCCAGTCCCTATGACCCCTGAGAAACGCAAGAGAGATCCTAACCCAAGGATGACTGTGTTTGCCTGCTATGTATCAGGAAATCTTGACCTTATCTCTGAGGTTCTGTTTTATAAAATCTAAATTATGGACTTAAAAAAAACTTCAATCAAACCCTCTACCTAAGGAGAGTAGAGGTTGATGTTTCTCAGGTCTTCCTGGAGGGGAATATACTTTTCAAAAAGAAATCTACTTTAATGACCTAACATCATTGGTCAAGAGACATAGATGTAAATATACATGTATATACACACACATACACACGTAACATATATCTATATAAAGTATATCTATACACACTAAGAGGCAGGATAGATACATGTATGTGTGTGTATATGTGTATATCACTTGATCAATGACATTGTGTAATTAAAGTATATTTCTTATATATGCACATACATATACACATGTATGTATACACACATATACATGTATCCTGCCTCTCACATATACAAGCTATGTGCCCCAGGTAAATCACTTAACCTCTCTGTGCTCTAGGAACCTCTCTGAGGCTCTCAGTTGCAGAGAAGGTGTTGACTGCTATTGGTAGAAGCTCTTCACTGGGTGCTCTGTACACCAATAAAATCTAGTCCTCATTCCTATCCCAATAAATACATCTACCCTTTGGTTAAGCTCTCCACTTCACTGATTTAATATATTTTGTACAATATTAGCTCTGTTTCTTCAGCCCAACACCAAACAAACTCTATATATGTGATGGCATTCATTTATATTTAACATTTCTCCAATTAAATGTATTTTCCTTAAGGGAACAGAAATCAATCATTAATAAATGCTAGTCAACTGACTGCCTGATGGGAGGTGGTGACCTTGAAGAATGTTAAGGAGGCAAAAGCATGGAGGGGATGGTGAGATTAAAAGCATAGATGCAGCAAAGAGCAGAGTGAGTGTAAAAGATGGTGAGCTGCTTCATTTGATTGGATGGGAAATAATAATTGGAAAAGCAGCTTTGAGTTAGATTCTGGAGAGTCTGGAATGTCAGGTTAAGAACTTAGGACTTGATGCAATTGATCATGAAAGAGAAGGGATACTGGAGTTTCACCATAAACCCACCAGTCTACATTGTGATCAGAGACTCTCTTGGCAGCTAGGGGACACAGTGAATAATAATAGAGAACCTGGAGACAGGAAGGCTGGAGTTCAAATCCTGCCTCAGACATTTACTAGCTGTGTGACCCTGGGCAAGTCACTTAACCCTATCTACCTCAATTTCTCATTGTGAAATGGGGATAATAATAGTGCCTAACTTCTCAGGGCTGTTGAGAGAATCAAATGAGATAATATTTGTAAAACACTTAACACAGTGCCTTACACATAGTAAACACTTAATATATGTTTGTTCCTTCCCCCTTCTTTTCCCTATGGTGGAATCACCTAATTTCAAATATTACTTCTAGAATCAAATAAAAACTTGATGATTTCATTTTTAAGGTCCTTCATAGCTTAGCTCCATCCTGTCTTTCTAGCTTCATTGGATAAGAGTGAAATCTAGACAATATGACTTTCTCTCAGGTCCTCAAACATGGCACACCTAACTCCTATTCCCCACCTCCATGCCTTTGCTCTGGCTGTACCCCATGCCTAGAATACACATATACAAATAAAATACACAAAAACCTGAGACAGGAAGAAACTAACTGCAGAGGTATGAGGGAGGTAAAGAAACTCTACAAGGCTATAATCTTCAAAGGAAATAGTGATCTGCACTGAAAAAGAAACCAGGAGCATCCTGCTCTGGTAAAAGAAATATTCATGTGTTCTTTTTTATAAAATTTCCAAATATGTCCCTTTCCCCTCCTGAAGAGATCTAACCCTTGTAAAACAACAACAACAAAATAGTCCAGAAAAACTAACAAACACTGTATATGCAACATTCAATAGCTGTGTCCCCCATCTCTGCAATCAAGGTAGAGAGAATTCCTTTATCCTCTATTCATTGAGGCCAGGCTTGTTGAAGAATACCTCTTAAGAACCTACTGTGGGCAGGACCTTATGGCAAGTACTATGGAAACAAAGAAGAAAGCAAGCAAGCCCTGTCCTCAAGGAGATGACTTCTGGGGGTGGGGCTGGAGAGGGGCAATATATAAACAAGCAAGTAATTCATTCTGGTGGATTTATGGGTTCAGTCTCGGAAGGCTTCATAGAGGAGGTGGCATCTGTGCTAAATATTAAAGGAACATAAGGATTCTGGAAGACAGAGGAAAGGAGGAAGTGTGTTTCAATCATGAAGACAGCCCCAGGGAAGGCTCTGCGGTGTGTCCTTTGGAAACTACTCCTGATACAATGGGAACAATTATTGGGTGGAAGGGAGTGACATGGACAAGACTGGAGAGTGAGACAAGAGACTCTTTGCTCCTGTAGTTTGCAACCAAAGTGTGTTCATCTCTCATTGACGCAGAGCTTGGGCGTTCTGCCTGTCATTCATCCCAAGTCTGTTTTTCTCTCTTCAGCACTTTTGAGGGTGGGACAGAGGAGGTGAAGGGAGCAAGCAGGGAAGAAAAAAGAACAGCAACTCAGAAAAGCTTTGAAGAGATTGGAACCCTCTTCGAAAACAAGATTAGGAATTCTCTCTCTGTTTCTGTCTCTGTCTCTCACTCTGTTTCTGTCTTTTTCTCAGTCTTTGTCTCTCTCTGTCTCTGTGTCTCTTGGTTTCTTTCTCTTTGTGTCTCTCTCTGCATCTCTCTGTATCTTTGTCTCTCTATATGTGTGTGTGTGTGTGCGCGCATGTGTGTGTCTTACCTCCCTAAAACCCAGCTCTGATCATTTCAACTCTCTTAGAAAATTCATCACATACTGCCTATTGTGTTACAGTCAGCACTTTTTGTTCAGCCAGTGTGAGCAGGCACAAAGACCTGCAAACAATTGATGGACTAGCAAACTTTTCCAAAGTCTTACATCTGCTGGTGAAATGTCAGCTTTGACCTTGAGACTCAGAGCTGGCAGAGGGAAGGAGAAGGATCACATATTCTGACAGTCTCCAGTGTGCATTTTCCTTCCCTTGACTTTTAATTCAATTCAGTTCAGTTCAATTCAATTCAGTCTTGCTTGTGATACCTCTACCTTGTATGGCTGTGGGCAAGTCACTTAACTTCCCTGAGCCTTAGTTTCCTTAAATGTAAAATGAAATGGTTGGACTGTGTGTCCTCGAAGGCCCCTTCTAGCTCTATATCTATGATGCTCAGAAAAGTTATTCAGCATTTATTTGCCAGGTAAAAAACAGTGTGGTACAGAGGATGGGAAAGCCAGTCCTGGGTTCCAGTTTCTGATATACTGCATGGCCCTGGATAAGTCATTTAATTTTGCAGGGCCCCCCTAAAACTGTAAATTTCAGAATAGTTGTCCATGTTTCCTCAATAAGAGCTTGCTACACTCCTTTGGGAAATGGAAGATAAACGCTCTCAGCTTTCCCAATTACCCTCTTACTTGTTGTATTCCCCCAGTAGAGTATAAGATCCTTGAGGGCATAGACTGCTTTGGCTCCACCTAGCATGGTGTCTCTCTTCAGTAGATGTTCAATAAATATAGTTTAACTGACCTCAGTTTAATTTAGCCTCTCTTCTTCTAACCCTAGTAATTATCTTCCAGCCTAGACTTAAACACATCCAGTTTCAGGAATCTTTCTCCACCATGAGCTAGTCTGTTCCATTTGGAAGCAGCTTTGGTTATTAAGAAGAATGTCCTCATTTTGATCTGATATCTGCCTTCCTGGAAGTGTCATCAGTTGATGCCAGCCCTTTTGGGGCTAAGGAGAATAACTTTGATCTCTTTTACCAGACCACTGTTCATGTTTCACACCTCAGACTCCTCCCCCTCTTCCATCTAGGATAAGCATCCCGAGGTCTTTCATCTGGTCTTCAAGTCACATAGTTTGACTCTTCTCAACATGAGGTCTGAAATGCCTTCCTTTGGATGGGCTACCTAAAATGTGATGTGGGGAGCTAGACCCAACATCTCAAAAGTGGACAAGCCCCAGAATGGAGTCATGTGAGAAAATCCCATAAATAACTCGCCAAATTACCATTGAAAGGGACCAGAAACCCCCACTAATAACGATCATTTACATAGTGCTGTAAAGTTTCCAAAACACATTAGAGAGATTATTTGAGTTGAACTTCATAGTAACCCTATGGGGTAAAGACTAGAGATATTCTAATCTCAATTTAATAGATGAGGGAAATGAAGCTAAGGGAAGTTATATGACTTACCCAAGGTAATGCATATGGTGAGTGTCAGAGGTAGGGTTTCCACCCAGGTTTTCCTAACTTGGGACCATAGCTCAGTCCACACTTCCCTTCTATAGAGACACCCAAGATTCTAGTGGGGCAAGTAGGATAAGAAGAAAAGCCTTTCCTTCTAATGAGTATGCATAGCCAGGCAAAACAAATCACTACACTGGTCTGGTTTGAAAACACATGCCTCATTCTGTACCTCAAATCTAACACTTCTTCCCCAAGAGGTGGGAAGCATGATTCATCATTGGTCTTTTGCAGTCATGACCTTGCCATTGTTTTCTTTGCAAAAGAGATTGGTCTATGGATTAGGAAGGATAGAATAAAAGTGAGTAATAGGGATTTTGAGTATCTGTTCAATGGAAGGCACTAGTTGGGGGTCTTTCTTTAGATCTCTTAGGAACAAATTGAAAAAGATGTGTAGGAAGCATGGTGACTATCATTAGTCATCCTGCGCTCTCTGAAGGAATACCCCGTATTCTCTTACTGTTATATTTTTGTGATGCTGTTCTTTATAATATTTCTGTAAAATTCCATGTTTGAATGTGCTGCAGTCTGTTCAAGACCACTGTGGACTTTTCACTGCCCTTTGGGTAACCTTTAGTTTAAGTCTTTAGAGATTGTAGTGTTCCAAGACTCAGACAAACCCAAAATATCACTGGAAGATCATCGTTGTCAAAAAGATGGGCTTTTGTTCTAGAAACTGGAGGTCATTACCAGTGTTGTGTGATTTCCCCCAAAGCAATGCTGCTCACTGCTCTTTCCCAATTCAATTCTGGATTCAGATCAATGTATATGTGCAGTATCTGTTTAAGATCTATATACCACCATTCATAGTGGCACACACCTATAATCCCTATCACTGGAGAGGCAAAGACTGGTGGATTGTTTGAGTTGGGAGTTCTGGGCTTCAGTAGGGCTAACACCCTCCCTGAACAGAGTTGAACCAACATAGTGGGCCACTGGGAGCATGAGGCTGTAAGGCCATGCACAAGCAGATTCCCAAAAGAATGCTACTGTGAACAGCTTTTAAGGTTCGGATTACACAGTATAGTGAACACTCCATTTATTCCATAACAAATCAAGGCAAATATTCACCACAAATCACAATATAATATTCACAACAAATCAAGGTACAGCACAATATTCACAGCATTACATTGTATCACAGAAAATCACAATATAGTGTTCACAACAGCTTAACATTAGAATGGCCATACAGTTTTCACTACAGTGGCCACAGTATTTGGAACAAAAAACAAAAGAATAATTGTCTGGTTTCCCTAAGAGGGGGAAACCCTTCTTACTTAATCATTCAGTTAATTCACAATGCAATAATCAATCTTCCACTCATGGGGCAATCATAGATCAACTCAATCAGTCACTTATCTGGCAATCAGTCACTAAATACAATCATTAGAAAACCACATAAACCCTCTACCCCTTGGTGTCCAGCAAACCTCAATTTCATCCAAGGGGAGGCCTTTTCTTCATCTTGACTCCGAGTGGTCTCTCTGATTGCCTGGATTCCCTTCCATGGTCCCAGCTCCTTCCTGAATCTACTAAACAGTCACCTGGATTCAGGGGCAGACAGCTCCCAGGTCCTCATCCAGTCCTCAAGGCAGTCCCTGGCACACACTGAAGTTCACAGGGTCTAGCACATCTCGAACCCTTTATCACTTCTGTTGCCTGGAACTCAAGGATCAGCCAGGCCACAAACAAAGTTTTATCCTGGTCATGCTTCTTCAGTCCTCCAGCAGTTCAGTTGGCCCTAGTACCCAGTAGAAAACTTGGCCTTCAAGGTAGCAGCAGCAACACTGGCCTTCTAGGCAGCAGCAACAGCCACTTCAGCCTTCACCAGATTCTGGTCTCAAAAAAAACTCCAACTCAGTTCTCAGTCAGCTTCCAGATGTTGGGAGAGAAACTCTCCCCCTCTCTCAAGAAAACTCCCACTCACTTCTTCAGTCCAGCAGCCCAGCTCCCAGATGCTGGGACAATCCTGCTTCCTCCAACAGAAGCCACCAGGAAGAATATTCCAATTCTGTCTCTCTCTCTCTAGAACTCTTCTTATACATGCACATTGGCCTCCTGTCTCAGCCAATCCCCTCATGCCATGTCAGGAACAGAGAAGTTCATGCCCTCTCAACAGGGGACAGAGCTCATACCTTCCATACTTAGCCTTAAGTTACTAAGTGCTAAGTATCTGCTAAATTGATTGCTGTTACAGAGGCCACTTGGCTGTCTCAGGATGGGAAGAACTAGCATAGAAAAGTTTATAGCCCAGGTCGGAAATAGAGCAGGTCGAAGCTTCTGTGACAATCAACAGTGATATTGGGCCCTTCAGTGCCTACTGCACTCTTGACCAGGGAGAAAGAGGAAGTTCAACTGTTTCAGTTATGTTCAACTCTTTGTGACCCTACTTGGGGTTTTCTTGGCAAAGCTACTGCAGGGATTTGCCATTTCCTTCTCCAACTCATTTTACAGATGTGGAAACTGAGGTAAACACAGTTAAGTGATTTGCCCAGAGTCCCATAGCTAGTAAGTGTCTGAGGCTGGGTTTTAATACAAGACTTCTTAGCTCTAGGCCCAGTGCTCTATCTGCTACACCTGTAACAGACAGGGAGATTCAGTCTAAAAAAAAAAAAGTGTACCAATGACCTGGCCCTATAGGTTGCCCATTAGTCTGTATAGCATTGTTATGGGAATCTGAAGATCTTCCCTGCCCCTAGGCCCTTTGCTAAAGTGGCTATGTGACTCTGAGGACCCTTGGATATTTGAAAGTATACTCTGTTCCCTAATAGGCTGAATGTGGTCACGTGGAGCCTATGG